>JAQPPZ010002472.1:600000-1166803 GCA_028583015.1 Wollemia nobilis
ACATCTATTCTCAAAGATTGCTTGCATTGTACTTTATTTTTTGCGTAGTAAAATCATTGTGCTATTTTGCTTATATATTTTTGTGTTCTAGATTGTTATACTCTTTTATTTTTGAATTGCACTTTCTTGATCTTCTGTAACTTGAAATTCCAAGTTTCGGATCAGTGGTATTAGAGCAGTATGTCTTTTGAGTGTATGTCCATAAACACGAGATCACGATATCCAAAGTTTAGGTATCAAACATGAGATCCCTCTGATTACCTCTCTTGTCGTTCCAAACGATCTTAGGTGGGAACTAGAATGGACAACATTGAGATAGTTGATCCTTTCAAGGATATGTTGAATGAAGCCCTCATGAAACAGAGGAATGAGATGATGGATCAATTTGCTCAAATTCTTCAACAACTCTCTGTTGCAAATTTTGCAACCTCCTTCCACAAACTCTCATTGCCCTAGCACCATTCAATGCTCCCACACCTTTTAAGGTGCAGGTGAATTTTGATATTCCTACTTTTGAAGGAAAAAGAATGCTAATGCCCTAGAAAATTGGTTGGATTAGTTATCTTCATACTTCTCTGTAAATAAATTCATTGATAATGAGAAAATCATTTTTGCACTTTTGAAAGCTTTATTACCTATTCAAAATTGGTGGGAAGCATATTGTAATAGGGTCAAGGAGGAGAATGAAGTGAAGTAATGTTTGTATGGGATTATTTCATGGAGGTTGTCAAGGAAGAATATTATCCCATGGGAGCCTATGAAGACCAATACATGCGATGGCAAAAATTACATCAAGGTATGGACTAGTCTATTTAAGATTATACTGATGCTTTCCATTCCATGGCAGCAAAACTAGGTATTCAAGATAATGAAAGGCATTGCATCCTCCAGTATCGCAACGGGTTGCAATGGTACATTTGAGATGACATGGACCTTTTTGAATTTAAGACATTGGGAGAGGCATACAAAATTCTTGTCAAATTGGAGCAAAAGCACAAAAACAAAAATAGAAAAGGAGCAAATAACAAAAACCAAACTACTAAGTACTAGCCAAAGAAAGGCAAGAGTGACTCTCCAAAGAATTAAGACTTAGGGGATTAGCCACAATCAAAATTGGAAGCAAAAAAAAGACTCTTAAGAAAAGAATCCCCCAAAGGCCAAGACTAGCAAATGGTGCGATTATCACAAGAGCAACTGACATTTGAGGGAGGAGTGTTGAGCAATTTAGTCATTGTTTGCTGAGTTGCAACCCTCTACATCCACTCCACCACTGCCTCCACATCTACAAGTTGAGGATAGATGGAAGTGAATCGTGGAAGCCGAACCAAATGTGACTATTGCCATCACACATGTTGCACTAGAGGAGTCACAAGAGGAAGGACACCTGTTTCACTCACAAAAGTGGGTCAAGGGTAAGCCGTTACATTTTGTTCTTGATAGTGGGAGTCAAAAGAATCTGATTTCTTCTTAGATTGATAAGGATTTGAACGTGCTTGTCTCACTACATCCACAACCATATAATGTTGAATGGTTACAACAGGGGAGAGCCATTTGTGTCACTAAAAAAATGTCTCCTCTTATGCCATGAAATCCTTCAAGGTTGAAGTTTTGTGCGATGTTGTGCCCTTGGATGTTTGTGATGTGACTTTGGGCCAACCATTTATGTGGAAAAGGCATGTTTTTATGAGTCTAGGCTCTAAAGTGTCATTATCATTGTAGTGTTATAGGACACCAGAGGTATTTCCTCCTACCTTCGTTTCCTTAATCGGTGCTAAACAATGTAGGAAGATGATAGCCAAAACAACGAAATTCATGTTGTTGATGATCAAGCTGCAAGGAGGAGGATCGTTGCTATATCTATCATAGGCTCTATACAACAAAAGCAAATAGACCATATTGTAGCGAAATTTGATGACTTGTTCAAGTCATCAACTGGGGTGCCACTTTATTGTGAGGTAAAATATTCCATTGATTTAGTTCCTGGTTCTGCTTTGCGTAATGCACATATTTATCACATATTAGTCCTTGAAAATGATGAAATTAAGAGGCAGATCCAAGAATTGATTCAAAAGGGGCAGATCAAACCCCGTGCTTCACCATGTAGTAGTTCAATTGTCTTGGATGCAAAGAAAGATGGAGGGGGAGACTTTCTATTGACTACAAAGCTTTGAATAAAATCATTGTGAAGAACCACTATCCACTCCCTCAGATAGATGACTTGCTAGACTAGCTTCGTGGTGCAAATTTCTTCACCAAAATTGATCTCAAATTGGGCTATCATCAAATACCCATAGAGCCCACTGACATATGGAAGGCTGCATTCAAATCCAACGAGGGTTTATCGTAGTAGCTGGTTATGCCTTTTGGCGTGACCAATGCACTTGCTACATTCATGAGGATGATGGATGACATCTTGCGTCCCTGCGTCAACCCATTTGTGGTAGTTTACTTAGATGACATTCTCATCTACAATATGTTCAATAGGTTTTTCAGACTCTTTGGAGACATAAGCTATATGCTATTTTGGAGAAGTGTTCATTTGGCATAACAAATATTTAGTACCTCGGGTATATTGTTGACAAAGAGGGAGTCCATGTTGATCCTGAGAAGATTTAGGTAATTAGAGAATGGCATACCCCAAAGACTCTAACAGAGCTTTGCATGTTTTTTAGTCTTGCCAATGTCTATCAAAGATTTGTATAGGGGTCTTGCATTGCTTGGCCACTACATCAAGTGACCAAAGTAGGTGCCAAATCCAAGTTCCATTGGGGAGATACTCAACAAAGGGCATTTGAGAGGTTGAAGGACCAATTATGTCCAACTCCTACACTTTCCTTACCTGATTTGCATCATCTTTTCGAGGTAATGATTGATGCATTAGAGTACGCATTGGGAGCTATCCTCACACATCATGGGCATCCGATTGCCTATCATAGTGAAACATTCAGTGAAGCAATTTGAAAATACCCACATACGATGAAGAGCTTTATGCCATTGTCCAAGCATGTAAACAATGGAAGCAATACATCTTGGGAAAGGAAATCATCATCCATGCAAATCACAGACCTCTAGAATTCATTCAGATGCAGAGTATGCTAAGGAATGAAAGACATCAAAAGTGGGCCACATATCTACAATGTCATTTGATCATTAAGCACAAGAAAGGGAGTGCCAGTTTAGCAACAGATTGTTCGAGTAAACCTTGAATTGGAGCACTCACCACCATTATTGATTCATGTGGGCATGATACTTCCGATTTGTCCACCTTATATGTAGAAGATTCTGATTTTGCAGATGCACACCAAGCTCTCCTTGTGGCTAAGCATGTTTTTTTTAGTTTTATTTGCAAGATAACCTTCTTCGTCACATGGGACATATTTGTGTATTAGGTAGTGAGTGCTCAAAGATGATTTGGGAAGCACACTTCAGCAATGTAGCAGACCACTTTGGGGTGGAAAAAGTGTTGGCAGTTCTTCAAAAGTACTATTGGCGCAAAACGTGGAATGATGTTGAGAGGTACATCAAGTATTGGCACAAAACGTGGAATGATGTTGAGAGGTACATCAAGTCATGTACCCCCTACACTGTTGCCAAACCAACCAATAAGAATAAGGGATTGTATGCACCATTGCTAATGCCATCCAATATTTGGGAATGTCTCCATGGATTTCCTCTCAGGTTTGCCCCTCTATAAGCATGGTAATGATTGTGTTTTTGTAGTAGTTCGTTTTTTTAAAATGGCCATCATGATTCCTTGTAAGAAATCTATTTCACCTGAGGAGACTACTAAGCTCTATTTTAGTTATGTGTGACTCAACTTTGGCCTTCCAAAGTCCATTGTATTGGAAAAGGATAGCATGCTTTTGAACATTTTCTTGTCCACCCTATGGAGCATGATGAACATCAAGTTGACCATGTTGAGAGCCTTCCATCCTCCAACTTAATGGCTAGATAGAAGTTGTGGATTGATTGATTGTACATCTTCAAATGTACTCTAAGCATCCATGCACATGGGATGAGAGCCTCCCCTAAATTCATCATGGGTACAATTGAGCTTTGCATAGCTCTACCAAATACAACCCATTTCATGTCTGTTTTAGGTTCCAACCCTTAGCACCCATTGACGAAGCTCTCATTGTGCAACCCATGGATTTCTCTGCTCATGAATAGAAAGGAGAAAAGGCAACAAGGTTTATGGAACAGATTTAGCATATCCAACAATAGGTCCACAACCTCTTGGAAAAGACATTAGAAATACAAGCAACGCCATGACCAACATTAGGTCCCACTTCAATTCAAGGTTGGAGATAAGGTATGGTTATGTCTTTAGAAAGAGTGATTTGCAACAATCCAAAGGAAGATCATACCTCTTTGCTATGGACCATAAACCATCACCACGAAGGTGGGAGAGAATGCCTTTGAATCGAATCTTCCATCTCATCTCGGTTTGCATCCAATCTTCAATGTTGAACTTTGTAGGTCCTATCACTGACTTCTGTTGGACACTTTTGTAGTAGTAGAACAGTTGGACATTGAAGAACACAATCAAGACATTTTAGCAGCAGTGGAGGAGGATCAGATTGTTGACACATGGACTAAGACCACCAAAAGGAAGTCCATTCAAATGTACAAAGTGGTCAAGGCAGAACAACTTGGTCACCAAAGGGAATGGACCACAAAAAATTGGATAAAGAAAGAATTTCTGCACCCAATGTCAAAAGTTGACAGAATGGGGACCATTGCTTTTCAAGGGGGGACAAATGATACAGGCATTTGACTTTTTTGGGGCATGGCTTTATGCCCAAAAATCTATTTTTAAAATCCTAACCACATTGTTAGGGACATGATTTTGTGCACGGGACTACGTTTTGATTTATTCAAGAAGCGTTGGAAAGATTAGAGAGAGAACAACAATTTTAATAGGCAAATCTGTTGCAGATAAGTTGCCAACAACTTTGTGGAAAAAATGCTCCAGAGACCCTCAAAAATGCAAAACAAAATATGTACTACCGTAGCCAAAATGCATCTCTAGCCATGTTGACATATCAATAGAAGACAAAATACAAAAGGACAAGTTGTATGTATGTAATTTTTATTTAATATGCACTTTGTAACTCATGAAAGGTGAATCACCACATTTCCATATGGGTGACCACCTAACTCATGGAAGGTGAACCACCACATTTCCATATGGGTGACCTTCCATATTCAATACAATGGATTTCCAACACCAGTCATTGTATAAAGAGAATGCACTATTGACTATAAAAAAGCATGAGTAGTAGATGCAATGTGATAGTCTGACATCTCTTCTCAGAGATTGCTTGCATTGTACTTTATTTTCTAAGCAATGAAATCATTATGCTATTTTGCTTATATATTATTGTGTTTTGGTTTGTTATTATTTTTAAATTTGCACTCTTTCTTGATCTTCCTTAACTTGAAATTCTGAGTTTTGGATAATTTGTATTGGACTCTTCCCACGTAGTCTATGCAATACAACCTAGACTGTAGGGACTTCTATATCTCAATCATCCTTCCCAACAAAATGAAGCTGCTAGCATATCATGTCTCTTCAAGCATGAGAAATTTCTTCTTTGGAAAGAACCTGCAAAGGGCCAATGAGGTGTGAGGGTTGTAGATAGATATTCACACATCTCTAGCATTGGCCACTCCCTGTTTTCAACGCATAAACATCTCATGCCTTTAAAACGACATGTTTGTAAGTGTGTTAATCATAATCCCTAGTGTACTGATCTGGACACATGGGCTGCATTTGCACCATGTGAACTACATTGAAGGACCCAACCGCCTTCATGGCGTCCGTCAAAATCTGAAATTGGGAGGCTTCACCATTGCATTATTGGAACAATTAATGGCTCTAAGAAAATATGGCCCTGCTTTTCATGTCACAACAACGAACAATGCTGATGAGTGACCTATTGGCAAAATTAGTCCCTCTGTTCATTATAATGGAGTACCCTAACCTCACCCATGCCCCCCTCAATTCTTCATCAAGTTAACCTTTGAGTAAATTTTACCAAGAGTTGTCCGCATCTTGTATTCTCTCACATAAGAGGGACCAACTGGACATGTCTTCTTGACTCCTTATGTGTTTAAATATTGAATGGAATGCCATTGGCAAAAATCAATTTGTTAGTGGCATAATTGGCCCTTATGTGTTTGTATATTACACATGTTTGTAACTATACTGGCTTGCTTTTAGCTCTTATATACCACTCTCCCTTAGCTCTCATTGTAGTAAGGGTAACCAAAACACTTCCCCTTTGGATATCATGCAGATTCGCCCATAGTAATAGGATGAGAGAGAGGAGGACAAGAAGTTGGGGTGGTATACACAACTGAAAGTGCCAGTCTTGGTTTTGATTTTCCACAGCCATACTCTTTCTGTATAACTTTGTCATTTGGGCCCTCTTCAAGTGTTATTCCCTCAAAATACCTCATTCCATCTCCAGGCATGCATAGGAAGTGAGAACAAACCCTACTATAGCTCCCTTTAAATGAAAAATTGCAAATGCGACAATAGTGTCATATCCTGTCGAATCTACTTGTGTCATCCTTGTTTAAAATAATCACAAAGTAGGGTTAGGGATTTTTTAGGTCTGATTGCTGCCACTCTTTGTTTTTCCTTTCTAAAATATGTAAATTTTAATTTTTCCTCCTAAAGTTTGTGTTTTGTTTTTGGGTTTTCTTCCTAGGTGGTGTTATTTGGGACTCGCAAGCATCCTTGAGATTGCATCACCAAAGGAAGAGGCATTGATGATGGCCTCCAAATCCTAAGGATATCTTGAGTACATCCACTTGAAGTGCTTGGGAAGGGGGCACATTAGGGAATGCCCTATACCTGCTGTGGAGTCCTTGAAATGCCAGGTATGGTGGAATGAGGCTCCAAGGGGTTGGCGACACATTCGTCTCGGTAATGGAATTCCATCTTTGGTCTTTGGGGTGTTTAGCCCATGGTCATGAGATAGTATTTGACAACATGATCTGCAAAGAGGGTTGTATTGTGGGACTAACTGGGCATTAACACTGTTAATAGTATCAGTCTTGTTCACTAGTTTGTTGGCACTAGAATTGATTGATTTCCTCCACTTAGATACTCCTTGGATGACTCTTACCTTCCTAAACTTGAAGGATGTGATCAATAGAGTTGACAGAAATGATACATAGCAACAGTACATTTAAGTCACTTGGACCTCTTTCTAACAGCTGCTTGTCCTCCATTAGTTCTCAATGTCAAGTATTTCTTATAATTTGTTAGTATCGCCATTATTTGTCCTATCTCAAGCATCATTGGTGACATGGCCTGAGAATTTCCCATGTATTTTTTCCTACCAGTTATGAGTCAAAGCAAGACCACCATATTCCATGTAGTGAGAGGATTTGTTATCTCTATTCTCTCCTGAAGCAGAGAATGAGGACTATTTGCTATTCATTTTTTGTATCTAGATTTGTGGGAGGCATTGTTGTTTTAGAAAGATTCAGGAGTTTCTGTATCCACTTTTTTCCCCTATTATGATCAAAGTTGCTTTGGCCCTTGTTCAAGAGAATCAAATGTTGAAATATAGAATTATGTCAGTGATAATTGAACAGCACACATTTAAGGGATATATGGCAGGTATCATTGTATTAGTATGCTCTATATCTTAAAAAAATGTCTTTTAAGGTAGGGCTACAATATATGGTAATCTTTAGGGAAGGACACATTCCAAAACATACAAGATCAATACAATGTGATTATAATGAAATTTTACAAGATCCATACCACACGTGATCATAATAAAACTTTACAAGTTTTATAGACTACAAGCATAAACCTCTAATCACATGTTAATCATTTGATCCATAGTTAACCTTGGGCAATGGACATTGAATGTTGGCTACTCTAATATACACTGTAAGGTCGAGGCATACGTACATAACATGTTGTACCCTCTTCGCATGCTTTGTCCTTGAAGCATGTGAAGAAACCACGTAGTGAGACTTATTCAAATTGGCATGCACTTGGCACCATGACTGATTGTCCATCCATTCATATGTGATCTTGATAGATGATGGACTTTGATGGTTCCAAGTTCTGTAGTAGCTGCTCCAGTTCCCTGCAATTCCATAGGTTTTTCTTCTTTGATTCCATGTATTCTCAAAGCTATTACACAATTGATTTTGAGCATATTAAAAACTGTGGCTTCTATGATATTGTGAATGTCGATAGCCTTGTTGATGATCCATAGCAAATATTCTTATAGCTTTATTTTAAATGCTATATTTTGTCAGATATTGATTGTGGTTGATTTTCATTCTTGGTCCTGTTGATTGGCATGTTTTGTAGGATTTTTGCTAGACTTGAAAAATTTGCAATCCTCATTTGTGGCATGTCATCACAACCATATGAGTTCACATAAAAGACAAAAGCACTTGTTGCAACATGATGAGTTGAGCAGCTTATACAAATTATTAAGTTTAGTATCAACTAGAGTGGTTGTGTATCTTAAGGAAGTTTTTGAACATCACAGAACAAACACAGACAAGATCCTAGTGGATTTATCTTGCGGCAGTATTGAAGTGAATTGCAGCTGAGCTCCAGAAAAAGGAAAAGCTGATATTTGTAATCTATTATTCTTTTTTCTTTTGTCCCATAGCTCCTATTAGGTCTCCCGTGGATGAAATTAAAAAGTATTTCATTTCACAAAAGATTTCTTGTTTGATTGTGTTTTGTAATACATTTTTCTTATATTACATAATTGGCATTAGCACTTGTATGTCATACTAGGTCCATATTTTTTCATTTGAGATGACTATTGGTTAATTGCATATCTTTTTGATTAAAATGATCACTAGTTAGAATTTTAATGCTTCAATACTTCAAATTTTAGACATGAAAGTACTAAAAAAAAGTACTCTGGATTACCAATAGTGAAAGTTGTATTAATGATGTTTTGGCTTCTATTCTAGAGTCCCTTTAAATTGAATAAAAGGATTTCTAAAACCCTCTAAACGTTTTTTGCGCTCTAGAGTTTCCTATATGCTTGTCGAAAAAGTACATTAATCAGTTATTTGTTTTTATCGTAAGCCTTCTCATGGTCTATTCTCACTCTATTTATTTCATACCTTGCCAGCTGGGGGGTTGTATCCATAATTCTGTAGGCTCTCTCAATATCTCTGCCTTTCATTTTTTTTGCTTTTGAATGTAATCATATCAATTACAAGCTGGCTGTTGATGATTAATATCCATATTTGTCTTCCTTAATACTTAATATTATTCACTATAAGCCATCTACTCTACTTGTCAGCCATATATACTTATATGTATGTGATCTGTTTTCATTTCACATGACAATGGTGAATGCATTGCTTGGCATGATATCCAATTTCAACAATTGGAGTAACATGTTGGACACATGAACTGTTATATGACTCATCTTAATTGACTAAAGTGCATGGTAATTTTGCTGTTTAATCTTTCATGGTTGATGAGCCAATTTTGTAATTTGACTAATTTAGATTCATGCTTTTGCATTAGAACGTGGCAACAAATAGAATTGCTCTTTTCTTTAGTGGTATTATAATTGTTTACTGCTTCTGTAGAACTTATTTTGTTTGCCTTTTATAGGACATTCAAGTTACATTGCGAGAAGAAATCAAGAACATGTGTGAATATCGCCCCTTTGAGAACTGCGACTATGTTTCTCGTACAACAGCTGAAATCAGTTGCAAGAAACTTGATTGTGTAATTGGGCAGATGGATGACATGGAAGCAACTATCGAGCAGTACAATTCATCTGAAATAATGTTAGAAGATGGTATAATATAGAAAAGTGACTAAAGCAATTCCCTTGGACATCATAGAAAATGCAATTCTATGTTGAACAAGGTTACTTTGTAATATATCCACTCATTTCAGCAAATTATGAATGACTACATGTTTATACATGTTATTACCACATGTTGATGAGTTTGTTGCTTGCTCCTAAATAAATTTTGATAATATGACATGTAATTCTTTGTTGAATAGAAATTACTTTGTAGTCACTCATTTCAGTAATATAGGAATAAAATTTGGTAATATTTTATTGCAGGCTTATCAGACATCTCAAATATTCTTCTATAAATATTGTTTGTAATAAGCAATTTTCATTCTAAAGAATGAAAGCGTAAGTAAGGAAGTTTTCCTTAAATGGTAAGAGTAAACTAGCATCCTGAAGAGGATTAGATAATTAAAAAAGTCTTTCCATAAAAAAAATGAAATAAAGACCAACTATACAATCATCTGAAGACTTCCCAATGACCTGAGTAGCATTGTAATGAATTAAAAGCAAATAAACTAAATCTAACACAAATAACCAAGTCTTCTTTCAGTATTTGGTTGCGAGTTAAATCAACCCATCATAATAATGCATGCGGATGTTTCAAGTTTATGTGGAGTCACTTTCTATGGTTTTGAATTATTAGATTTACAATAGTGCAGAGGGTTGTGGTTATTTGGCATTTTATATTGTTTATATAGGCTTTTGTGCAGACCCTTGGAATATATTTTCGCTTAGTGTTGAGTTGGCTTATTACAATGTAAGTAATTTTTAAATTTTGTATAGACAGGGCGGTTATATAGGCCCTTCGGTGTGACTGCAGTCATGTATATTTTGTTGGGACTGGGTACTAATATGTTCATCCTATGGTTATTAGTAGTAGTTGTCATCTTGTTTATTTTTAGTGGATCTCATTGCTTGAGAAGTACTGCTTGTATATGTATTTCACATAATATAGAATTTGGTACGTAGGCCTTGATTTTGATTTAAATAGTTCTGTGTGGAATTAAAGTTGCACCAACTTCACACAAGTTGACATGTACAATAAACCACCAAAAATATAAAATTCCATATAGATATGAAATCAAAACCATGCTAGCCATGGAAAATTACTAATTTTTGGTTTATCAAGATTATAAATATTTGTCTGGACATTGTCAAGGTGTAAGCTGAGGCAATTTATCTCAACAAGGGACAGATTTCACCTCATGGGTTTTTCTCTCCCATGCTTATGGATTTTTTTTTGAAGTGTTAAAGGTTAGGTGTCAAACTGGGTGTCAGCTGCCCTCTAAAAGTCATTGGATTTTTTAAAAAATATAAAAAAGGTACAATAAACAATTTGCAATTATTATAAATGAATAAGTTGGACAAAAGCAAAGAAAATGTGAGTTTATTTTGAAGTTCAAAAGCAACTGACTGGGAGTTGACATACATGGAAATTAATGGCATGGTTGTAAACAACTTTTATAATAGAACTAATCACCAGCAGGACAAATGCATAGCAAGCTGTATCCTTTTAAAATAACTACCTATATAAATATCAGTTATTACTTATCTTTTAAGTATCTGAACAAGAATGGTTTTTCAGAACTCTAAATGAAAAAAAAAAAGTTGGGTTTGATCTTTCTTTTATTTATTTATTATTTTTTAAAGCTTTCTTCTTAGTACCAAAGGATAGTAAATCACCATGTGACTACAACCATCTCATGATCAAAAAGATATATGCACTAGGAATATGTCATCACATTAGAAATTTGTTCATGTTCGTGTTTGGGGGATCTATTTTCCATTGATAAGTGCATCTTACACATCAAGTGGTAGGAACCCTTTTAGCAAGATGTTAGTTCTTATTGATGTACTTTTGTAAACATAAGTGAATAGTTGCAAATGAAGCATTTTGGTTAAACATGAAGTCTTTAATCAGCATGAATGAATAGGCACAAGTGAAGTTGTCGAGCTAAACCTGTAAGCAAACCCAATACTAGTAAATAATCACAATCTCCAGCTACACGATGGGATGTTGATCCAGAGGATGCAGGACATATTGATGAAGATGAGGGTCAGAGGGGTTGGTTGGAGTTCTATGGAGGCTCTTCACTTAGATAATGAGGGCAGCTCATCAAATAGTGATACATATTCTGATAGTGATAGCCCAACAAAAGTTCCATAGGAATGAGACTATTTAGTAATTTATATTTAGTATTTTTGTTGTAAACTCTTTTGTTGTAATTTGTAAATGAGCATTGAGACTATTTACTATTAGTACTTCTGATTTCACTATTTTGTTGTATTTTTGTTCTATTTGTAAATGAGCATTGAGACTATTAGTATTTTTGCAACTATTTTTCTGTTTCATTTTGACATTTGTTGTAAAATTTAATTTTTAAATTATTCTAACTTCTAAGAATCTAATGGCTTCTAAGTTCTAAATATTTTTGTAACTTGTTGTAGACTATTTTTATTGTAAACTATTAGTATTTAGTATTTTTCATTTTTGTTGTGTAGAATCTATAGATTATTCTAAATTTCTAAAAAATTCATACTATTATATCAACCGTCTTCTAAAATCGGCCTATCATCCCTCGCTGTCCTCGAAACCCGTCTCCTCGTCTCCCAGGCTCGTGGAACCTTGCATTATTGTGAAAACACACTAATTAATACCTTATCCTTTTGTGCAACATGAACTTTATCAAAAGGAAATTTAATTGTATTTTTATATTTCTACTAGTTCTAATGATTGTTATGTTTAGTAACATTAGTGAATCAAATTTTATCTTGTTCATATTATTTTTTATGCTTGTATTTTATAAGTTTGTGGTTGTATGGTAGGTTAGAAATGCTTGCCATTGAAGCTCATGTTGGATCTCATTGGTATACCCCTTTAAGATATCATTTTGAACTCATGTTTTGGTTTTGTTATGTACTTAAAAAAAAATATTTATAGACTAATAATATGGATTGGATAATTTAGTTAAAACAAAACAAATAATATGACACTTGCATATAAGAAATTGCCAACAATAATACTTGAGTGACATGGACCTATGTCAACGACCATTATATGTTAAAGAAAAAAGAGATCATGAATTCACATTTAATAAACAATTTCCTTATATTAGTGGTTGAGAAAATAGGTACACATTTATTGAACAATAGGTGTTTGCCATCACGAAAGCCCTAAGGAAATTTAGGTATTACTTGTCTCAAAGACCACTAAGCTTGTTAGTGATAGATCTCTTTGTGGAATCTTGTAATGTTTGTCCCTAGAGACCAGGTTGTACTAGTGGAAGAAATAGATCTAGATGATCAGATAGGCTAGATGGGAGACATAAGGAGGTTCATGATATCTAGATAGGTCCTAGATGGATTGACATCCAAGGAAAGGACTTATTTAGGCAAAAAACAATATATTATGCATGGCTAAACAATATACTTTCTTGAAAGGGATACGAAGGGGTTTTGTTTAGGTGTACCCAAGAGGAAAGGACAAGAAATCCAATCAAGGAATACCATGATGAAGGATGACATTATTTTTCCCAAATCACAACATTTAAGATCCTAAGGGATGAATACTATTGGCCTACCATTTTCTTTGATTGCTTCCAACGGGTCAAAGGGTGCAAAGCTTGTTGTACATTCATAGGAAGAACGAGAAATGCACTAATGTCCTTTAAGCCCATCATTGTCATTGAACCTTTTTAGTAGTGGGCCCTCAACTACATTAGCAAGATTAAACCCTTACCTAGTGCTATATATGGATGGATTTGAACTGCAATCGACTATTTCATCAAATGGGTTGAAGTAGTGCCAGTCAAATCAGATAACCAATAGGTAGTAATCCAACTCTTGGAGGATATCATTACCAAGTTTGGTACTCCATCCATAATAATCACTAATAATGCAACTACATTCATAGGTTTAAGGTAGCTAAGTTCACATTGGGATATGGGTTTGTGCTCAAAATGACCTCTAATTACTATCCCTAGGACAAATATCTAGTATAATCTAGCAACAAGAACATCCTAAGGATCTTGAAGAAGATTATAACCAAATCATGAAGGTATTGGAATACCAAGTTGAGAAGAGTATTATGGGTAAATTAGATGACACATGAAGCTTCCACATGATCATCTCCCTACAAGCTAGATTTTGGAAAGGAGGCTATGCTATTAGTCAATTTGTAACTTCCTTCTCTCCAAATGTCACAATAATTGGAGCTTGAAGATACCAATATTGAGCTCATGCAAGCACGACTAAATGTGTTATTGGACTTGGAAGAGGAAAAAGAAAAGGCATTCAAAAGGATGGTTTAAATTTAGATGACAATCAAAAGGTTGTTTGATAAAAAAACCATCACAATAGGTTACAAGGGCAACATGGTATTCAAGTGGGACGAAGACAAAGCCAAACTAGGAAGTATCCATATTTTTTATTCTCTTTAGAGCAGATTATATCAAATTCTCCAAATTGTAGGTCCAAATGCCTATTAGGTTACAAGCATGAATGTAAGACTACTGCTAATTTTGGTAATTGGGTAGCATCTTTGGCCCATATAAAGAAGCTTCCAAAGCTTAAAGGAACGAGAATATCTACATAGTTCCATTCATGTTCTTCTGACTATTATTCATGCTCTTGTCTCTCATTTCCCTTCTCTTTTTTCTTCTTCTCCATTTCATCTTCATTCCATTTTTCTAGAAAATGCAAAGGGGCACAAGGGGAGCAATTCACTCCCTTTGGTAAGCAATTTGATTGCTATAGCAAGTGAATAACTTGTCGACATCCATCACTACAAAAAAAAGTGGTTGGACAAGTAAATTGACTTGATCCCAAGTACAACTACCCACTCGATTCTATAAATGCTAGTGTAGGCAAGGTGGAGGGTATAAAAATGCCAACCCTATAATAGTCAACCCATTCTTGAAACTATGCATGACATGTTGCAACTAAACCGCTCTCGGTTTGAGCATGCCCCCTTCATTTCTAGCCAATTTGCACACTCTTATGCCACTCTTTTGCTACAAGACAACCTTCCTATGCATAACTATAGTTGCTTCACTTGAGTCTAAGTTGAGCAATTCCTAATGAGGGCCTCGGTCACATGATACACTTTGCAAACAAGTGTCTTCCTTTACCCTAACTAGTCAATTGGGTCAAACCTCATCAAATATCTCTACCTAGGTCAACCACATACACTCCAAAATAATATTTTGGGGTGTGAATTGCTCCAAGTAGAGCAAACTACCCACAATGAATGACTTAGAAAACTAATGTTTTTTCCCCAATACTTGTTGAGAAATTTGCTTAACCCCTGAGTGAGTTGCAACTCTTAAAGTTGTTGATTCACCAAGCAAATTTTGCCCAAGTTTTCTTATGCTAGAGATTCACTCCTAGAACTAAAACTTTTCAAACTTCCCTTAAAATTGTGATTCAGTTCATATGCTTAGCTAATCGATCCCAAGGTCGAGAGAATTGCTCCCTAGGTCAAGACTTGGATTTTTTTTCCAATTCTTTAAAAATCATTCATCTTTCATTCTACCTATCATGGCTATCACCTCTGCCTTCACACGTCCATCAATGCTTAAGGATAAGCTTATGATCTCGCTTGCCACTACTACTGCATATCCAATATCAACACCAACAACGCTAATTGAAACAAAAATACCTAAGGCAAGGCCATCCAAATATGAGGGGAAGAAGAAACTAAAGAGGAAGAAGCCCACTCTCCACCCCAAAGGCAAAAATATATCTTTGATGAATCCTATAGGAAGGTAGAGGAGGGAAGTTTAAATATTTTCCTGGAGAAGACATGAGGTGTTAAGAAGGTTCAACCTGGGCCTGAATGCTAATTCTTGGATCTTTAGTTAGGTTTGGATCTTAGAGATGGTAATAAACCTAGTGCTCCAAGTATGAAATAGTTTGAAGCTAGTAGAGGTGTGTATCAAAACACATAATCTTAATAACAAGAGCATGAATCCTCCGTAGTGGATGGAAGAACCCTTTTTTATTAGAGAAGATTGTAAGAAATGCGAACTAGAAATGTATTATTCAGCAAATGTTTAAATACAGGTTACAATGCCGGGAATAGCACACCGGCGTAAACTGAACTGTTACAGGAGTTGTAACAGTGTAACAACAAACACTAAATAATGTAATATAAACAAAATAGATCTAAAGTACGCTAACATCCCCCTTTATTACATTATTTGGGTAATGTAATAACTAATAGCTGTACTAGACTACTAACATCCCCCCTGATTACATCATTTTGCAATACAAAGAGAGTTGCGAAACAACTCAAATTTGACACGTCCAAGTGCCTTAGTGAAAATGTCTGCAACTTGAGCATCGGTGGGAATGTGTTGAAGCTGAATTCGGTGCTTTGGAACTTCATCTCGAATGAAATGACATTGTGTGTCAATGTGCTTTGTTCTTTCATGATGGACTGGATTCTTGACGAGGTTCAGAACACCCTGATTGTCGCAAAACAAGTGTATTGGAGATTTTGATGGATGGCCCATACTTGTCAGAATGCGACGTAACCATATCACTTCACACACAGCTTCACGTGCGGCGCGATACTATGCCTTTGTTGATGAAATAGCAACCACCTGTTGCTTCTTGCTGTGCCAAGAGACAGGACCGGATCCCAGATGAAAAATGTATCCAGAAGTTGACTTGCGATCATCAAATGATCCGGCATAGTCGGAGTCCGTGTATCCTTGCAAGAAGAATTTGTTGTTCCTCTTGTATTCTAGGCCATATTCCATAGTACCACGGACATAGTGAAGAACACGTTTTGCTACTTTCCAATGAGTAGTCTTAGGCTCCTGCATGAACCTCGAAAGATAGTTGACAGCAAATATGAGATCTGGCCTAGTATTGGTCAGATATATGAGACTCCCAATCAATTGTCGATAGAGAGTACCATCTACCTGTGGTGAATCATCATATCGCGATAACTGAAGTCCATTCTCCATCGGAGTTGCCATTGGCTTGCAATCAGTCATGCGATATTTTTCCAAGCAATGTCTTGGCATATTTTTTCTGAGACACTTTGATGGAGTGCTCCTTCCGGCTGAATTCTAGACCAAGACAAGTAATGGAGAAGTCCGAGATCTGTCATCTCAAAATATTTACACAAGTTTCTTTTGACTAGTAGAGATCATAGTTTCGAACTCCCTGTAATGAGCGAGATCATCCACATAGAGTACAAGCAACACTATCTCGGAACCCTGTTTCTTGAAATAGAGGTTTGCATCTGACGGACATCTCTTAAATCCATGCTGCATAAGGTGATTGTCCATTTTTATATACCAAGCTCGAGGAGCTTGTTTCAGACCATATAAGGATTTGACCAATTTGCAAACCTTCTGCTCTTGGCCTTCCACTTCAAATCCTTTAGGCTGAGTCATGTAGACTTCTTCTTGGAGATCACCATTTAGAAAGGCACTTTTGACATCCATCTGGTGAACTTTCCACCCATATTGTGCTGCCATAGCACACATAACCCGAATTGTGGTCATCCGAGCAGTAGGTGCAAAATTTTCCTCGTAGTCAATGCCTTCCTTTTGAGCATAGCCCTTTGCAACAAGACGGGCCTTATGCTTATCAATTGTTCCATATGCCTTGTACTTGACTTTATATACCCATTTGCAGCCAATGGGTTTCTTTCCATGCGGCAGATCAACAAGCTTCCAAGTTTTATTTTTCATCAAAGACTCATACTCTGTATCCATAGCGGCCTTCCACTGAGGCTCACTGAGAGCATCTTGCACTGATGCAGGTTCAAGATCATCTATGGTAGACATGAACGCCCTGTCATCATCAATATCCATATCCTCTACTTATGTACTTGGAGTTATAGAAAGTTCCTCAAAATATTGACAAAGATCATCAACCTCACCAGTTTCTTTGGCTTCTTTTTCCTTTTGAGCCATACTGCATGTACGAGGTCTATCCAAGTTCAAATTGGGAGGAGTGGATAAATTTGCGTCTCTGATTGTATTTGTACACCATTTTGGATTCTTCTTCGGTGGTGTTGAAGAAGATGTAGAAGGACCTCCTGTCTGTGTTGACGAAGGAATCTTCTCTTCCTTAGATTCCACAATATCTAGGTGTACTTTAGATGTGCTCTGTGATGTGAAAGCTTCATCAAAGACAACATCTCTGCTGACATGAATTTTCTTGGTCAAAGGATCTATCAAACGATATCCTTTAGAGTGCTCATCATAACCAAGAAAAATACATCTCAGTGTTTTCTCATCTAGCTTCTTCCTTTTCTCTTTCGGTATGTGCATGAAAGCGTGACATCCAAAAATACGAAGATGAGATATGGAGGGTTTTCGACCACTCCATGCTTCCTGTGGAGTCATTCCTTTTAGGGCCTTTGTGGGTGCCCTATTCAACAGATATACTGCGGTGGTGACAGCTTCTGCCCAATATTGTTGCCCAAGAGTAGCTCCTGTGAGCATACAACGAACCATTTCCATGATAGAACGGTTCCTTCTCTCAACAACTCCATTTTTTTGAGGAGTATAGGCGGTTGTTAACTGTCTCTTGATTCCATGCTTATCTAAGAATGCAAAAAATTCATTAGAGGTAAACTCCCCCCCTCGATCTGAGTGGAGGGTTTTAATAGAAGCTCCTGACTCCTTCTCAACGGATTTCTTGAACTGCTGGAAGAATGCGAAAGCTTCAGATTTCAGTTGGAGAAAGAAAACCCACATATTTCGTGAGTAGTCATCTACGAATAACTGAAAGTACCTCTTCCCTCCACAACTGTTGGGTGTGAAAGGACCGCACAGATCGGTGTGAATTAACTCCAGAGGTTTTCGTGCTCTTGTTGAGCTCTTCTCAAATGGTACTCTATGCTGCTTTCCTGCCAAGCAGTCAGAGCACACTGGCAATGTGGCAGAAAGGGAAGGAAGACCCTTTACCATCTCATACTTACTGAGCTCAAGTAAGTAGCCAGAACTAAGATGCCCATATCTCTTGTGCCATAGGGAAGTTGCCTCCTTGGTAGAGACAGTCATGGCAACATGTGGAGTAGAGATAGCATCTAGTGCAAATAAGCCATGCTTATATGAAGCTGTTGCAATCTGCTTACCCTTCCTGGTAATAGTACAACACTTCTTGCCATTCTCAACACGAAAGTTGACAACCATATTTCTATCCAGGATTTGTGTGACTGACAACAAATTGTTAGCCAATCCCGAAACATAGAGGACTTTGTCAATCTGACACTTGCCATCAGGAAGAGTGACTGAAACCGTACCCTCTCCCTGAACCCTATAGGTTTTATCATCAATAATGGTGACGAGTTTGCCCTCTTTGGCCACGAATGATTCAAACCACGATCTGTCGCCAGTCATATGTTTGCTAGCTCCAGAATCGACATACCGGACAGGATCCCTCTGTGTGGAATCTATGGTAGTCATGAGCACCTTATGTGCCCATTCAGAATCTGAGTCGGATTCTTCAACAACAACATTCACCGGGGTTGCTTGTTTTTATTTTGTGGTTTGTTTTGGCCTTTCTCCTTGTTCTTATGCCAACACCTGTTGGTGTCATGGTTGTCTTTCTCACAGATCTTGCACCACCTCTTCTTCTATTGAGGTTGTTTGCCTTTTCCTTTCGTATCTTGTTGAGAATTTCCTCCTTTCCGAAATTTGCCTCCTTTTTGCCCATTACCTTTCTTCCTAGAACCCCCTGCCTGTTGGTGTATAGGGCTGTATTGGAAGAATCATCCTTGTGAAGTTGGCGTGCCTTCTGTTGTTGAAGCAGATTGACCAACTCGATGTAGGTAATTTGTCGTTGAGACACCTGGATGGAGGTTATCAAAATATCAAATGAAGAAGGTAAAGCTCTCATCACAAGTGAAATGAGAAGCTTTTCGTCCACAATATCTCCCAAAGAATTCAATTTCTCTTTCAATTCAGACACTCTGCACGTGAAAGAGTTCAAGCTGTTTCACCCTGTCTCAAACTCAGGTTATGAAGTTGTTGTTGAAGATGAAGAATGGTTGAATCATTCTTTCCCTCATAGATGGTTCTAAGGGCATCCCATGCCTCTTTACCACTTGCTTTGTCGCTATATGAGGTTGCACTTCATCTGAAACAGCAAACAAAATGAGCACCTTTGCTCGATTGTCTTTCTTGTCAAAAGCTATCCGATCCGCGGAAGGACCCGTGGATCCTGCTTGTTGGTGAAGGCCTAGTTGTTGCTCCGAATAACAATATCCCACAAATCTTCTATTTGGAGAATTGCCTTCATCTTATGTTTCCATGGTGTATAATTTGGACCTTTCAATAACTGATGAGGATCAGTCATCAACTTTGCAACAGCGGCCATAGTGAAGGTTCCTTATATCACCAATTGGTCCCCCTTTCAATATACCTTTTGCTAGGCCGTTATACCGTACAAAATACCCGCCCTTACGTGAGGGAAACTATAGGTATTTAGAAAGATCAACAAAAATCACCCGCCCTTACGTGAGGGAGACTATAGGTGAGTTTTAGAGATCATACGATACGTGGAACATAAGCGGTACTGAAAGGGAATCGCCTTGTTGATGGCACCTACCATAGAAGATTCTTCTCATGCGTGGGGCGTAACTTCCCCTAAACACTATGAAGAATACTTCATCAGGATTTACGCCTAAACACAAGTGCGATAAAGGGTAGTGGATGGAGTAAAAAAATGCAAAAATGGCTAACTTATCTCTCCTCGATGATTTATAGAGAACAAGCTCAGACGTCGTTGTAGCAGCTATATTAGGCGGCGGATACAGTAGCCCAATCACGACAGCTTTACCTGTAAGTGCTGGCTAGAGGTATCACAAATACCGAACACTGCAGTGCAATAAATTGCACGGATGGGTTTTAATTATTCCGGGGACTTAGGGAGTGTATTTGATTTTTTTAAACTTTTAATGAAGTAGTGCAAAAAAATGAAATATGCAACATACAACATAAAAAGTGCCCACAAGAATTAACCCACAAGGTGTCGGTCACGACTAGAAAATGCACCTTTTACAATTCGCCAAATTGCTTTTTCAGAAAATTACTCACATTCCCCCTTTGATTTTTTGAAAAAAAATATCCCCCCTTAAAAAAAATCTCTTTAACAAAGCATTTTAATAATTATTATATATTTAAAGTTAAAAATAAATAATTTTAATTTATATAGTTTTTAAAACTTATGAAAAAAATAAATTAAAATTAAATTTTAATTTATAAAGTTTTAAAAACTATAAAAAATAAATTAAAATTAAAAATTTTAACTAAAAAATAATAATTAAAAAAACCTTTGAAATTTTTTTTTTTACCTTTGCAAGGGGGGAGTCGGCGGGATTTGAACCCCCGACTGCTGGGTTCTCGGAACCCACCACGCAGCTCACTTGCCAGTGAGCCCGTGGGCTGATCTGGGAGGAGAAAGGGCCCCCTCGTATTTGAGGAGGGTCCTCAATCTGCTGCCCGAGCGCAGCTTCCTCTGCTGCTTTCCCGTCCTCCTCTCTGCTTCTCGAGCGTAGCTTCCTCTGCTGCTTTCCCGCTGTCGTTCTCCTCCGTTGTGTTTTTTTTTTTTTTTTTTTTTAATAAACTCCCGGACGCTGCGTTCCAGCGTTGGGGGGGGCGCTGGACGTACGTTCAGCGCCTTCAACAGGGGGGAAGGGAGGGCTACGTTGAACGCGCAGCCTTCAACGGGGGGGGGGGGCTGATCACGCAGTCCCGCGTTCCAACGGGAGGCGGACATACGTCCGTGCGTGGGCACACGGATAGAGGGAGGGAGGCGTGCCCCTCGCGGACGCGCTCGGACGCGAGCAGCGCTGTGTGCGATGCGTCCAGCGCCCGTCGCGGACGCGTGCAGCGCTGCCTGCACTGCGTCCAGTGGGAGGGGAAGCGGGGGCGCGCGCGCGTGGCACTGCGTCCAAAATTTGGGCGCGTGCAGTGCTGCGTGCGCTACGTCCCATATTCTTTCTTTTTTTTTTTAATTCTTCGCCTGGCGATCTTTAAAAAATAATTCGCTGCCTGGCAATCCCAGAGAAGAAGAAAAAAAATCTCCGCCTGGCAATTCCAGAGAAAAAAAATTCTCCGCCTGCCAATCCCCTGCGCTTCTCTGCTTCCGCTTTCAGCCTCCTCTCACTGCTCCCTGCAATCTGGCTCTGATGCCATGTAAGAAATGCGAACTAGAAATGTATTATTCAGCAAATGTTTAAATACAGGTTACAATGCCGGGAATAGCACACCGGCGTAAACTGAACTGTTACGGAGTTGTAACAGTGTAACAGCAAACACTAAATAATGTAATATAAACAAAATAGATCTAAAGTATGCTAACAAAGATGATGTTTAGAAAAATGTTGAACATAGTTGACAACCCAACCATGTGGGTCACCTATAATCCCAAAGCATAAAAAGACTATTATTACTGTATTGACTAGCAATATTAGTGAGATATTATAATCCCACATCTGAAGGACCCCAACAAGGCTTTTGACTTTAACATCATGCTAGAGTTCAAATGGTTCAAGGATGATGTCTAACTAGTCTTGTCGGGGATTGTAACAATTTTGGGCAAAAAGATGAATGCTAGGATCTATGAGCATGTGGCATTCTATGCAATTGAACACTATTCGAGGTATTTCCAAATGATTGACTATGCAAAATATAATTTAAACCAAATGAATTGAGAGTCAAATGAGTTCAAGGAAGAGAGGAAATTTGCATACACTTCCTATCTGGTCTAGTTGATCATCTATAAGAAGAACCGGTTTCCCTCATAAAAAGTCAATTAAATTAGGACATACAACAATCTATTACCAGTTGTAGACTGCATGGACTTACCTTGAAAAGAAGTGGGAAAGACCTACATCTTCTTTGGCGTAATATACAATGTCATCATGGAGAAGCTAAAGGGAAGGATTTTGAGATTTTCAGAGGAGGTCCAAAATCTGCTCAAGTCTAAAGGATTGGCCAAAGGAGATAACTACTTTGAAAAGTCCCAATCATTCATTTGTTTATTCAGTTTCTCATCCATACCCTTTGAGCTGCCTGTATACATGCCGGATTACTTGCTCAACTTAGAATATGTCAAGAAACTTGTGGACTTGAAATACTTTTGTAGACAAAAAAGACCATATCCAACCTATTGTAGTGGATAGTGCAAATCACACCCAAGCTACAAGATTTTCATCATGTCATTGAGTAAGCAACTTCAAGATATATGATCCTGTGATCTAAAGGGCTACTTACAACAATAGTTAGAATCTAAGGGTTTGCACACTTTATTTTTGCATGAGAAAAAATATAGGGTTGAGAAGGAAGTGAACTCATTAGAAAAAATAACCCTAACTATTCTAGGGAGTGCACAAGGGTACGAAGATAAAATCTAGTAGTGGTTTACCTTCTATGCTAAAGCAAAAGTCAAGGATGACTTCAATCTTGATTACAAACTCAACCACCATGTATTGAATCCCCTAGAGGGCTTTATAATACTTGAGGAAGATCCTCATTTAGCAAAAGATGATATATGAGACCAATGCTACAAAGAGGTCAATGTGTAGTAGTCCCTTTAATGAGCCATTCTTAGAAATCAAAGATAAAAAGAACATGAGAGGACCCAAAAGGTAAATAATAATAGCAAAAGGGTCCCTAAAAGATAGTCCATTAAGTCCACCTCCCATCGTTATACCAATAATATCTATAACACCAATAGTGTAAAAAATAGTGAGGAAAAGGAATGAGAAGCAGGGAGGAGACCCACATAGGTCTATGTTCAAGAAATTAGTAACATAGAAGTTAGAAAAAAACCAACAAAATAACAAGAAATACCCTAGCTCAAGGGGGGAAGTCCCTCAAGGAGAAACTCTTGGGTTGAAAATGGCTAAGGCTCAAAATTTGGCCATCACTCCTACCACTCTTTCCCTTTTTATTTCTACTTCTCTCGCTTCTCACTCACTCTTTGTTTCTTTTCTTCCTGCTTCTTCTCCCTTCCTTTCTTCTATAGCACATCCCTCACCATCCATCAATGCGACCATTGGTTCTCTAGGAGGTAATCTACCTCCCATATGATAACAAGTCATTGGAATCACCCCCATTACTTCATTTTTCTCATCCATGATTGAAGTCACCACCTCACAACCCCTAGTATCCTACAATGCAATGCTATCCCATCTCTTTCACAACTAGTCTCTCCACTAGTTGAAACATTGTCTTAAATGGTGATAAGGGTATCCCCTTCTACTTCTCCATTTGCCCTAATTTCTACCCAACTTGCTCCCTGATTTCTACCCAACTTGCTCCACCCACCATATTATCTTGTCCACCTCACCATGTCGTAATGCAAGTAAAGCAACTCTTGCTTGAGATAATGACATTGCCCATGTCTATTCCTACAAAAAATCCTATAAAAACAACCCTAGAGTCTAATTTGACCATACGACCTAAGAGACATTTGTCTAGAGCATCATTGGTGAATTGGAAGAGATAGAAGCCTAAGAGGATTTTGAATCCCTCTAAGGAAAGAAGAAAAGTCCAACTAAAGGACAAAATATTTAACACACTAGTCACTATACGATCCTAGCTGGCATCTGGATGAAGAAGAGTCCTCATTGCAAGAGTGGTCCTAAATGACCCTTTTAGACAAACCACCATACCTACCAACTTCGCTGCTAGAGTATCAAAGTTGGATCTGACCAAAACAAATCCTTACCAAATGATCCAACTCAAAAACCAACTCTCCATTGGTGTGGCCATGCAATTTGGCCAAATGATAGTGGAGAATAATTCGAGGAGAAATATACCAAAATAAGAGGTAACAATATCGTAAATGAAAGCAGAGAAGCTACAACTCCAACAAGAGGAGGAGACCTTTATGAAGGACACTACAGAGAAGGACAAGTTATAACAATAGGTTGAGGATATTAAGTCCCAACTTGTCGAAAATGAGCAATGATATAACTTGAAGATCTTTGACAATAACTTGCACATGAACAAGACCAAGTGAAACAACTTGAGTAAGAAAAATTATAATTGGATAAGCAATTGAAGTAGTTACAAGAATACCAACAAGAGAAAGATTAGATCTTTGAGCTCCAAGAAGAGATTGTAAAATTAAAAGGAGCAATGGATGACCAAGGGAAGACCTTAAAGATTGAAAATATGAAGTCCCTATGGGATGATAAGGACTAAGGAAGCAAGTTTGAAGAGGTACTTTAAACTTGTGGCCAACACCGAAATCCTCAACCAAGTGGTGGGAATGATTAAAGAGACATAAGAAGTGTTGACTATGAAAGAGAAATACCGAGAGGTACTGAATCAAATGGCCATCGTGATGATGTCTTGGGCATAATAGAGGGGGGTATACAGGAAGGGCCTCATTAGGAGATTAAAAAAGATCCGCAAAACCTAGATAGACCTCCAAACCTATAAAGAGACATTGGCATCTCTAGAAGCCTTAGTATGAAAGATGGAAAAGGAAATTTAGGGGTTAGTAACTATTGGGTTACCTAATGTGTTTGATCATTAGAAGAAAATTCTCGATGACGACATTAAGAATTAGATGATCAAAGAGGAAAAGGTCAAGGATGAAGTTAAGATAGAGACATATAAAGTCAAACAATTAGAGATATCGTTATCCAATCTATGAAATATGGTAAAGAAACAAGATCCATCTAATAAGAATAAAATATATTATTAGATCTTGAACTTTCTTCCTTAGCACATCTTATGTCTTAACTCTATTAATACTTTTGAAACATGGGTGTTAAATGCTATAATGATTTGAATGTCGTGGAGTGAGAGTGAAATGGTATTCCTAATCTATTATCTATCTTACATTATTGTATTAAAAAATATAAGTTATATGTGGCACCTAGGCTATTTTCCATCAAAATATCAAAATATTACTTATATTGTTAGGTCAATTTGACCATATTTAAACACATATCTATGAATAATGTCTAACCGGCATGTTTATCAAAGATATTTTCCATCCTTTGAGCCACTATTTTTCCTACATCAAATACTTGATATGATTTTTATCAAGAGATTAAATCTTCCTTGGTCAAGTACCTTCTAAAAGTTAAATTTCACCAAAACTAAGATGAACAATATATTTGGTTAAATTATTTTTAATTTTATTTTTTTCTATAGAAATGTTAACATTTTTTAATATACCATCTCTGTCAATAGTCAGTTGTAAACAATAATGATATCATTGATCCAATCGCCACATTAATTTTTCTTAATAACATTAATAATAATAAAATAATAACATGTGGGTTCCCCCAATCTAAATATAGCTCCATCCTTTTACAGTGGTAATCTTGATTCCTATAAGAAGTGCCCCAAACCCTCCATAATTATCAATTGAAGTTCCATATTATTTTGAGTAGGTGAGAAAAATTTGCCTTTAATATTCTAAAAAAAATTACCTTTGTCAATTTTTTTAGGGTTTCCTTTGGAAGTAACATTGAAATTAAGTTTGATGAACCTAACTTATGGAGATTTTCATTTTTCCATGAATCGATGCAATTCCTTTAAATTAAATCCATTATCATAGATACCCCTACATGTATTTTCAAGTATTATGACCAATAGGCTAGATCATCCTTTTCCACACTTATGACTTTCCATGATAAGCACCATGCCTATAGAAACTTTGCAAGAGAGGTAATAGTACAAATTCAAAACTGAAAATAATTCTAAGATTTGATTTTAAAAATTCGATCATGTTTTACAAGATACATATTCAAACAAGTAATGATAAGACCAATCATGATTTAGTTTTGAAACAACTAATTAAACATTTCATCAATGTTTCCAATGTTGATAAAACAACCTAGGATTCTAATTTTCTTTGGAGAAGCAATCCCAAATAGTGGAAGCAAGATGACAATGAAGAAGTAGATGAATTGAGGTTGCTAGCTCCTACTCACAAAAAGCATACCTATAAGGACTAAGACTATCATATTTACGGTACTTTCCAAAAATCAAAAGAAGCATAATATTCGCCACAAATCATATGCTGAAAAATGGAGAAGCAAAATAAGCAAGCAATAGACAAAATGGGATAATTGAGTACCAAGTACCCAAATAAAATATCACATGGATACACATGCATGCAATGGATTACCAAAACCTCAATACAAATATTTACATCACCTAAACCAACACAACATGTGACTTTAGGGTCAGATTACAAATTGCAAGGTTAACCATACTAGTAGTTTAACTAATGTTGCTAAGGCTGAATACATCAAATCATGCTTGTAGGCTCACATAAATAATACATCACACACGCCTATAGGCTGCCCATGGGCTTGCATAAAGTTTACATCATACGTTTTTGACCTTGGCCAACAAGATTTGATTACATATATTCGATAATTTCTTTAAATTTGTGCTAAGGATCTAGTGAGAGGGGACATTATAGATGATAATATCTCCTATAATCGATGCTCTAAAGTGCAATTTTTATCCAATAAAGGAACTACTTGAATCTTCATCACCATTTGTTAGTTTACCTACTAAATCTAGGAACTCTACTTCAATCTTCTTTAATCTCGCTATGCATGCCCTCATAGAGTGTCCTCCCCTTTTATAGTATTCCATGGGTTTAACTTCTTTGAAGACCTTTAATTGCCCTTGGGCTACTAATCTTTAATCTCTATTGGTTTGAATTCCTTATGGTGGGTCTATGTTTGAGGAAGTACTCCACAATTATTTATAGCAACCTCAACATGAACAAGAACAGAGAAGATAATATCAAGAGTTACATGTAGTTTCTACATGGTCATTCTATTCACATGAATCACTAATCAAATAATTTGAAAAGGTAAAGCCTCAACATGAACAATAACAGAGAAGAGAATATCAAGAGTTACATGTAGTTTCTACATGGTCATTGTATTCACATGAATCACTAATCAAATAATTTGAAAAGGTAAAGTAAGATTAGCAATAACAAATTTAACATATTCTACATATGTCTTTACTAAACATCTTAAAGCTATTATATCAACTCATAAAACCTTAAAACAAAATATATAGGCCTCAATGTTATCAATGTCTAAATTTTTTAGGCTGGAAGTACATTTCTAATTTGATGACTTTAATGAGGTCTAGTTTTTAAACAATTCCTTTAAGGTTTCCCCACACATTTATGGGGTCACTCATGTCTCAAATATGGAAAAAGTATATTTGTCTCCACTAACATAAAGAGTAGACTAAGAGCCTTATCTTCTTTAGGTAGACCTTTCTTATTAAGACCTTCTCTTGTCTCACCTTAAAAAATAAACCAAAGATTCTTACTTCTAAGTAATCTAATTATTTGAACTACCTAAGTGTTATAATTTTATCCATTAAGATGAGTAACATATGCTAAAGGATACATTTCCCATAAAGGTTTTATTGCACTATAACAGGTCCTTGGACTAACACATAGATATTGAAAAACTATTTGATCTAAAAAATGGGTCTAAAACACATATTTATGTAAAATTCATGCCATCCAAAGTTTGAGCCTAATATAAAAAAAGAAAAAAAGAAAATAAAACCTTTAAACCTTCGAAAGAAGATTGACAAATCAAAGCCTACAACCTATTACATGCTAATAGGAAAGTCTACCACTGTGCATCTTGAATGAATGGAGGAAAGGCACTTGCATTAGTCTAATTGGTTGTAAAAAGTGTGTCTGTCCCCAAGGGCTAGGTGGATTGGTAAGATTTTGGGCACTTACCAAGAGGAGACCTAGGTTCAAACCTTGGGGGCATGCCCAATAAAGGGTAAAGGTAGTAATCTGACTTGAGTGCGTGCCAACTTGACGACGACGGTACCAACCTTGAGCCATCGGGGGTCTCCCTCACTCCGGGCCATGTTTATCGAGGAGAAGCGGGGGTTATAAAGGCAACTTCAATGATTTGACTTGTCTTCGGAGGTAGAATCCTCGGGCAGAATGTCTAACCCCGTGCCTAGTTGTTAAAGATGAAAGGATGTTATCGATTCTTCTGACATCAAAAAATAAAAATAAAATAAAAATAAAAAAGTGTATGTCAAATGACCATGTTGGTGCCACATCAACTAACTTGATAGAAAACAAAGCAAACAAACTGGAAGCAACAAGGTTCAAACTAACAACCCGGGTGTGGGAAGAGAGCTAGTCTATCTAGGCTTGTTAGTTACCTCTGTGATAGGTTTAAAACAAAGGGGTGAGGAAAATCACAAAGCGCATAGTACACCCTTTCTTCCAAAGCCAAAAATATATACCATGATTCAAACATTTACCTCTTGTATGGAAGTCTAAAACAATCATGGATTATCTAGGATGCCCACAACAATTTTTGAATCATACACGATAAAGCCTTCATTAGATAGAATAGATCAATGACCCTTTTTAAACTCATAAAATAAGAGCTCAATGCCTATACATGACCATCTATGAGTGAACCAAAGATTTTAACCCGAGTTTTTTCCTCTAGCAACGTCGAATAGATCGCATGGTGTAGATGGGAAGGTAAAAAGAAGTTCAGATAGATGAAAGTTATCCATGATCATAAAAAGGGCATGTAAGGTTTAGAACTTCCTATATGTTAAGATAAAGCTAATGGGCTTGAACTTGTGACCACCAAAGTAAAAGAGGACTAAAGAGACATACTAGCTAAAAGAATGTTGATCTAAGTAAAAGAGGACTAAAGAGACATACTAGCTGAAAGAATGTTGATGTTGATCTTGTATGAGGGAAGGATGCTAGGGCCTTAGACTAAAACATGAGGGCTAATAATATAAAAAATATAGCAATAACTCAACCCTCATGTTTAGGGAAGGTGAATAATTATGGTTTTTATTAGTATGTCAAAGTGAGGACCAATGTTGGGCGGAAGTGAGTATGATTGACAGAGTCTATCATCTGGTTCACATGTTTGGCTTCTCTGCAGAGGGATGTCACAGGTTGCTCGTCTATGAATATGTTGAGAAGTTTCCCTGTACAGGTACTTGTACTTGTTTACGACAAATGAAGTTTTGGGTTGGAAGCAAATATTAGAGATTACTGTGAACACGGCCAGAGGGCTATCCTATCTTCACGAAGAATGTTTGGAATGGATTCTTCACTGCCATATTAAATCCACCCCAGAACATGCTTCTAGACCATAAATTTTGTCCCAGGTTTTTGCCTTTGGACTGGCAATGGTCTGTGGTAGAGAGGGTGCTGTGTTCGTTGAGGCTTTCTTCGACTTAAGCCTCCAAGAGTTCCAGCGCTTCCAAAAGCCGTCCTGGAAAAAGCTCTTGTATAAAGTAGAGGCCAAGAGCTTCATCGACATTCCTCCCCTCATTGTTCAGGTTACTCGGCTCAGATGCAGGGGATTTGTATTGTGCGTGGGAGTGAGCCACGCATTGTGCAACGGGTTGGGAAATTTGCAATCTCTACTGGTGTAGGGGGGAGATTTCGAGGGGAGCAGTTGCTATTTCGGTGGCGCCGTGTTGGGGTAGGGATCTGCTGCGATTGAGATGCCCGCCCCTGATCGAATACGCCCACCCGATGTTTACCAAGGTTCACGACTTGTCGAAGCTAGGGGAGAGACTAAAGCCCGGTGCCGTCGTCTGCAGCTCCGTGGGCTTCTGTCGGGAATAAATGACGGAGCTGAAGAAGATCCCGTCTGGGAGAGACGCAATGGGAGGCAGATATGCGACCTCCTCCGAGGTTCTCTCTGCGCATGTATGGAGGTGTTGGATTAGAGCCAAACCTGCTGGCTATGCATCCGATAGAACTTCTGTCAAGGGTTAACATGGGAAAACAGAGTGTTCCGGCTCGACGTGGTGGCGAGTTTGGGGATATCGCAGTGGTCAAGACTGGAGCTGACGGAGGTCGAATTTGCGTGGAGGAAGCCGCGCCGTGCGGGCCCACTATGGCCGACAATGTTGAGTTGGTAGGAATAGTAAGGACCTATGGCCGACAATGTTGAGTTGCTAGGAATAGTAAGGATCATAGGACTACCTTGATTGTATGGAGTAGTGAGGGTCCATGTTGCATAAGGTAAATAGTTGAGTTTGTCTCCATTCATAAGATGATGTAAATTTTGATTGTTTGGAGTAGTGAGGTTTATGTCGACATTAAAGGTGAATGAGGTGAATGGTTGAGTTTGTCCTCATTCACGGGATGATGTGAATAAGGTGAATGGTTGAGTTTGTCCCCATTCACAAGATGATGTGTTATTGTAAACCCTGATTGTATGGAGCAGTGAGGGCCCATGTCGCAATTAAGGTGAATGGTTGATTTTGTCCCCATTCATAAGATGCCATGAATCATTAAGGCTTAGTTTGATTCATTGTAAACCATAATTGTATGGAGCAGTGAGGGCCCATGATGCATTTAAGGTAAACGGTTGAGTTTGTCCCCATTCATAAGATGACGTGAATCAATACGACTTAGTTTGATTCATTGTAAACCTTGATTATATGGAGCATTGAGGGCCCATGCTGCAATCAAGGTGAATGGTTGAGTTTGTTCCCATTCACAAGATGATGTGAATCACTAAGGCTTAGTTTGATTCATTGTAAACCTTGATTGTATGGAGCAATGAGGGTCCATGCCGCAATCAAATAATGTACCCAAGGTGGTACATTGGCATGTACCAAATAATGTAATATATTCCAACAAATAAGAGGCAATAATATCATAAATGAAAGCAAAGAAGCTACAACTCCAACAAGAGGATGAGACCTTTAGGAAGAATACTATGAAGAATAGGTTGAGGATCTCAAGTCCTCGGTTATTGAATCCAATGAATAATAATAGTAGCTTGAAGATCTTTTATAATAACTTGCACAAGAGCAAGACCTGATGAAACAACTTGAGTAAGAAAAATCATAATTGGAGAAACAACTCAAGCAGTTACAAGAAGCCCAACAAGAGAAAGCTTAGATCTTTGAGCTCCAAAAAGAGATTGTAAAAATAGAAGGAAAAATGGAAGACCAAGGGAAGGATTGAAAAGGTGAAGTCCCTATGGGATGACAAAGACTGAGGTAGCAAGTGCCAAGAGGTACTTTAAATTTGTGGCCAACATCGACAACATCCTCAACCAAGTGGTGGGAATGATTAAAGAGACACAAGAAGTGTTGGCTATGAAAGAGAGGTGTCGGGAGGTACTAAAGCAATTGGCCATTATGATGACATCTTGGGCACAATAGAGGGGGGTATATAGGAAGGACCTCATTAGGAGATTAAAAAGAATCCCCAACATCTAGATAGACCTCCAAACCTATAAAGAGACAATGGCCTCTCTAGAAGCCTTGGTATGAAAGATGGAAAAGGAAATTTAGGGGTTAGTAACTATTGGGTTACCTAATATGTTTGATCATTAGAAGAAAATCCTTGATTATGACATTATTAATTATATGATCAAAGAGGAAAATGCCAAGGATGGGGCTAAGACAAAGACACAAAAAGTCAAACAATTAGAGATATTGTTCACCAAGCTATGAAAGATGGTAAAGAAACAAGATGGGTTATCTAAAAATCCATATGAGGACCTGGTAGGAGATATGAAGGACCTCACAGACATCCAATTTACAAAAAATAAGGAGTGGTAAAAGTTGTCACTATGGCCATAAGACACACTAGGGCGAACAATTTTATAGTGTTGTGGTAGAAGATTCTAATTTTGAAGAATCAATGCCCAAGGATGAAGGCAAGATCTAGGATCTCTTGCCTATTGAACTAAGCACCCCACGTACTAGTCAGGATGTAGTAACAAGTTACTATTTGGGATTTCCACCATTTTAGAGAGTTACAAAACCTTCAAAATCAATCGATAAGAGACTCAAAAACCCTTAAATATTGTTAAATGAGGACAAGAGGACTAAATTGCTCAAGAGAAAGCAATTGACATACAAGAGTAAATTTATTGGTCCATAGGAGTGAAGTTCTAGTAGACAAAAGCAAAGCACTAGCAGATTCAAGCAATTCACTCACTTCCCAGAGCAAATCACTCATGAACAGGCAAGGGGTAAAAAGGAGATACATGGATCCCAAAGAAGATTTTTTAAAGGAGATATTTTGGCATGTAGTGACACCACTAAGCATATTAGAGGAATTCTAAGTCATTTAGGGATGTAATTAGAGGCATGTAATATTTGGAGGTGCATCATTTTGTTAGATATGCCCTCAAATATTTACAAGGAGTAATAATTTCTCACCTAAGGTAACTCAAGGGTGAATTCTTCCTATAAATAGGAGCCATGGATTCCATTGTAAACATATTTTGGCCTATGCAAGTAAAAGATACACTGTGTGGGACCCATATTATGCTCTTTTTTCTTGAGATTAATAAGGAATAAATAAGAGTTTTGCTTTCCATCAATGACACTACCCTCATGGAGTGATGAATACATGCCGATCATGGCACTAGTGTTTGTCCTCTTGTCATTCCTCTTATTAATTTTATTTTATGTGAATGGGACTACACTATTGTTATTGAATTTACTCATGAGTTGATTGATCACACACTCTCCTTGCTATGGTTATAGCCGTATTTACTTTCAATCTCTTACATCCTGAACTTGATAATTTAATTTTCATGCATTTTGTTTTCTATGTTTACATTTTGTATATTAGTTTTTCACATTTAATTTCATGGAATTAGATTAGATTAGAAGGATTTTAGCAAAGATACTGTGGAGCCATTCTAAATCTAGAGGTTGGAAGAAGCTCTGTCCCTTCCAACTTTGTTGAAATGAAGTTGTAGGTGCATAAGAGATTATACATTTATGCAATTCAACAATAAGGTACACCAATTCATTATGAGGTGCAAACAATTTAATATGATGGTGATTGGATCCATTACCACTCTATAATAATAAAATCCACCAAAGTGTATGAAGGGACTAATATTCTAATTGATGTTGGTATGCACATGATATACAATAGATAACATTTTCATAACACCATCTAAGCTTAAGTTTGAAGTAAAATAAATGTCATCATTGATGTAGTAGGAATATCAACTTCCTACCTTTGTCACAACTCAAAAGTTGAGGCTTCATATACTAGCTCCAAATCTTTCAAATGCGGGTTTCCATTAACATTTTCTATACAATCATAATTTGGACATATATACCATTAAAGCAAAGACCAAAGATAGTGTCGTTTGTTTGCTAGAATTGTTTATTAGATTCATCTATCTAATAAAAATCAAATATATTATTAGATATTGAACTTTCTTCCTTATCACATGCTTATGTCTTAACTCTATTTAGACTTTTGAAACATGGGTGTTAAATGCTATGATGATTTTGAATGTCATGGAATGAGAGTGAAATGGTATTCCTAATCTATTATATATCTTACATTATTATATTAAAAAACTATGTATATTTATTAAGTTATATGTGGCACCTATTGGGGGCTATTTCCCATCAAAATATCAAAATATTACTTATATTGTTAGGTCAATTTGACCATATCTAAACACATATCTATGAATCATTTCCAACTTGCCTATTTATCAAAGATATTTTCCATCCTTTGAGCCACTATTTTTCCTACATCAAATACTTGATATTATTTTCTTGAAGAGATAAAATCTTGGTTAAGTACCTTTTAAAGTTGAATTTCACCAAAATTAAGATCAACAATATATTTGGTTAAATTATTTATAATCTTGTTTTTTCTCTATAGATATGTTAACATTTTCAATATACCACCTATGCCAATAATTGATTGACGTAAACAATAATGATATCATTGATCCAATCCCCACATTAAATTTTCTTAATAACATTAAAAATAAAAATATAATAACATGAGAGTTCCCCAATCTAAATATAGCTCCATACTTTTATAGTGGTAATCTTGATTCCTATAAGAAGTGCCCCAACCCCTCCATAGTTGTTAATTGAAGTTCCATATGATTTTGAGTAGGTGATAAGAATTTGCCTTTAGGGTCAGATTACAAATTGCAAGTTTAATCATACTAGTAGTTTAACTATTGTTGCTAAGGCTAAATACATCAAATCATGCTTGTAGGCTCACATGAAGAATACATCGCACACGCCTATAGGCTGCCCATGTGCTTGCATACAATTTACATCATACATTGTTGGCCTTGGCCAACAAGATTAGATTAAATATGTTCCAATTTTTTTTTAAATTTGTGCTAAGGATCCAATGAGAGGGGGCACTAGAGATGCTAACATCTCCTATAATCGATGCTCTAAAGTGCCATTTTCATTCGATAAAGGAACTACTTGAATCTTCATCATCATTTGGTAGTTTTTCTATTAAATTTAGGAACTCTACTTTGACTTTCTATAATCTCACTATGCATACCCTCATAGAGTGTCCTCTTTTATAGTATTCCATGGGTTTGAATTCTTTGAAGACCTTTAATTGCCCTTGGGCTACTAATATTTAATATCCATTGGTTTGAATTCCTTAGGGTGGATCTATATCTAAGGAAGTACACAATTATTCATAGCAACCTCAACATGAACAAGAAGAGAGAAGAGAATATCAAGAGTTACATCTAGTTTCTACATGGTCATTATATTCACATGAATCACTAATCAAATAATCTGAAAAGGAAAAGTAAGATTAGCAATAAAAAATTTAACATATTCTACATCCGTATTTACTAAACATCTTAAAGCTATTATATCAACTCATAAAACCTTACAACATAATATATAGGCCTCAATGTTATCAATGTCTAAATTTTTGAGATTGGAAGTATGTTTCTAATTTGATGACTTTAATGAGGTCTAGTTTTTCAAACAAATTAAGTTTTCCCACACGTTGATTGTGTGACTCATGTATCAAATATGGAAAAAGTATATTTATCTCTAGTAACATAAAGAGTAGACCAAGAGCCTTGTCCTTTTTAGATAGAGCTTTCTTTTTAAGACCTTTTGTCTCACCTTAAAAAATGAACCAAAGATTCTTACTTCTAAGTAATCCAATTATTTGAACAAGTGTTATAATTTTATCCATTAAGATGAGTAGCATGTACACAATTCCCATAAAAGGTTCTATTGCATTATAACAAGTTCTTGGATTAATGTCACTAATGCATAGATATTGAAAAACCATTTGATCTAAAAAAATGAGCCTAAAACACATCTTTATGTAAAAGTTATGCATCCAAAAGTTGAGCCTATTATAAAAAAGTAAAAGAAAAAAAGAAAACCTTCAAACCTTAGAAAGAAGATTGACAAATCAAAGCCTACCGCCTATTACATGCTAATAGGAAAGTCTACCATTGTATCTTGAGTGAATGGAGGGAAGGCACTTGCATTAGCCTAACTGGTTCCATATAGTCATAAAAAAGTGTATGTCAAATAACCACGTTGGTGCCACATCTACTAACTTGATAAAGAAGAAAGCTAGCAACAGATTCAAACTAACAACCCAGATGTGGGAAGCAAGCTAGTCTACCTAGGCTTGTCAGTTTCCTCCATGCTAGGTTTGAAACAAAGAGGGCATGCCTACCTCTTAGGATGAGAAGAAGCACAAAGCATATGACACCTTTTTTTCCAAAACCAAAAAATATATCATGATTCAAAATTTTACCTCTTGTATGGAAGTCTAAAAGACTCATTGATTATCTAGGATGCCCACAACAATCTTTGAGTCATACAAGGTAAGGCCTTCATTAGAAGGAATAGATGAATGACCCTTTTTAACTCATAAAATAAGAGCTCAATGCCTATACATGACCATCTATTTATTTATTTATTATTTATTATTTTTTAATAATATTTTTTATAAACATCCACTTGTGGGAATTGAATCCGGGGTCACATCACCCATAATGCAAGTGGCATCCTTGTCAATAGATCACACTAACATGGATACATGACCATCAATCTATTCACCAAGAAAAGGGGATGGGAGTGAAAGACTTTAACCCAAGTTTTTACCTCTAGTAGTGTTGAATAGATCGCATGGTGTAGACGGAAAGATAGAAAGAAGTTCAGATGGATGAAAGTTATCCATGATCAGAAAAAGGGCACATAAGGTTTAGACTTCCTGTCAAGTAAGAGCGAATGGGCTTGAACCTGTGACCACCAAAGTAAAAGAGGACTAAGGAGACGTACTAGCTAAAAGAATGTTGATGCTGATCTTGTATGAGAAGGATGCCAGGGCCTGGACTAAAACATGAGGGCTAAGAATATAAAAAATATAGCAATAACTCTTAGCCCTCATGTTTAGGGAAGGTGAATAATTATGGTTTTTATTAGTATGTCAAAGTGAGGACCAATGATGGGCGGAAGTGAGTATGATTGACAGAGTCCATCATCTGGTTCACATGGTTGGCTTCTGTGCAGAGGGATGTCACAGGTTGCTCGTCTATGACTATGTTGAGAAGTTTCCCTTGACAGGTACCTGTTCACGGAAAATGAAGTTTTGGGTTGGAAGGAAAGATTAGAGATTGCTGTGAGCACGGCCAGAGGGCTAGCCTATCTTCACGAAGAATGTTTGGAATGGATTCTTCACTGCGATATTAAACCCCAGAACATACTTCTGGACCATAAATTTTGTCCCAAGCTTTCTGCCTTTGGACTGGCAATGGTCTGTGGTAGAGAGGGTGCTGTGTTCGTTGAGGCTTTCTTCGACTTAAGCCTCCAAGAGTTCCAGAGCTTCCAAAAGCCCTGCAAGTCCTGGAAAAAGCTCTTGTAGAAAGTAGAGGCCAAAAGCTTCATCGACATTCCTCCCCTCATTGTTCAGGTTCCTCGGCTCAGATGCAGGGGATTTGTATTGTGCGTGGGAGTGAGTCACGCGTTGCGCAACGGGTTGGGAAGTTTGCAGTTTCTGCAGGTGTGGGGGGTAGATTTCGTGTGGGAGAGACGCAATGGGCGGCAGATATGCGACCTCCTTTGAGGTTCTCTCTGCGCATGTATGGAGGTGTTGGATCAGAGCCCTCTGGGTCTGCCGGCTATGCAGCTGATAAAACTTCTGTCAAGCGTTAACATGGGAAAACAGAGTGTTTCGGCCGGACGTGGTGGCGAGTTTGGGGATATCGCAGTGGTCAAGACTGGAGCTGATGGAGGTCGACTTTGCATGGGTGAAGCCGTTCGGGCCCGCTCTGACCGACAATGTTGAGTTGGTAGGAATAACAAGGACCTATGGCCGACAATGTTGAGTTGGTAGGAATAGTAAGGATCATAGTACTACCTTGATTGTATGGAGTAGTGGGGTCCATGTTGCTTGAGTTTGTCTAAATTTTGGTTGTTTGGAGTAATAAGGTTTATGCTGATATTTAAGATGAATACTTGAGTTTGTTCTCATTCACAAGGATGATGTGAATAATGTGAATGGTTGAGTTTGTCTTCATTCACAAGGTTGATGTGAATAATGTGATAAACTCAACCATTCATCTTGAGTTTGTTCCCATTTACAAGATGACTTGAATCACTAAGGTTTATTTTGATTCATTGTAAACCTTGATTGTATGGAGGAGTGATGGCCCATGTTGCAATCAAGGTGAATGGTTGATTGTAAACCTTGATTGTATGGAGTAGCCAGGCAGATGACCTGAATCACTAAGGTTTAGTTTGATTCATTGTAAATCTTGATTGTATGGAGCAGTGAGGACCCATGTCGCAATCAAGGTGAATGATTCATTGTAAACCCTGATTGTATGGAGTAGTGAGGGCCCATGTAGTACTTAAGGTGAATGGTTGAGTTTATCCCCATTCACAAGATGTAAATTAGTAAGGCCTAATCTAATTGATTATTTTGTGAACAATAATATCTGTCCTTGTTTGCAACTTTGATATCAAATAGTATGTGTGTCCTATCTAATTGTGTTGAGGATCATCTGTAGTTGAGTTTGTTCTTATCCTTGGTCAACTGATCACTAAAACCATTAAGACTATTTTCACTATTGTTTGTTACAAATAATTGAACGTCTTTTTTATATTCTAAATGTACTTTGATAAACTATTGAGTGTCCTTATTCATCTTATGTCTTTACCCATGTTTGAATCACAATATAATAAAAAAGAGAAAATGTTACAATTTTATATCATTTATATAATAAATCATACTAAAATAAAGGAGGTATTAACGTGAAACTCATACGAATATGCCACTAGAAATAAACAGCTTGTATAAAAACATCATACATCACATGAACCAATTAGAATAATTAAAACCAATCACACATATTTATGTCTAAGATGTTAATAATTATAATTTTTATTAATTATAAAAATCCCATATCTTATATTAAACAAAATAAACTATATATTAATAAACTTTTAATCAATAAAAATACAATTGAAACATTCCAACCTATTGGATCTCCAACTTATTCTTCTCTTTGAAGAAGTAGGGGGTGCAAAGATCAATAAAAGAACAACTACCTACGAACCTTGACAAGGATTAATAAAAGAAAAAAAATAACAACTACCTACGAACCTTGACAAGGATCAATAAAAGAATAAAAAGAACTAACTACGAACCTTGACTTAATTAACACAAATGTCTTAACATATATATGTGCTTGCCAAGACGTCAAAGGTGCATGAGTATAATTCAATTTCTTTCTTGGCACATCGTTGTAGTTCTCCAATTATTTGTGGTTTTGTTTTTCTCTTTTGATTTTGCAATTGTGGTTTTGTTTTTCTCCTTTGATTTTGCAATTATAATTATGTGGTTTTGTTTTTCTCCTTTGATTTACAATTATAATTATCATAATTCTTTTAAATAAGAAAACAATAGAGACTTAATTTTTTATGAGGAACTTATATACAACATATCTGCAACATATGAGGGGAAAGATTTGAACCTGAGCCTCTTGATAACTGAAGAGTTTTAACTACCCACTTGCTCTCCAACTCCTCTACACGAGCGGATAGAAACTTAATTTTGTTAAATGGTATAATACCATTCTAATGGACTTAATTTTGTTAAATGGTATAATACCATTCTAATGGTGACATGTAATGATATTATACTTCGACATAAGTTCAATACAATCAACTAATAAAACCATATAAAATTCATTGAAATGTTGTGCTAAATAATAGCATAACATAAACGTGAACTATTATAAATTCATATAATTAATTTCAAAAAGTTATTTATATAATATAGAAGTTTAAAAACCATTTTATTTAAATATGTCTATAAGAAACTTTATGATTTTTAATTAAATGATATTTGTAATATTAAATGTTTTATGGGATTTTTTTTCAAATGGTTATATGAGATTGAAACGGTTCTCATCCGTATTACATCATTATTAACTGTTCTTATCCGTATTATATCATTATTAACTATTCTTATCCATATTATATCATTACTACATAGTGTTATTAGTGTTATTATAATAAGCTTGGATATTATCCATGAATTGCTTGAGAAGATTTGAACCTTGGTCCCTTCTTAAGTGTTGAGGAATCTAACGGATTGAACTAATACCACTTGATAATGTTGTATGAGATTTTAGACAAAAATGGTTATAAACATAGGGAAAATTTAAAGATATTATATTTTATTAAAATGAATATAATTTTAATAAATTATATAAATTAAATTTATATAATATAAAGTAGAGGAAAGCATCCTTTGGGGGTTGTCCCCTAAGGGGTCTAGAAAATGGTTTGGTATTTTAACGATAAACAAATTTGAAGGCTGAAGGAGCGTGGAAGGCTGGAGGCTGAAGGAGTATGGAAGGCTGAATGATGAGTTGATCTTTGGAGTGTCAAGACTAAAAGAGCGTGGAAGGCTAGGTTGGTTGAAGGAGTGTGGAAGGCTAGGTTGGTTGAAGGAGCTATAGCAAAAGGCTAGGATGTTGGGTGGAAGGTTAGTATGACTTAAGGAACGTGGAAGGCTAGGTTGGTTGAAAGAGCGTAGAAGGTTGGGTTAGCTGAAGGAGCTGCAACGAAAGGCTAGGAAGGTTGAAGGAGTGTGAAATGCTGTTACAAATAATTGAACGTTTTTATTTATATTCTAAATGTACTTAATGAACTACTGAGTGTCCTAATTCATCTTATGTCTTTACCCATGTTTGAATCATGATATAATTTTTTGAAAAATAATTTAAAAAACTTGTATTAAAACAAATGCATTTACAAATTTGGATGAGACTTCTCCCAGCCTTAGTCAAAGAGAACATATGTTTACAACAGTAAAAGAAGATTTGCATTGGAGCCAAATCTCTTAAACCATATTTCTACAATGGTTGTTCACCTATTTACAACTGTAAAAGAAGATCTACATTGAAGCATAAATATCCTAAACCATATTTTTGGAATGGTTGTCCAATTTAGCTAAACACTGGATTTGCTCACCAATTTGCCTAATCATCTCATCCTCAATAGCCATGTCACTGTGTCACTGAATCCCTACCTCATTATTAGTGCCCATCTTAACCAAGAAGTCTACCACTTTATTTAGATCTCTACTCACATAAACTGGAATCACATCATCTAATTCCCTCCACAATTAATTTGAGTGACAAGAATCCTCAACCTCCATGTCTTCAAAGTAAAGTTCCTCATGCAATCTAGAGCTCCAACCATTATTTGAGAATCTGATTCTAGGATTATCCTCCTGTAACCTTGTTCCATATTTGATAACTAAGGCTTCCACTTCATTATTTGCGACACTTCCCAAGCCTTGTAGTTCTCAATAGAGCACTATTCCAATATGATTTCGGTAAACCACTCCAATTCCAGCTCTACCCAGATTGCCTTTTATAGCTCCATCAATATTAATTTTAATTCAACCTTTTGGGGGTGGTTTCCAACTAGCTTTGTCCTACCCCTCTTGCACTTCAAATTCCTTCTCCATTGTCCTTATAACAACTTGAGTTTCCTCTTTAGCATACACTGCCATAGTTTTTGTGATTTTTCTCCAAATGACCTACCAAACTCCATCCAAAGATGAAAAGATTTCTCTAAAAATATACCATTTCTCTCCAACCACACTTACCACAAAATGAATTTTAATCCAAGCTCCCAACCAATACAAAGAGCTTTAGATTTAAATCTACCCATATTCCATCTTTCCAAAATTTTAATCCGATTCAAATCACCATTAACTCGAATTTTATAATATAAAAACCATCTCTCCCAGATTTGGCGCGTAAATGGGCACTCAAACATAAAGTGATTAGTTATTTCCTCACTCTTGTAGCATAAAAAACATTGATATGAACCAATGATTCCCCTACATATGAGACTATCAAAAGTAAGAATTCCATTATGCATGAACTTCCAGACACAAAAGTTTACTTTCGACCAACCCTTGGGCTGCCAAATATTTCTCCAATCCTCAACTTGATATGCATGAGGAGGAGGCGTTAGAAGGATATTATCATATCCATCCTTCACTGTGTAGACACCAAGGCTCCCATAACCCCAAGCTAATTCATCCTCCTCATATCTACCTGTGAGAAATATTTCTGCCAAGATTTTAGTCATGATGGGTGTCAAATCCGGAGGGATTGAAATTGGCTACTCATCCAACTTCTTAAACTGCTTAAAATTATAATCCCCCAACTGACTAGTGTTGAAATAACTTTCAATTTGGACCCAAACCCATGTTTCCATGGCTATTTTTATTGGTTGTAGTTTAGGGAATTCAACAATGATAGGTGCGTATTGATCCCATGAATCTGTCCAAAATCGTACCTTCTCCACTCTCCTCACTTTCCAAAATAATCCATCTTTCACTACTTGAGATCCTAACTTAAGAGCTTGTCACACTAAGGATCCATTACCATCCAAAGGAAAACGACCCACCTCATTTGAGTTTACCCGTCCCAAATATTTACTAGTTAAAATTATATTGAATAAAGAAGTTGTATGGGAATTCCACCTCTAGTAAAGCTTTCCAACCAAAGCTTTATTATTTAACTTTGATCTTCTCAGTCCCAAACCTCCTTTTACCATGGGTTGGCTTACTTTCTCCCAACCTACTAAGGCCCATTTCTAGCCATCTTGGCCAACTCTTTCCATATGGTATGTGGGGCAGCAAGGATAGAAAATTTATCAATTAACATGGCCTGAATGATTGACTGTAAAAAAGTTAATCTACCCCCATAGATTAACCATTTGTGAGACCAATTATTAATTCTTTCCTTGATACAGTCCAAAATATTCCTTCAAATATCTATTTTTAGTTTTTAAAATGCAAAGGGATCCCCAAGTATACCACTGGGAGAGAAGTCCTTGTGAATCCCAAGATCTCTAAAATTCTGTCCTGAAGCCTTTGATCAAGATTGAAAAAGACCACTTTGGATTTTTTATCATTGATGACTTGGTTTGTAGACCTAAGGTAGACATTAAGTGTATCTCTAATCATTCTTGCTTCCATGAAGTTGGCCACTCCCACCAATCCTGTGTCATCCACAAATTGTAGGTGAATCAAAACTTCCTCACCCACTTTGATACCTGTTAGCAAACCTTGTTGTCTTCTCCTCAAGATGAGTCTACCCAAGCCTTCAACCAATATGAGAAACAAATAGGGGGAAGAAAGATCTCCTTGACAAAGGCCTTGAGTAGCTCCAAATGATTGTGAGGGAAGACCCTTTATTAACATTGAGTATGTCGAAGTAGAAACACAACTCATGACCCATTCTATCCAATCCTAAGAGAAACCAAAGGCTACCATCATATTTGACAAGAAGCTCCACTCCACCCTATCATAAGCCTTTGACATATCCAATTTTATGAACATTCCTCTATTACCAAATGTTTGCATTGAATGGATTTCCTCCTGAGCTAGAACCACACAATCCAAGATCTGCCTACCCTCTACAAAACCCCCTTGCTTTGAGGCGATAATGCTATGTAGAAGAGGTTTTAGCTGCTCAGCCATTACCTTTGTGATTATTTTATATATGATATTGCATAAGGAAATAGGTCTATAATCTGAAATATGCACCCACTCCTCCCCTTTTGGAATTAAGGTAATGAAAGTATGATTTAATGTTTTAAGCATTATTTTGCTACCTTTGGACTCCTCTATAACAACCATTACATACTCCTCCAAGTTATCCCAAAAGGCCTAAAAAAAATCAATTGGAAAGCCATCTGGACTTGGTGTTTTTTCGGTGCTCATTCCAAAGACTACATTCTTCAGTTCCTCTCTATAAATGGGTTTAAGTAGGGCCTGATTTTCTTCTTTAAAGATAACAAAGGGTATGACAACAAGAACTTCTTTTTGAGCCTCTTCATATTGCACCATACTTTCCTTAAATAGTTTAGAAAAATAATCCATTGAATGGAAATGCATACCTGGAATTGTATCAAAGGAGTGTCCATTCTCATCTTGAAGAGATTCCATGTTGTTCGTTTGTCTCCTAGCACAGGCAACCCGATGGCAATTTTTTGGTATTTTTATCATCTTCTAATAACCAAGTGGTTCTTGCTCTCTATTTCTAGTAGGTCTCCTCTTGGTTGTCAATGTCCTCAACCGCTTTACGTAATGCATCATCCTCTTATTTGAGCTGCTCTGTAATTGTTCCTTCCCTAAAGTGTTTTTTAACCTCATCCCATCTGGCCACCAATGGAGCTCTTTGGACCTAGAAGTCTGTATTGTTAGCTCACCTCCATTATTTTAGTTGATATTTGACATAATGAAGTTGTTTGTGGAATATAAACATTGATATACCATATGCTAGACGACCTTCTTCCCACCACTACGGAATTTTATTTCGAAGTTTCTCTTTTTGTAACCAAAATTTTTCAAATTTAAATGGTTTGTGATGTTGCACCGTCTTGACCCCCCCTTCCAACAAAATGGGAAAGTAATATGAAACTGGACCCTCCAAAATATGAAATATTATATTCCATTTTACAAATGCCTCCTTTAAAACCAAAAAACAATATAACTTCACCTTCCTACTATGTGACTCCCTCCTCTTATTAGTCCAAGTATAGTTGGCTCCAGGGAATTTAATATCCACCAAGTGTAATGCCTGGACTTGGGCAACCATAAGTCGATCCCCTAGGTCTAAAATTGAGGTTCCCCCTTCTTGATCTCTAGAGGATAATTTAGCATTAAAATATCCAATAATAATCCAATATAACTCTTCCCTTGAGACTCTCATGTTATGCACAACTTTCCATTGATGCATCTGACCATATAGGTTTTGAGCCCCATAAAAATTTGTGATTAAAACATGTTCAGCTGTGACATTGTTCCTAAAATGTGATGTGAGGACACCCCTCCAAGCTATATGTTCTATTGCAATCCATTCAAGAGAGTTCCAAAAAGTAACTATCCTCCTTGAGGTCCCTTGGGCAGCCACTTCCATATGACCAACATCCCTCCAAAGTCTATTTATTGTTTTACACATAAGATCCAACAATATTTTTATCTCCTAGATAAGCAAAAAATTTGTTTTACATTTTTCTAAGAGTATTCGAACAACAGATTGATGGGTTCTACTGTTTAAACCCATAACATTCCATGATTGTATAATCATTGGTTACCTTGAGAGTAGTAAAGATCTATTTGCCTCATCGATCATCTAGTGATCAGTTTGTCTCCTTGAAATACTATCAATTCCTTATTTGATTTTCTACCTACTCCTTGAGAGCTGCTATTTTTGATCTCTTTTCCTCCTGAGTTATCCTAGAGTTGGTATTTCTCTATTCTTTTCTGCTATACCCATGATGACATCCTTAATTATTGGTTGCTCTTGGTTATGCACTATCAATGCCCCTGCACTCTATGATTGCGATAACTCACTGCACTCAATTACTTGCTCTATGATGGGAGGAGGTGAAAGAGGGGCTTGAACATGGCTATTATTATTTTCATTATTCCCATCCACTCCTTCCATGAATTGTTCTTCTTCTTGGTCCATTAGTGTCTTAAAGATCTCATACCTATTAGAGGGCTTGAGTTGGGTTTGCTCTTTACCATATTTTTTCTTTTGCCTTCTCCTTATTTTGGGATGTTCAAAACCATCTCCCTTTGCTTCTTTTCCATGAGAAATATTGGTTATTTCTTTATTGATTGCTGACTTACCCCCATGAAGATTTGACATTCCCAGAGGAGCCTCCATTTTTATGTTCATATTATTTGGGCAATATCGGGCTAAATGCCCATATTTGTGGTAAAATATGCATATGAAGGGCAATGCCTCATAATCCAGTTGTTGAATCCAAGATAGTCCTACAAGTTCGAGTTCCACCTCTACCGACAAAGGTTGGCTAAGATCCATTTCCACACATAATCTTGCATAAACAATTGTGTTTCCTTCCATTGTGTCTTTGGAAATGCCCAAATGTCTTCCAAGGGAATTGCTGATAATATTCAATACCTGCTCACTCCAAAAATCCATTGGAAGTGCATACAAACAGATACAAACTGGGACAAGTGGGTTCAATTCGAGGATCGAATCCCACTCTCCAAGGTTGAACAAATAATATTGTTGGACCATGATTCTTATTTTCTGATTTGAAAGCCCTGTTTTTATCGGTAAGTGAAGAAAAACTAACAATAAAATATCTATGCTAATAAACCACAAAAAATACTCACCAAGAGGCTCCCAATTTTTCTAGACCTAGGAATGCAAAAAATTCAAGGGAGGGTGAATACCCATGAATTTACAGATCAAATCAAAATTGGCTCTATATAAAACTATTTCTTCGACCATCCTTTGCTCAATGAAAATATTTGGCCTTGATTATGACTGTGGCAAGCATCCATTAACTCGTTGAGATGTTGATCTATTTCCAGTAGCCGCAAAGAGCATTTTTAATGCAGTTTTTTGTGCTTCTTCAGTCTCTGATGGAGATTTATCCTTTAAAAAATATGTAAAAGAACTATGTCTCTCTAAAAGAGGATCTAGAGGTGTTCCCATTGGACCCTCCTAGGGTAGTAATCTTGTCTTCAAGTCCACAATAACCAAAAATCTCTTCAACTACCCAAATGATGCCCTAGTTTTCTCTTCCAAAGCTCTCATTTTTCTTTTTTTTACAAGTTATCTACATATCAGGAGAGTCATAATATGAATTGATCGAATCATGATATAATAAAAGAGAGAAAATGTTACAATTTTATTACATCATTTATATAATAAATCATACTAAAATAGAGGAGGTCGAGATTTCATCATAGGACTATGCCACTAGAAATAAACTTCTATAAGAACATCACATGAACTGGTTAAAAAACAAGAAGGTCAACTACCTCACACATACTGCGACTAAAGTACTTAAAACCACTCACACATATTTATGTTTGAGATGTTAATAGTTATAATTTTCATCAATTATAAAAATCACATGTTGTTTTATATTAAACAAAAAAATTATATATTAATAAAATTTTAATCAATAAAAATACAATTTAAGTGTAAAAGGTCACGAGATCCTTTCAAAACTCTTTTTACCAATAAAAAAATACAACTGAAACATTCTTTAATGAAAGCCAACCTATTAGATCTCCAACTTATTTTTCTCTTTGAAAAAGTAGGGGTACAAGGATCAATAAAAGAAAAAAAAGAGAACAACTTACTAACCTTGACTTATTTAACACAAATGCCTTAACATATATATATATATATATATATATATATATATATATATATATATATATATATATATATATATATATATATATATATGTGCTTGCCATGGCGTCAAAGGTGCATGAGTATAATTCAAAGTTGTATGAGTATAATTCAATTTTCTTTCTTGACACATCGTTGTGATTTTTTCAAGAAAGAGAGCAGTTCTCCAATTGCTTTTGTTTTTTTTTCTCATTTGATTTTTCAAGTCACAAAAAATATAATTGCAAAGTACAAAGGATTAGGGTTTTTTCCTAAAAAACATCTCATATTTTAGAAGCTATTGCTTCACGAAAAGTTATCCGATTTAGCTAAAACTTAAGCCAACTTGTGCAGAATTTGAATAGCTTTAAAATGAGTGGTCATATGCAAAAATCAATATTGAGGGAGATACGACTCTATAAAGTCAACCATTCAAAACAAGGGCAATGACGATTTTTTAAATCACGAAAAATGAAATTGCAAATATTTTTCAACTAGGATTTGAACGATGGGTTGGGAAGAACAATGAAGGACTATGACTTCAGTGAGGAAGAAAACTAGTAATTCAAATTTGGTAAAACAGACTATGATAGTGCGATGCTTTGGAAATATTACTTTACTAAGATGCAAGGTATAAATAATAGGGGTGAAGTTTTGGCATTATGAAGACTGCTATAGGAAAATATCAAGAAAGATGCTAAATTATGGAGTAATTGTATTCATACAAAAATTTGAATAGATCTAAAAAAAAAAAATTAAAAATTCAGACATTTTATGTAAAATGATGCAGGTTTCTAACTATAGCATCTCAATTGAGATGAGAAGTGTATCTCTTTGTAAACTCTCAAGCTCTAAAGAAGAGGGATGTAATTTGTCAAAGGTGGGATACCCGAGTACAACCCCTTATTATCCAACAAAAAAAAAAAAATTCATATAAATAATATTCACTAAATTCTTTATTGATCAGCTCTCGAATTTACAAGAGATCATGGTTGGGGGGAGATTGTCCAACCCTATGCTTGTAGGGGTTTCTCGCACTAACCAAATCTTTAAAAAAATTATATAAGTAATAAAAAAACTAAAGTTATTATAATATTTTTTAATTAAGATTAGTGTGAAAAACTCCTATGGCCGACACTTAGGATTGAACATGCTCATTCCAACCATGACCTCTATAAGGGTGAGAATTGAGCTTATCAATAAGATCCAAACACATAACCATACACACCCCCACTCCCACTCCCATTGGGTTCTACCATTATAAACATTAGTCCGTTGGGGTAGATGAAGTCAACAAAATAGAGTAGCAAATTGACAAACACTTTACCTCTACCATTCATTTGTCCTTTTTAATATGCAATGATTTGAACCTTGAACCTTTTCAAAGAAAAACCAAAACCCTAATCATTATGTTGTCCTTAACAGACTATTATATATTTTTTATTAAAAATAATTTTAAATATATAAAATATGTTACCCATATACATAATCTAAGACCATAAATGACTCATGTCGCTTGGAGAGGGATTTTGAGGTCGCTTGTCAACCTAGGAGGCATGTGGGAAATAATTTGTTACAATAAGGTATTTAAAGCTACACATAGTCAAGATATTTGTGACAAAAACTTATTTATTTATTTATTTTTGTTTGTGTTTGTAAATAAATAAGGGAAAATGTAACACCTTTTGCTAGATGCAAGGTATGGTTGTTACTACTAACCTTAGCTTGCTGGTTAAAGACGGTCACCCACAAGACCTCGAAGATTAACAACCAACCTATCTCTTTTGAATTTAGAAACTTAAACATTAATGTTTATTCTCTATATCACTTCACACTTACTATCCTTATAAAAACTATATAAACATATTTGCTAATAAATTATGTTTTTTTTTAATTGTGAATCATTTCTATCAAAAGAACAATATATTGCTATGTTTTATTTGTATTTTTATTAAAGACATTTTACTATTCTCTTTAAATAATTATGTTTTTGTAATCAACTCTTTAAAATGAAATTTAACTCCACAAGCTACTTTTTAAAATTTGATTTTTGCTAAGACAAAGATCAACACCACGGTTGCCTCAAATTTCTTATCCATTTTCTTTCTTTATAGATATGTTAATATTTCCAAGGCAATCTCTAGCAATAGTTGATAAACATTAAGAATTATATTATTTTTATCCTCGTATATATTGATAGTTTTCCCCAATTGAAATATATTTTCATACTTTTCCACTAATAATTTTAATTTCTTTAATAAGTGTCCTAGTCTCTACATAGTTATTAGTTAAAGTTCCATATAATTCTAAGTGAGGAGAATTTTCCTTTCATTGTCCATAAGCAATTGTATATTATAAATGGAAGTGAAAAATTAAAATGATTGTTGTTAAAAAGGAAACATGCATGTATAATGATTTTTATTTATTTATTATTTTTCTATTTTATAATAAAATTAAAAAATAAGTTAAAATTTTTAAATTTAAGTAATCAATTTCAAACATATAATATTTATTTATTTGGTTAGTGTGAGAAACCCTACGACCAACAAGGTTGAGCAGTTTCCTCCCAACCATGATCCCTCGTAAAGCCGAGAGATACACACAACTACCACGCAACCACCCCCTCACATACTCACCCATGCCCCTCACATACTCATCCATGCCGTGGTTTGAACCTTGGACCTACCAAAGAAGAGCTAAAGCCCTAACAATTGCGTTGTTCCCCTTAGGACTATAATATTTAAAATTTTACCTTAATATACTTATACATTTGATATAAAATATATATCTTTAACTTTTAAATTTATAAGTTATATAAGGTTCCTATTTGAGTCCACTCCCATTAAAAAACTAAAACATTACATTACTCTCATTACATGAGTTTTTGGTTAGTTAAACCATATAATTTATATCAAATATATTTATCATTTTCTTTTTTATTAAAAATATTTATAATATTTCTCAAATTGTAACATTTCCACAATCAACTCATTGATATTGTTTTTATTAAAAAATAAAAGCTCACTTGTATCATTGCCTTCTAAAATTTGAATTTTGCTAAAATAAAAATCAACACTAAGAATGGTTATAGTAGTTGCTATCCAATTTTCATATTTATAAACATGTTGACCATAACATCAAGAATTTCCTAATACCTCTTTTTTGAGGGGTCTTATTCATCCCCTAATAAATTAAGATATTTTCATCATCATTTTTTATTTTTATTAGTGGTCTCAATCCCACTTCTTATTGACAATTGTGATATTTGCTTTTGTTTTTCATATCATATTCCTTTGAATTTATTTTTCTCATTGTTTTTTCTTCTTAGGTCTATCTCTCTTTTTTCATTCCCACCAACACGTTCATTGTCATCAATCTCTTCAATTTTTTTTACACTATTCATAGTGAGACTTATCATTTGTAGATTTATCTTTCTATGAAGGATTTCAAGTGCAATGAATAACCTCCAAAATACTTTCTTCTTTGTGTTTCCCTAAAAATCCTAAAGTGTAAGAACATTTCTCTGTAAAAAATTTCTTCTTATGCTTTCCTAAAAATCCTAAAGTGTGATGAATATCCACCATTCTCATTTCTTTATGATGTTGCTCTTAAAACCCTTAAGTGTAAGGGGTAACCTATACACTACTTTCATTTCTATTGTTGGGAGAGGATTTTATACTACTTGAGAAAAATGGAGATGATTTACTTGGAATAATCTTGACCTCTTTTGCTTCCTTTATTTTAAAAGTTTTCTTTGCATCTTCCTTAACACCTTAGTTATTTCTAAATTTGAACATGCACATTGTACTTTCTCATCCCTTGTATCCTTCTTTGTTTCTTCTAATGGTTGATCTGAGTGAACTATGGTGGCCTTTACCATATGATATTGCAAATAGGCTTTCTTCACCTCTTCTTTTGGAGTAGAATATCCTTGATCTAGTCCAACTTCTACTATAGCATGATTTTCTTACTTCATCTTGAAGTTTCTCTCATGACCAAATTTTTTTGTCTCTTCTTCGTCATTTTTTACTTTGCAATATTTGTTGTGTTTAATCTAATAACAAATATGACATCTGAATGCAATATTTTCATAATCCACTTGTTGATCCCATTATATTGATTCAAATTTAATCTTTATGGATTGTGGTATAGAATTTGAAATACCCATAACAATACATATTTGAGTATATATAACATGCTTTTGCTTCTTAGTAGTTGGTCACTTGATAAACTTCCCTAGGTTATTTTCAATATTATTCAAAACATCCTTATTGATAAACTAATATGGAAGTCTAAAAAACCTAACCCACATCGAAATATTTTTAACAGTTTATATCTCAACATTTTATTTTACTCCATGGTTTTAAATAAATGGTATCTTTCCCTCTAAACAATGGGTTAAAACCCCTTATTTTATTCCTAATTTCTAAACTAGAAAAGATGATGAAGAAAAAACCTTTAGGAAGAAAGTCATAGAATAATTTGAGTTCAATCCCACTTCCACTTGATCCAATTTTGAATCTTTGAAAAACCTGATCAATATCTATGGAACTTATATATTAACCCTATACTTTTAAGAACCATCATATCATGTTTGATCATCTTTGTCTTGATAATCACTTTTGGGTTTAACATTTGCTCCATGAATCAAACTTGGAATATGTTTTCTCTCCATATTATCTTCAACTTGGGCATTCATACTTCTAGATAGGGCTTCTTGATTTTCAATTAGGGATTTCAAATATGGTTTTCCTTCCATTGTACCTAGTGGAGCTCATTCCCAACCCAAACTCATTCTTAGTTTACATATAATGTATTGTATACATAGAAAATTGACCCACCCAAATAAGTCATTTTTCCTAGAATCTCAGAGAAGATCCTCAAACTTGTCAAAATACAAGTTTGGGCCTCTCTTCCCTCCCCCTTTTCTTTTTTTCCTAGTTTTTTCAAAATCATGATCGTCTAGTATGACACGCGATTTTACTAATTTTTTGTTTATCGAGATTATAATTATTTGTTTGTTAAGGACATTGTCAAGGTGTAAGCTAAGGCAATTTATCTCAACAAGGGAGAAATTTCACGTCATGGGTTTTTCTCTCCCATGCTTATGGATTTTTTTGAAGTATTAAGGTTATGTGTCAAATTGGGTGTCAGATGCCCTTTAAATTCATTGGATTTTTTAAAAAAGGTACAATAGACAATTTGTAATTATTAAAAATGAATGAGTTGGACAAAAGCAATGATAATGTGAGTTTATTTTGAAGTTCAAAAGCAACTGACTAGGGGTTGACATACATGGAAGTTAATGGCATGTTTGTAAACAACTTTTATAATAGAACTAATCACCAGAAGGACAAATACATAGCAAGCAATATCCTTTTAAAATAACTACCCATATAAATATCATTTATTACTTATCTCCTACATATCTGAACAAGAATGGTATTTCAGAATTCTAAATGAAAAAAGTTGGATTTGATTTTTCTTTTATTTATTTTCCTTTTTTTTAAGGATTTATTCTTAGTACCAAAGGATAGTCAATCACCACGTGACTACAACCATATCATCATCAAAAAGATATATGCACTAGGAATATGTTATCACATTGGAAATTTATTCATGTTCAGTTCTAAATATGTTTGGGGGATTTATTTTCCATTGATAAGTGTATCTTACACATCAAGTGGTAGGAACCCTTTTAACAAGATGTTAGGGCTTATTGATGTATTTTTGTAAACATAAGTGAATAGGTGTAAATGAAGCATTTTGGTTAAACATGAAATCTTTTATCAGCATGAATGAATAGGCACAAGTGAAGCTGTCAAGCTAAACATGTAAGCAAAACCAACACTAGTAAATAATCACAATCTCTAGCTACACAATGGGATGTTGATCCAAAGGATGCATGACATCTTGACGAGGATGAGGGTCAGGAGGGGTTGGTTGGAGTTCCATGGAGGCTCTTTACTTGGATGATGAGAGCAAATCATAGGATAGTGATACATATTTTGATAGCGATAGACCAACAGAAGTTCCATAGGAATGAGACTATTTAGTAATTTACATTTAGCACTTTTGGTGTAAACTCTTTTGTTGTAATTTATAAATAAATATTGAGACTACTTAATATTAGTACTTTTGATTTCACTATTTTATTGTACTTTTGTTCTATTTGTAAATGAGCATTGATACTATTTACTATTAGTACTTATGATTTCACAATTTTGTTGTATTTTTGTTGTATTTGTAAATGAGCATTGAGACTATTAGTATTTTTGCAACTATTTTTCTGTTTCATTTTGACATTTGTTGTAAAATTTAATTTTTAAATTATTCTAACTTCTAAGAATCTAATGGCTTCTAAGTTCTAAATATTTTTGTAACTTGTAGATAATTTTTAGTGTAAACTATTAGTATTTAGTATTTTCTATTTTTTTGTGTAGAATCTGTAGATTATTCTAAATTTTTAAAAACAATCATACTATTATATCAGTCATCCCCTAAAATCGGCCTGTCGTCCCCCGTCATCCTTGAAACCCGTCCCCTAGGCTCGTGGAACCTTGCATTATTGTGAAAAAACACTAATTAATACCTTATCCTTTTGTGCAACATGAACTTTGTCAAAAGTGAATATAATTGTATTTTTATATTTCTACTAGTTCTAATGATTGTTATGTTTAATAACATTTGTTAATCAAATTTTATCTTCTTCATATTATTTGTTATGCTTGTATTTTATAAGTTTGTGATTGTATGGTAGGTTAGAAATGCTTGCCATTGAAGCTTATGATGGATCTCATTGGTATGCCCCTCTTAGATATCATGTTGAACTCGTGTTTTGGTTGTTTGTTATGTACTTCACAAAAAATATGTATAGACTAATAATATGAATTGGATAATTTAGTTAAAACAAAACAAATAATATAACACTTGCATTTAAGAAATGACCAACAATAATACTTGAGTGACATGGACCTATGTCAACGACCATTATATGTTAAAGAAAAAACATATCATGAATTCACATTTAATAAACAATTTCCTTATATTAGTGGTTGAGAAAATAAGTACACATTTATTGAAAAATAAGTGTTTGCCATCATGAAAGCTTTAAGGAAATTTAGGTATTGCTTGTCTCAAAGACAACCTTCTTCATAATTCATATCGATGTTTTATCCATTGTGCTACATGGTGAATTAGGAGAAAAGAGAGCAAGATGAACAAATAAAATATAGGAGTTTAACATAGAGATAAAGCCCACTAAGCTTGTTAGCAATAGATCTCTTTGTGGAATCTTGTAATGTTTGTCCCTAGAGACCAGGTTGCACTACATAAGGAGGTTCATGATATCTAGATAGGTCCTAGAAGGATTGGCATCCAAGGAAAGGACTTGATTTAGTATAAAAAAATATATTATGCATGGCTAAACAATGAAATTTCTTGAAAGAGATATGAAGGGGAGTTGTTTAGGTGTGTCCAAGAGGAAAGGAAAATAAACCTAATCAAGGAATACCATGATGAAGGATGACATTATTTTTTCTAAATCATAATATTTAAGATCCTACGGGATGAAAACTATTGGCCTACCATTTTTTTTTATTACTTCCAATAGGTCAAAGGGTGCAAAGCTTATTTCATAGGAAGAACGAGAAATGCACTGATGTCCTCTAATCCTATTATCATCATTGAACCCTTTTAGTAGTGGATCCTCAACTTCATTAACAATATTAAACCCTTATCCAATGCTAGATATGGATGGATTTAAACTACAATTGACTATTTCACCAAATGAGTTGAAGTAGTGCCCATCAAATCAACTAGCCAAGAGGTAGTAATCCAACTATTGGAGAATATCATCACCAATTTTGGTACTCCATCCATAAAAATCACTAATAATACAACTATATTAATTGGGTTTAAGGTAGCTAAGTTCACATTGGGATATGGGTTTGTGCTCAAAATGACCTCTAATTACTATCCCTAAGACAATTGTATAGTATAATATAACAACAAGAACATCCTAAGGATATTGAAGAAGATTATAGCCAAATCATGAATGTATTGGCATGCCAAGTTGAGAAGAGTATTATGGGTAAATTAGATGACACATGAAGCTTCCACATGATCATATCCCTACAAGCTAGCTTTTGTAAAGGAGGCTATGCTATCAATAAATTTGTAACTTCCTTCTATCTAAATGTCACAAAAATTTGAGCTTGAAGATACCAATATCGAGCCCATGCAAGCACGACTAAATGTGTTATTGGACTTGGAAGAAGAAAAAGCAAAGGCATTCAAAAGGATGGTAAAAATTTAGATGACAATCAAAAGGTTGTTTGATAAAAAGGCCATCACAATAGATTACAAGGGCAACATGGTATTCAAGTGGGATGAAAACAAAGCCAAACTAGGAAGTAACCATTTTTTTTATTCTCTCTAGAGCATATTATATCAAATTCTCCAAATTGTAGGTCCAAATGCCTATTAGGTTACAAGCATGAATGGAAGACTACTGCCAATTTTGGTAATTGGGTAGCATCTTTGGCCCATATAAATAAGCTTTCGAAGCCTACATAGTTCCATTCATGTTGTTTTGACTATTATTCATGCTCTTATCTCTCATTTTCCTAAGGAGAAATTCTATTACTCCCTTCCCTTTTTTCTTCTTCTCCTCCATTTCATCTTCTTCCCATTTTCTAAAAAATGCAAAGGGATACAAGGGGAGCAATTCACTCCCTTTGGTAAGCAATTCTATTGCTATAGCAAGTGAATCATTTATCGGTATCCATAACTACAAAACAAAGTGGTTGGATAAGTAAATTGACCTGATCCCAAGTAGAACTACCCACTCGACTCCATAAATGCTAGTTTAGGCAAGGTGGGGGGTATAAAACTGCCAATCATATAATAGTAAATCCATTCTTACAACTATGCATGACACATTGCAACTAAACCGCTCTTGGTTTAAGTGTGCTCCCTCCATTTCTAGCCAATTTGCACCCTCTTGTGCCACTCCTTTGCTACAAGATAACCTTCCTATGCATAACTATGGTTTCTTCACTTGATTCTAAGTTGAGAAATTCCTAATGAGGGCCTTAGTCACATGATACACTTTGCAAACAAGTGTCTTCCTTTACCCTAACTAGTCAAATGGGTCAAACCTCATCAAATATCTCTACCTAGGTCAACCAAATATACTCCAAAATAATATTTTAGGGTGTGAATTGCTCCAAGTAGAGCAAACTACCCACACCTATTGAATTAGAAAACTAATGTTTTTTATCCAGTACTTCCTTGTTGAGCAATTTGCTTGACCCCTGAGTGAATTGCAACTCCTAGAGTTGTTGATTTGCCAAGGAAATTTTGCCCAAGTTTTCTTATGCTAGCGAATCACTTCTTGAACTAGAAATTTTCAAACTTCCCTTAAACTTGTGATTCGGTTCATCTGCTTAAATAATCATTCCCAAGTTTAAGGGAATTTCTCCTTAGGTCAAGACTTAGAATTTTTTCCAATTCCCTAAAAGTCATTCATATTTCATTCTACCTATCATGTCTATCACCTCTGCCTTCACACATCCATCAATGCTTAAGGCTAAACTTATGATCTCGCTTGCCACTACTACTACATCTCTAATATCAGCACCAACAACACTAATTCAAACAAAAATGCCTAAGGAAAGACCATAAAAAGACAAGGGGAAGAAACTAAAGAGGAAGAAGTCCACTCTCCACCCCAAAGGCCAAAAGAGATATTTGATGAACCCTATAGGAGGGTAGAGGAGAGAAGTTTAAATATTTTTATGGAGAAGACTTGAGGCATTAAGAAGGTTCAACCTGGGCCTAAATGCTAATTCTTGGAGCTTTAGTTGGATTTGCATCTTAGGGATGACAATAAACCTAGTGCCCCAAGTATGAAATTGTTTGAAGCTAGTAGATGTGTGTATCAAAAAACACAATTTTAATAACAAGATCATGAATCCTCTATAGTGGATGGAGGAACCCTTTTTTATCAAAGAAGATGATGTTAGAAAAATGTTGAACATAGTTGACAACCCAACCGTGTGGGTCACCTATAAACCCAAAGTGTAGAAAGACTATTATTGTTGTATTGACTAGCAATGCTAGTGAAACTTTATAATCCCACATCTAAAGGACCCCAACAAGGCTCTTGAATTTAGCATCATGCTAGAGTTAGAATGGTTCAAGGATGATGTTCAACTACTCTTATTAGGGATTGTAATATACTAAGCATGCAAAACTAATGATAAAATATTGAAATAACTCATAAAACTACCATTAATGAAAGCTCAAAAAAATATAAACTTCATACAAAATGTGGAGATCTCAAATGCTCCATGCTTCATACAAGTTCTACATTGTATCTACTCTAGTATATCTTATGCTGCTCTCTCAAGTCTATCACTCTATCAAAGACCTATATATAAAGAGATATGTCTCTTGGTATTTCACCTACCTATGAATCTTCATCTTCCTATTCTATGACTCATGTATATGTGGACTACATGCTCATTTACATTATCAAGTATTTTGCACATTCTAACACTTGTGTGTTTATTACATTGCATAAAGTAAATACTCAAATCCTAATATAAGATAAACTTTCTAATCTATAGATGTACCCAAGGCGGTACATTGGCATGTACCAAATAATGTAATATATTCCAACAAATAAAAGGTAACAATATCATAAATGAAAGCAAAGAAGCTAGAAATCCAACAAGAGGATGAGACTTTTAGTAAGGACACTACAAAGAATAGGTTGAGGATCTCAAGTCCTAGCTTATTGAATCCAATGAGAAATAATAGTAGCTTGAAGATATTTCATAATAAATTGCACAAGGACAAGACTGAATGAAACAACTTGAGTAACAAAAATCATAATTGGAGAAACAAATGAAGAAGTTACACGAAGCCCAACAAGAGAAAGCTTAGATCTTTGAGCTCAAGAAGAGATTGTAAAACTAACAGGAGAAATGAATAACCGAGGGAAGGATTGAAAAGGTGAAGTCCCTATGGGATGACAAAGACCGAGGTAGCAAGTAACAAGAGGTACTTTAAATTTTTGGCCAACATAGAAAACATCCTCAACCAAGTGGTGGGAATTATTAAAGAGACACAAGAAGTGTTGGCTATGAAAGAGAGGTATCGAGAGGTACTAAATAAATTGGCCATTATGATGACATATTGGGCATAATAGAGGTGGTGTTGTGACTGTCGCACAACTCGCCCCAAAATTGGGGACCCACCTTTCATTTTTTATGTCTGGGTGTTTGCATTTTGTTTTAAGTGTCTAATGCTTTGCTTTGTTTTGGGTTTGCAGTTTTCGTCAATTTGTTGTCGTCGATATTTTTATCGTCAATTTATTATTGATGATTTTTATCGTCAATTTGTTGTCGATGATTTTTATCATCAATTTCTTGTTGACAATTTTTATCATCAATTTGTTGCTAATGATTTTTATCGTCAATTTTTTGTCGACAATTTTTATCATCAATTTGTTGTCGACGATTTTTATCGTCAGTTTGTTGTCGATATTTTTATCGTCAATTTCTTGTTGACGATTTTTATTGTCTGTTTGTTATTGATGATTTTTATCATCAAGTTTATTGTTAGCGATTTTGTTGTCATTTTTGTGTTTTCTCTCATATGTATGTTTTAGTATATGATAATATTAAAATAATAATAATAATAATAATAAAGTTATAGTAAAAAAATTATTTATTTATATATATATATAAATATAATTTTTCAAGCATGTTAATAGTCATACTTCAATGTATTCCTTTTTTTGGAATTTAAAAGTTTTTATTCACGTTAATATAAATGTGTTTTTCTCTAAAGCCTCACATGTGTTTTTGTTAATCGTAATGCTTGCTTTTTATAGGTACGAACAACGATGGTAAAAAGCTCACGTGGATTCTAAGTGGACCTCGATGGGAGATCACGATGATGACATCGAAAAGCTTAAGGGGCACCCCAGTGGATAATTCGACACTCGAGGGACGCATTGAGACAGTGACATCATGCACATCGTTGGGTCTAACAAAACAACAGATTGGACAAGACAATGCAGGTTTAGGTGGTAGCATTAGACGATACTATATGTGGAATACGCAAGAGCTGGAGCCTAGACGTGGTGGATGAATTTAAATAAGGACACAATATCAGCATAGAACAAGATAAGCGATGGGGACCCCATAGGCAACACAATGTACAATGCGATGACAGTGTATTGACAATGAAGATTTTGATAACATCAAAAATGCATGGATCACGAAGGTCATCGATGATAGTTTTAGAAGGATGACAAAACTAGTGGGGAAGCTGACTAAGAAGATGTCATAAAGGAGGCATTGACGTAGTCGTATCTGAGTTGAAGAGTGATCCACTGTATAGGTACATCCATTGCATCGTGGAATTAGTGACGATGACATGGAATCGTAAGGTAGACAACTAGGAGTAGACACTGCCATTCATGATGTGATGACACCTATGGTAGTGAAATTTGGGGGGTAAACTTGGATAGCTCATGGGTTAATTCAAAATAACCAATGTATATGGAAACTTCCATGGGGGTCAGGCGAGGGAAATGTCCATCAATGCAAACAAAGTTATAGCTGATGGAGGAACCAAACAGGGGTAGCATTGTAGGCATGTCGACATGGACGAATCAAAACAACAGGGTTTATTAAGTAGCACAAATATGGTAATGGGCTGGATAGACATACACTACATTGGGTGATAACGTGGCTATTTGGTAGAGTAATAGGAGCATAATTGAATGTATAGTGTGATTTGAACATCTTTCATGAAACAATGACCAAATATATCCTGAGGTTGAGTGTGCCAACTAAAAAAGTTTGTTTAACGAAGATCATCAGATATGGGCGTGAAATAAAAATTATGTTCTGGAGTCTTATTATAGTGATGATGTCAGTATAACTGTCAAGGCGAAAGTCAACCCTCTGGTGGGTGCAGACGTGTGTTGCTGGATGTAGACGACTCTTGATGAACCAAGGAATAATTTGATGATTACAGCGCTCAAGAAAACTAGTCCAGGAACATGAACACATTGGCACAAAAAAGGATGAGACAAGGTGTGCCACAGTCATAGGTGGAATGAGTCTCATCATAATGCATCTGTGATAGTTGTAAATCTGAATATTGCATGATTTGGCAAAATAGCAAACAGTTATACATCTCAATATATCCCCCTTACGTATAGCATAAATGGTAAAGCTTTATGAATAAGAATATTTTTGTCAAACGAAAACCAAATGAGAACACATTGAAGATAATGATAAGGGTTTTTTATAAAGATGTTACATGGGAAAGTTTGCAAACGTCACATTACACAGGAGTAAAGGAGAAAATTTTGGATGAAAATATTTTAGAATCAAGGGAATTAATTTATTGTGGTAGTGATGAGTGAAAATAAGCCAAATGAACATATGCAAACAAAGGAGAGAAAGAATACAAAAAGACAATAGAGGCGTCGAGAGTCCAAGTGAAGATTTTTTGGAAGACATGAAATAAAAAGTTGCAGAAAGAGTTAAATATCCCATCAAATGAAGGAAAGAGGGCTGGTTCCTTTTGGCAAGGCCAAATGCTACCGAAAATAAGATGTAAACAGAAACATTTTTATTTTGTTTAATGCAAACTTTGGTAGGTTTTCAGCACCTTATTAGCAAGAAAAGAGGAGAACAATTTCTGAATGTTTTGGTTGAATGCTTATTTTTCTTTTCTCTGTTTTAGATTTATAGGTAACGTTTAATGCATTTCATGGTTGCATTGTTGAATATCTAAAAATTGAAAAATATATTTTTTTCCTTAGAAGCTTGCATCTGAATTATTTTGGGATGTGCAAATGCAGTTCTGGTTAGGTTGGGTTATGTTCAATAACTCTCATATATCGGGTTTTGTAAGATAGGGTAGTGTAGACACCTAAAATGCATCATGTCGAGGCGACTACTCATATGGAACATGCTAGAAGGCCATATGGAAGATCTTGGATAGATTCCAAGTTATAGCAGTGGTTCTAACCACTCATTTAGGTATTTTTGCCTAATTAGTGTTAGCTATAGCTGACACCCACGGTTAACAGAGCTGATCGTGCCTTAGAGCCACGAATAGCCTTAGAAATCAGTTGGACCTTGGCCAACCCAAAATCAGTTTCAATGACCAATTGGTTGCAGATCAGAGTGGTTTGAGAGCAAAAAGTTCTAGAAAATTCCCTCCAACTGCCTCAACTGCCCTTTATTGATATTGGCTTCTCCATGAAGCTAAGACATGGCCTACTCAAATGCTATAAGAACCCCCTCTAAATTAGGAAATAGAGAGATGAATCTTGAGTTGAAGAGCAGTGAAGCCTTATCAAATTGCATACTCACTTGCATACATTGAGAGGAACACTTTTGCTGTCCAATTGGATATTAAATGGCATTTGGAATCAAGAAGGCTATGGAGGGCTAGGAGGAATCAAGAAACGCAATCAAGCCCATTCCATCACCGATATGAGTAATTCAACCGCTAAATTTATCAAAGGATATCATGGTGACCCTTGATCATCAATTCATCGGAGTGAATTGAGGAATCAAGCCTTGATTTGGAGAACAAGGACATTCATGCCTCAACCGCGGCTAATAGTGCCAACCACGCAACAGACCCGCGATCAAGGTTTAATCCTCAATTTAGCTAATTTTAGCATTAGTTTACATTTTAGTTGCTTTATATTAGTTACATTTGATTTAGATTTACTTTATTAGAGATAATTGTGTGGTAGAATCATAGTTTAAAGCTCTCTTTCCTTGCATTTTGTCATTTAAACAATTAGGACAATAGTTGCTACTTTTCATGTTTTCATGCTTTCAATGGTTTAATTAGGATATTAGATGGATTGATCTATGCTTCCTTTACATTCTTGATGGTCATTATCATGTTTAGATTAGATTTCTATGCTTTATGTACTTTCTTGATTTCAAGATTTCATGATAATATTTTGTATAATTTCCTCTAAAAGCCTCATCAAGAGAGGCCTCCTTTACTTCTAATTGCTTCTTGTTATTTCTTGAACATAGGGTTAACATGGTCTTGACATTCAAAGCAACAAATACCTCTAATCATGGAGAATAAGGCTATATTTGCCTTAGAGTAGTTCATGTCAACCTAGGAAGCTTGTGAATTACACCTACCCTTGCGTGGGGACTTTTCTTGATTATAATAATTGTATCACATTGGGTATCCCTAAGAGGGATGGATTTGTAACTGAGTTTCAATGGAAATTTAATAAAGGAAACCCTTATTTATGTTCATTTGCAAATTTGTCTATCTTTCATGCTTTATGTTGATTTTCAGTTATTATTAGTTTAGGTGTATGCATCCTGGATTGCTATAGAAGGTGATCACGGTGGAACTCCACAATTTAAGCAATTTATAATCTTACTCTATTTTTTGATGTTAGGGCTTAGTCACGGTTGACAACCATGGTTAATAGTTGTCACCACGGCTGACACCTGCGGGCAATAGTTGCAGCCGCACCTGACAAATGCGGTCAGCAAAGAATAGAACAAACATATGGTAGTAAAATTTCATCAGACTTGGATCTGAGGTAGGAACATGTTTTTGCCTCTGTAATTTCCTATCTATGTTTTCTTTTCTGTCAGAACACATAAATGTTCGGTTAAATAGAAAATATATCAAAAAGTAAAATGGTAAAATCCTAGATGCTTTTTTAGTTTTCTACTAGCTGTTGCTAAGAATAGCGGATCCCTGATTGCAGTCTGCCCTAGTCTCCAGTGGTCTAGGATATTTTGTGTTTTAGAGTTTGCATGCTTGAGGCCCAATCAGTGGCCATTCCTTCATAGATAATTGCATTCTCTAAAAAATCACATAGCATAGTCGTGCATTATTTTAAAGTGAAACATTCTTTTGAAAAGCATGTAGCAAAATCATTTGAATGTTGCTTTATGAAAAATAAAAAGAACCCCACACACCATGACACAAGTGAGTTGGAAGTCAAATTCAACCACTAGTAGCATTCAATGATGGTGGCAGTGATTTCCATCCGTTGGCCTAACTCCCTCGATCCTTTTGTTACTAGATCAATACCGGATCCAATAGCCATCTATAGCCTAGAAAATTTGCATATACTTATCTCCAGAGGGTATGATGCTGACTAGGTGAGATTGGGTGAGGGTCTGGTAGTACCTGTGCTCCCTAACCATGTGTGGACTTCACTACCACATATTATAGGTTGGATTACACGGCCTGGAGTTCATTGCCAAGTTGTCGAGCTACGAGTATATAGGTGAAAGCCCTTTAAAAATTGAGTATATCATCAACATATTGAAAACATGATGAGAGTTACTCTCTGATACAAAAAATCTCAATAAACATAAAAATAGTTTAGGGCTCACAAACAAAAATTTAAAAGAGAATAATCATTATTGTTTGTTTTTGTTTACCTTAAAATTACATACAAGATAATATAATATCATGGTACGTACACGAAGAGGCCGATCTAGGCATAGACCCGAGGTCGAGGCTGAAGCTCCACCCAATGCACATCAAGACGCGCACAACCCTCAACCACAAAATCCTCCCGAACATAGTTTGACGAGTATTAGAGGGGATAATTCTACGTGTGAGGATCCTATTGAGAATACCCTAATTAGAGGAACCACTAGACACTCCTCAAGACATAGATCAAAGCATGGGGCTTCCCAGCATGGGGGTCTCAAATAGGTTAGCATTTATCGTAACTGCATTTCACGTGGTTCCACGGGATCTGCTAAAGAATATCTCATAGAGGGATCCATATTGGTACCCCTTAGACCTATAGCTAAGGGAGGCTCAAAGCCCCCATAATCCAAGTATAGACAGGTTCGAGATTCGTCCATTCAGGGGTAAATAGAGGAGGACACTTCCGAGCATAGATCCAGGCAAACTCCCCACAAAGGTGAACCTTGTAAGATCACCATAGATATGTCTAAAGTGGGAGTAAATTGTTAGAGTAATATTCCATTCTTTGGGATATTTTCCCTTTTACTCCACTAGGTAAAAGAGGTAGTATATTGCATTACACTACTTAGGTAGATTATTACTTTTACTTTTTACCACTTACCATGTAGATATTTACTGTTTCAAATATCTAATGGTAAACTATAGGTTAAATCCTAAATATCCTAGGTAATCAATTCTAAACCTAACTCTATACCTCCTATGGCACGTTTGTTAGCGTGGTTAAGGGAGAATAAGTTGGTTTTACTATTTTGCATATTATATAACATTAGCCTTAATGCTAATGTCTGTAATGAAATATTTTTGATTATTTTCAATATTGTTTCACCAAATTGCTTCATTGGCATCAGAGCCAGAGGGAATGGAGGGAGGAAGAGCATCGGGGACACCTTCGTTTCGTTGGAGAAGGTGAAGGCACACCTTCGTTCCGCTAGAGAAGGCGAAGGTGATCACTGGTGACTTTGACTTTAATTATTTTTTTCGTTCCTATAGTTCCTGTGATTTGTTTTGATTAATCCCACTCAGCCCGGAGGTAGAAGGAGGAAGCGACCTAGATTTTTTTTAGGTCCACCCCGAACCCACCTCATCAGGCAGTGGGGCCCATAGACAGCCAATGGCTCCCCGATCACTGATCGGCCCACCAAGGAGGGCATGAGTGCCCTCCTATGGGATCGGGATCGGTGATTGCCCGATGACTGTAGAGTCAGGGTAGGCATGCCTTGACTCCAAAACCTGATAACTTGTTAAGGATCGGCCAAGGGAAGGCCAAAATCACCGATTGAGAATCTTTGGGGATCGACAAGGCGATCGACCGTTGATCAAAGAGGAGTGTTCGATGACCGAGTGAGCGATCATCGTTGATTGGAGAGGAGTCTCCAATGATCTATATAGACCTCCAACCTAAACCTATGCATTGATGTGGGCCCGTAAACCAAAGCTAAACTAGACTGACACGTGTATGGTAAGAAAATTTTTATGTTGGGTATTGAGCTGTCATGTGGCACTCAGTCATTCGTCGAGCTATGTGACATGGCAAAAGGATAAAGAGTTGTAGAGCAATGATTGCCCAAAGGCAATCGTGTGTTAATGCACGTGATGAGGCCTTTAAAGTCCTAATTCATCCCTCGCAGGATGAATGTGGGACAATTCCCACAGAGCCTATCCAAAGGCTCGACGTGCTTAACACTCTGCATGCAGGGACGAATTTCAAAGCCACCCCAACAGTGCATTTGTCAAGGCAAGGCCTTGACGAATGCAACGTCACGCGTTCGAACCCCGCCCGCAAAATTTTACAAAGGTTTTTAATAAATTTAGTTTTTAATTATTATTTTTTAAATATTTCTAAAGTTTTAAAGTTTTTAAATATTTTTTAGATATATTTTTTATAATATAGTATAAATTGCTTAAAAATATCAATTTTTAGCCATTTAAATTGATTTTTTCCCAATTTTGCTTAATTATAAAGAATTTTAGTCTTTAAAAGTATTTTTTAGCTTTTTTGAACTTAGAAATTTTTTTAAATTAAACCAAATTATTTTGCAATAAGTTCCACTCCAATTTTTGTGTTTTCTCCAATTTGGGGATAAAAATACATAGGAACACATTTTTTTATTGCAAAAACAAAGGCAAAATTAGAGAGCCTAAAAAAAACCCTTAAATACTTCTCAAACCTTGTCAATTTTGCAACATAAAAGGGAGACAAATATCAAAACATTTGCTTGCAAAATTGGAACACAAGGAGACTTAAAAATTTGCAAAACATCAAAATTGAAAGTGTGCATTTGTTTTCTCCTACAAAGGGGGATATAAGACATAAAATTGCACATATTTTTTGCAAAATTGAGAAGAATTTGTAACCTTGGGCCCATAAAAACTAAGTCGTGTGTCGACTAGTTCTGGAAGCCTTTCAAACGTGGGTTGTGTGTCGACTTGTCTTGAAAGGAGTGCTATTTGTTAAATTTGTAAAACAAAGGGAGGAAAACAAGAAATTGTATTTCTTTTGCAAATTTATAACACAAAGTGAGGAGCACTTAAAACAAATCAAACTTGTTTATTTTGCAAAATTAGAAAATATAGGCAATTTTTTATTGTCACATTATTTGCAAAATTGTAAAACAAGGAGGAGACATAACATATCAATTTTTTGCACAACACACATTCATATTTTGTTGCAAAAATTAAAAGGTGCATTTTCAATTTTACTCGACACATTTATTGGCAAATTAGGTACATTTTCGGTTGCATCCGAAACCTAGGTGATAAGAATTTTGTGGGCATTCTTGTTTGATTATTGCATTATTTCTTTTGCAATTATAAGTCATAGAATCAAGAACACTCCATACCCCAAAATTTCACTAATAAATTTGTGTTAACCATTGCACAAATTTAAAGCCAATATTCATTTGATATTCTCTCCTAAAACCAAAACCCCTAATTCACTCTTATTTGTTTGGCTTAATTTCCTCAAACTAATTATCCTTCTTCAAGAGGATTTTCAGCAGGGATGCCAAAAATCTATTTGATAATATATTTATTATTTTTAATAAAATACACAAAATTAAAATATTCGTTTGAGTGAATTATATTTCATCTCTTATTTGTTTGGCTTAAATTCCTCCAACCGATTATCTCTCTTCAAGAGAGTCTTCGGGAGAGGTGCCATTAAATATCACTTAAGAGTGAAAGAAAGATCATCTTACTACAAATCGTAGGACCTTCATCATGGCAACTATCAATAAATACTTAAGTGATACACAATTGCTAAAGGGTCCTAACTATTCAACATGGAAAACTAAGATGAAAGTCATCTTGACTATAGAGGACATGTGGGATTTAGTTTATGGTACTAAAACAAGACCCGCATCAATAGGAGTAGATCAAAAAGCATGGGATAAAAAGAACAATCATCTTCTCATGTTGATACTCCTTGCAACTACTGATGAGATCCAACATCACATAAGTGAAGCTAAAATCGGCTAAAGCCGCATGGGCATGCACTTTGTACCATTTTTAAGGCAAGAATAAATCAACTATTCTAAATATTCAAACACAACTTCATACACTTCATATGAAGTCAGGCGAATCAGTAGAACTCTTCCTCTGAAGAGTGTCAGAACTGAAGTCTAAGCTTAATGCTTTAGGGGCCAAAGTAGAAGACACCATTTTGAATTCAATAATTTTGAGAGCTCTTCTTGAATCCTACAGAATGTTGATTACATCCCTTAATGTTTCACAAAGAGTTATCACCTTTATGGAGTTAGTCAATTTGCTTCAAACTGAGGAAGCAAATCAACTCCAAAATGATGAAGTTTCGAACAATACACTTTATTCAAACTATAAGGGTGATAAGAAGAAAGAAAAATTTCAAAAGGGGGGATCATCTTCAAAAGGTAAGGGAAAGAAATCTCAAAAGAGGTTTTGCTCATATTGTAAAAAGGACAACCATGATACCAATCGATGTTGGTTCAAAAACAAGCAAAACAAGAAAGACAAAGGCACATCAAAGAAGAAAAACAAAGGCAATATTGCTAGTGAAGTGTCTAGTTATGATTCTGATTCTGGTTTAGAAAAAGCACACAAAGTGCTCATTGCTAAGACAATATTGTAGAGGAAAAACACATTTTTCACCTTGAGCAAAACACCATTTCCTCTCTCTTTTTTTAGGATTCATAAATAGCATAAGTTTTTGTTTGAAGTACTTGTAATAAAGGGGTGTTTGTACCTCTTTTAGGCTTCATAAAATAGCAAACTCTCATTGTTTGAAGTTCTTGTAACAAAAGGAGGGAATTTTCTAGTGTAAAATTGCCTAGGAGGCAATATTTGTAAAATCCTTCACAAAACTCTTGAGTTGCACATATTTTGCAATTAAGGGGGATATACTTTATTTTCTTCACAATTTTTTGTAAAAAGGAAAGAAGACTTATAAGGGTGCATTTTCGGCAACGATCGACGCCTTAGTCATACTTCTTTCAAAAATTAACTACAACATGTTTTGCAATGAGAAGGGAGAAACTTATAAGGGTACATTTTAGGTAGTGACTAACACCTTAGCTACCTTATATTTTGAAAACTCATATTGTAAATGAATGAACCTCGTATGAAGTGATTTACTCTACTACACCTAGCAATTGCAGTGACTGGTTACCCATGCAATTCGGTTGGATGACGTGATTACTATAAGGACATTCATTGGTATAAAGAAAAAGTGAGGAATGACCCACTTTTTGCTTAGGAGCAGCCAAAGCACTATGACAAAGCAAGAACCAACAGATCGATATTTTCTTCCACTGTATTGGGGCAGTTATATACTTTACCCAAATATTGTTGTATAGGAGGATAGGTATACAATACCCAAATAATGTAATAAGGGGGGATGTTAGAGTAATATTCCATTCTTTGGGATATTTTCCCTTTTACTCCACTAGGTAAAAGAGGTAGTATATTGCATTACACTACTTAGGTAGATTATTACTTTTACTTTTTACCACTTACCATGTAGATATTTACTGTTTCAAATATCTAATGGTAAACTATAGGTTAAATCCTAAATATCCTAGGTAATCAATTATAAACCTAACTCTAAACCTCCTATGGCACGTTTGTTAGCATGGTTAAGGGAGAATAAGTTGGTTTTACTATTTTGCATATTATATAACATTAGCCTTAATACTAATGTCTGTAATAAAATATTTTTGATTATTTTCAATATTGTTTCACCAAATTGCTTCATAAATGGTACACCACCTCATGAGCCATGGCGTAGTAGATAGTTAGATGGTCTAGACAAAGTCTTAGGATAGCTAGGTTATAAGCCTACTCTTGCACCTTCTCATTCTATGAGCGTGCATAGTGGTAGTACCATTAGGACCATCAGAGAACCTGGAGAGTGCTCCAAATATTCTCATGATATGCATGCCCCTGCATCCCATGCGGGCATAGAGTATAGGCGACCACTGAATGCAAATGCCATCTTCATAGACAATGGCAAGAGCGTAGTAGATCAGTCCATTGGAGGACACACTCACAAAGCCGCTCGAATAGAGCACACACACTAGAGGCCTCATACGACTGATCACATAGATAGATCTCACAAGATGGTGTCAGAGCAGAGATGTCAGATTCTCCAAGACCAATTGGAGGATGTTCGTGTAGAGTGGGAATACCTCAAAAATGAGAACACTCAGAGGCAAAGGTTCATAAGACAATGCTTATACGAACAATGCATGCATGAGCAATGCATCCTTGATCAAAAGGAGCATGTTGAGAGGGAGGACCGATTGGCTAGTGTCGGTTTACCTCCCTATAGTGAGTACAGGGAGAGCATTGATAGGTGAGCTGCTTCATAGCCCGAGTTTCACCCTGACCATATAGACACCCATACTCGCCATACGACCCAACATAGAGATCGGTGCCCTGCGTTCGAATATCATGGGCATAGGTAGTATGAAGAAGAAGTGGGAGAGGAATTAGATCAAGAATATCCTAAAATCTCCCAAGTCGAAGTGGATGATGAGCCTAGTCCTCCACCTCGACCGAAGAGGAACATGCCTCCAAAGGTGCCTCCAAGGCAATCCAGAGAAGAGGAGTTCCTATCTTCGTAGGCCTATAAGGCCTTGGCAGAAAAGGTTAGAGCTATCGAGAAGCAAGGGATGGCTTATCAAAAGCCTACCTTGAATAAGATTCATAATGAACCTTTATGCCCATCAGTGCCTATTCTGGCCTATCCTGAGCATTTTGAGATGCCTAGGCTAGAAAAGTTTAAAGGAGAGGAGGACGCTCAGGAGCATGTTACGAGTTTTCTGGACATGTGCTTTCAGATCGAAAGCAATGATGCCTTGCTCCTATGGACCTTCATTACAACCCTCTCAGGCCTAGCCTGAGAGTGGTTTAATCAACTCAAGAGGCACAACATCACCAGTTTTGAGCAACTGGTCGATGCATTTCTTGAACGCTTCTCCTTTGGCATCAAGAAAAAGGTGAACCTATCCGATCTGGCTGCTTTAATGCAACATGATGATGAGCCAGTTATGGATTATGGGAAATTATGGAGAAAGATGATGGTAAAGCTACCGTTCTCCATCCCTACTTCTGAATTAACTCGAATGTTTATGAAAAGTTGTGCAAAGCACATTTCATTATTATTATAGTTGTAGCAATATCAGACCTTCGAGGAGGCTTTGGTGCAAGCCAAAGTGATAGAGGATATCAAGTTACAGGAGGGTAACTTGAAACTCAGGAACAAGAAGGAATGGAACAAGAAGAGCACTGAGAAACAACAGGCCAAGCCGACCCACGTTAATCAGGTGGTTCTAAACCTTCAGAAAGGGGATAAGGGGCAACAACAATGAAATTATCAAGCCCAACCTCCTCCTACGTAGTACGAGCAGTGCAACAACAACCAGAAGGGTAAGGATAAAGAAAGATGCCCTCCTCGCATATTCACTCAATTATCAGAATCATTGACATCGATTTTCCATCAATTGTGTGAGGCAAAGGCAATAAACTTACCAGAAATCAAACTAGTGGACCCTAATCAACCCAAGCCTAAGGGGTATAAGGATGATCAATATTGCATATTTCATCGAACGAAAGGCCACGACATAGAGGTATGTTGGTCGTTCAAACATTTAGTGCAAAATATGATCGAAAGAGGTACGCTTCTTGTGGACAACCCGCAAGCACCGAACAATCAGAATATGGGGATTTACAAGAATCCTCTACCCAACCATGAGGTGCCAAGGAATAATGTTGGCTAAGTCAATCAAGTACGCATCGAACCACCAACCCATGGGTTCATCGGAATGGTCAACATCATCACAAGACATGCGAGGTATGAAAGACCAAATCAACCTCCATTTCCCATTAGAGTCCAAGCTATGCCTCCTCCAAGGCCAACCTAAAATGTGCTAGGCCCACCAACTAGATCGGTGGTGACAATAGGAGTAGGTTAGTTCAAAACCTATAGATGACTCCAACAAAGTTGTCTATTTATGAGTTGATTCAATAGTCTCCCAAGCATAAGGAGATGCTTATGGACATTCTAAGGTCCATAGAAGTGTAGTCCTAGGATCTTGAAGCATTCACACACTTCATGGGACACGTGCAATAGTGTCAAGAACCGATTATACAATTTTATGATCATGAAATCAAGATGGTTTCCACTATCACAATGGACCCGCCACTTCATATCATTGCATGTGTAAACCACAAACCTTTCAAGTGGGTTTTGATTGATACGAGATCATCAATCAATATAATCATGACCAAGGCATTGACATACCTGAAGTTACCAAAGATGCATATCATACCTTCTACCTTCACGTTGAGAGCTTTTAATGATGCATTATGCTCAACTATTGGCACTATAGTCTTACCCATTCAGGTGGGACTGAAGACCATCCCAATGATGTGTCATGTGATTGAAGGTGCTATGCAATACAATATACTTCTAGGATGGCCTTGGATAAGAGAAATGCATTGTGTCCCTTCCATTCTCCATCAATGTATCAAATACATGCATGAGGGATAGGTTCATGTGGTGCCTTTAGATGAAGAACCATTCAAATACGTGAATTTAGCAGATTTGTCAAGGGACTTCATGCTCCCCTCAATGCACCTAGACATATGGCCAATGTCATCGATCAAAGAGCCAAGAGGTAAAATGAAAGAAGTGTGTGCCAAACCTACAACATCTATATCTCAATGATCGGAGCACATGACAACTGCTTCTACTAAACCATCTGCATCCATAATGCATCGAGATGATAAGAAGCTAAAGGTAAATATGGGTGAAAAAGAGATAAAGCAAGCACCCAAACTAGTTGTCATCGAGGTCCCTACTCCCATGGAAGTAGAGGATGCTCAAGGAGAAGTCGAAGAGGCACCTCAACCTACTTCACCTGCATCTTCAATAGGGTCATCTACACCATAGGTGACCATTCATTTGGTTAATCCTAGATTAGGGGAATATATTGTGTAGAATGTGACATTTACACTGATCATCGAGACTGCACAAGACATGGGCCGACCACAAGCCCATCACCTTCCCATAGGGATGGTGGTACCACTAGGGGTACCTCCTAACCAAACCAATTTTATCTATGGAGGGCTCGACCAGCTTGCATCTCGCACTTCCATGGATGAGGATGATGATGAACCATTCACTATGAATGTTCATTATCTTTCTAACCTAGAGTACACCTTACGATATTTTGAGCGTTACCATTGGCATGGTTACGATCTCGGATTATTCGAGCAGGGGCATAGGAGGCCTTATGAACCATAGTATTAGTTGCCTACTGATAGGTTCGGGTTAGGATATTATATTGGAGGATAGGATGAACTCCTCATGGCATCTTTAGACCACCTGTACCTCAGTCTAGGGGGTGAAGTCGACTTCAATCCTTATCACCCCAATCCCTCCACCTTTCGAAGGGATAACCGGTTAGTGTCTTACATCACTATAGAACCACCTAAGATATATCACGAAGACATATTGGTGGAGACCGGTCTAGAGCAGATCCCAAGAGACAACTTGGATGAACAAATCTATGAGGTAGCCGATGATACAGGCCTGCAAGTTTAGATCGCTAGCATAGAGATAGATTCTGAGTCAGAAGATCATTCTGATGAGGATATAGCAGAGTCCATATTTGAGATAGGTGGACCGAGTTGCATGTATGAGAGTGATGATGATGATGAGTCCTCAAACAATGAGCAATATAAGGATGAGACTGAGTTGGCTTACTTGGGCCCTCTTAATTTATGTCATCTATTACCTTTAGAGATAGTCATCGAGGATGAGCAATCCTCCATGGATGATAGTAGTTATCGAGAGTGGGCTTTCATGGGGCCCCATATTCCTGATATCCTAGTTCTAGTAGGTAGCGATGAGGGTTTTCATTATGATAATGATGATGAAGATGAAATAGAGAGAGCCTATCTGGGGCCTCCCTACTTACATCATCATAATGCACCATACACTACAATGGATATGTACAGAGATATCAATCTCCACCCATGCCTCAGAGGAAGAGCTCCTAACTTGGATAGGATTTATCATATGGTCTTCCCTAATCCACCAACATTCAGAGAGCTCCTTGAGCCTAGTGATCCTATTTTTGAGTCTATCCATAGACCAGATCCAGAGATCCCCATACCCCTAGAACCACATCTCGGGGATGGAAGTTATATAAATTTAGAGTCACATGCACGTGGTCCTAGAGACATGATCCATTCCATCAATATGATCTCCATTGATTTGACCACTCCACTTCACAACCCAGCCGACCCCTCCAAACCATTGTATCTTGATATAGATGCTATTGATTGGGATCACATTGACTCACCACTAGAGCCTAAATATTTCTTCCCTAACGAAGAAATGTTGCAACCTTTTCATTTTATGCTAGGCTGTGCACATGATGTTTATCATGCTGAGGATGCTTCCAATGTGGAACCCATAAACCCAATAGATGACATCCACTTGATCCCTACACCTCACCAGCTTGAGGAGGGATCCCACATGTCAATAGAGGAAACCTTTGAAGTGGATATCAGTGATGATCCCATGAATCCTAGGAAGGTTAAATTTGGAGAAATTTTATCTCCTGATGAGCATGCCAACCTCATCCCTCTACTGAAAGAGAGACCTGATCTCTTTTCTTGGACTTATAAGGACATGTCGGGTCTAGATCCAAAATTGGTTACTCATAACCTTTCGCTAGATCTCTCGAAGAATCCAGTCAAGCAGAAACTTAGGAAGATGCATCCAACAATAGCCTTAATGGTTAAATATGAATTGCAAAAGCTACTGGATGTAGAGTTTGTCATTTCCATCGACTATCCAGAATGGGTATCAAACATGGTGCCTGTAGGAAAACCTGATGGAAGGATCCATATCTGTACGGATTTTAGAGACCTCAATAAGGCAACACCAAAAGATTCATTTCCATTTCCAAACATAGATGCTCTCGTAGATGCAACTGTGGGTCATGAAATGCTCTCCTTAATGGATGGTTTTTCTGGTTACAACCAAATTTGGATTAAGCCCGAAGACCAACATAAAACCATATTCATAATGCCATGGGGGACATTTTGCTATAAGGTTATGCCATTCAGCCTTAAGAATGTTGGTGCTACATATCAATGGGCTATGACATATATCTTTCATGACTACATGCATAAGATCTTGGAAGATTATATCGATGACTTATTGGCAAAGTCATTGCTACATTTAGAGCATGTAGAGGTCCTGAGGAAGGTCTTCGATCGCCTGATAGAGCATAATGTCAGGTTGAATCCTAAGAAGTGCGTATTTGGTGTAACTTCAAGAAAGCTCTTGGGATTCATCATTTCAAAATGAGGGATCGAAGTTGACCCAACAAAGGTCAAGGCTATTTTAGAAATGCATCCCCCATGAATATCAAGGAATTAAGAAGCCTTAGGGCAAAGTAGCATCCATAAAGTGATTTATCATACAATTATCGGATAAATGTCGACCCATGAATCGATTGCTACACAAGGGGGTCCCATTCAATTGGGATGAGGACTATCAAGCAGCCTTTGCTGAGATTAAGCAATACCTAGTGACGCCACCAGTACTAGCTCCACCAAGACCAGAAGTACCATTCTTGCTATATATATCGACAACTAATTTTGCATTGGGAACCATGTTAGCCCAAAAGAATGTGCAAGACAAAGAACAAGCCATATATTACATTAGTCGAACCTTGGTGAGTTACGAGCTAGGATATGCCTACATGGAAAAGTTGTGTTTAGCAGTAGTGTTCGCTACAAATAAATTGTGGCATTATATGTTAAGTCATACGACGTATGTCATATCAAAACAAAATCCTTTGTAGTATATGATGAGCAAGACATATCATAATACATGTACTACAAAGTGGATCATGCTATTGATAGAATTTGATTTGGAATTCATTAGCCAAAATTCCATTAAGGGATAGGTCATAGCTGATCAACTAGTTGAGGTGCCTCTAGAGAATAGTAGGCCCCTCACCATAGAGCTACCTGATGATGTAGTTTTTACTTATTCAGAAGCACCTGAACCCGAAGAACCAGATAACAAAGCTGATATGACCTTGTTCTTTGATGGTTCGAAGTGTGAGCAAGGGGGTGGTGCAGGAATAGTGTTGTTCATGCCGCAAGGTGCTCCCATGCCCTTGTCATTCAAGTTAGACTTTCCTTGCACTAACAATAATGTTGAATACGAAGCCCTAATCTTGGGCCTCCAAATAGCTATCGCCATGAAGATTAAAAGGTTAAATATCTTTGGTGATTCCCTTCTCATTGTCAACCAAGTGAAGGGACTTTTTCAATGTAGGTGTCCTATCTTGAAGGCCTACAAAGATCTTGTTGATACTTATCTAGCTCAGTTGGAGTGGTATGACATCGAGGCAATCCCTCATTCATCGAATAGATTCATAGACACTATGGCATCTTTGGGATCCTTAATCCCTCAGAATCTATCTACCGATTTTACTACCATCCATGTAAAAATATTGTCACACTCTACTATGCAACGTGAAGCTTTGGATAACAAAGAGTCAATCAACATGATTCATATAGAACCAAACCATGAGTGGTTCTACAGAGCCAGAGACTTTCTCAAGAGAGCACCTTGGGGTCATTGATCTCGTAGGGTCCTACGGGGAATGGTACCACCATTCACCATAAGGTTGTTTCCCAGTCTGCATTTGCAAATGTTAAACCATAGGGGGAACATGTTGTCTTGTTAGTTGAGGCTGAGGTTTATCAGAACTGGATGTCACAGATACATGACTTCCTAAAGCTTGGTGTAATCCCTCAAGGATTATCGTGTGTCATGAAACACACATTTAAATAGAAAGTGACAAAGTATGTCTTGTTAGGAGATATTTTATATCATCGAAGCTATGATGGAGTTCTCCTTCATTGTCTTGAGCCCCAAGAATCATCTTGGGCAATTTTGCAAGCTCACGATGGTACGTGTGGTGGCCATTTTAGCGGCATGGCTATCATCAAGTGCATCCTTCGCATGGGCTATTATTGGCCTACTATGGAGAAGGATTGCAATGTGTATGTCAAGAAATGCATTAAATGTCAGCATCATGCTAATCTTGTGCACTTGCCATCATAGGCCTTACAACCCATTCAAGCGGCTTGGCCATTTGCTCAGTGGGGTTTGGATCTAATCGGTAAGATCTCTCCTCCATCATCGGGCCGACATACATTCATTATTATGGCTACTGAGTATTTTACTAAGTGGGTGGAAGCAATCCCATTAACAATGACAACTGGAGCATGTATTGCTGAGTTCATACTCACCAATATCATAAGTCATTTTGGGATACCATCCAAGATAATTTTGGATAATGGAACGTCATTCAAAAACAAAACTATGAGGGCTTTGACATCCAAGTACAGGATCAAACATAATTTTGTGACTCCATATTATCCATAGGAAAATGGGTAAGTTGAGGCTTCAAACAAGATAGTGGTATCCATATTGAAAAATATGGTACAAGAACACCATAAATATTGGCACATCCAGCTACCCCTTGCATTATGGGCTTATAGGACTAGCATTCGGACACCCACTAGGGCAACTCCATTTTCACTAGTATATGGCACTGAGGCCATTATGCCCTTAGAGTTGGAAATTCCAATGTTGCACATCACATTGAAAGAGTTCATCGATGATGACACTGCATGGCAAGCTCACCTAGATCAATTGATGTTACTTGATGAACATCGCATGAATGCTCTTGAGCATCTCCACGTTTATCAAGAGTACCTAAAATGAGCTTACAATAACAAAGTCCATCTAAGAGACTTTGAGGTTGGTGATCTTGTGCTGAAAGAGAACCAACAAAATTCAAATCTACCACTAGAACTACGAGACAAATTTATGGCTAATTGGTTAGGTCCTTATATCATCTCTAAGAAGATTGGACCTAGGACATATCACTTAACATCGCTTGAAGGGGTTGAAGAGCCTGAACCTCTCAACATCCTTCATATTAAAGTGTTCTATGCCTAAAACCATCAAAAGGCCCCAAAGGCATATGTAAGCCCTTTGGTCATCCAATAAAAGGCTCCAAAGGCATCTGTAAGCCCTTTGGTCAAATCAAAAGTTATAAAATCTAAAAAAATTGAAAATATCAAAAATTCAAAAACATTGCATTACATTTCATTTGCATCATTGCATTTCATTTACCACATGCATTTCATTTTCACATGCATTTCATTTTGCATTGCATTAGGTATTTCCATCCATCGCACTTGCATTTAGAATAAGTTGTGTTTACAATCTTACAAATGACACCATATTTGTGTTTCAATCATGCATCTATGCATTATCATTTTCATACATCACCCTTGTGAGTAATTGTGTTTTTCAACACAACCCTTCCTATTGCTATGAAGAATATACTAAGGTTTTTCGATCATTCAACCATACCTAGAGGTCTTCTCAAGAGTTGGTAGAAATATTGCTTTGCTTTTGTAGATGAGGTCTAGTTTTGATAGCACTTAGCATATCAGAATCCTATCACTAATTCACAAATTAAACAATCCTAATTAGGACAAGGGAAATATGAAAGCTACGAAGCAGGACCAGGTATCCTGAGGTGAAAAGTTTATCTTGCTTATCCCCCTATGTGGATGGTCCAGGAAATGTTGACAATTGGAAAAAGGACAAGTTTCCCCTACCCATATGAATCCCTTGCTTATGTCAAAAGAAGCAAAATCCCTGAATCAAATCCTAGAGTGAAATCCCAAGAATCAAGTCAAATCAAGTTCAAGTTTACAAGAAATCAAATTAGTATCAAATCCCTTGCTCAAAGAAAAAAGAAAAGAAAAGTACAAAATAAATAGTGGTTTTTATCACTAAAAGAGAAGTACAAAATAAATAGTGATTCTTATCACTTTATATGAGCAAGTATCCCAATAAATTGAAGAAAATAAGGGAGTGAACTTGAATCCCTGGAATTGTCAGCACTACCGCACCTTACGCATGATGATATATCTGATACATTAGCATCTTGATTTTGTGTAGACCAATGTTTGAATGTGGAAGAGCTAGCTTCAGGTGTCCTGTATCGCCTAGTGGTCTAATCCAACTGAAATCCAAACCTAGGATTGGATAGACATTTGAGGATCCCCAATCTTAGCAATGGGTTGAATGAATCTTGCCTGACATTGGGGTATGCTTATGCCTTATCTAATATACTCATTTGCACACACAGGGGTAATGAATAGTTGGGTCTATCCTAGTGAAAGCCTTATGTTTCAGAAGTCTAGTATGGTTAGTATACAACTTTTGATAAGTCAACTAGGGTGTTTGAGTCTCATGGAAAACCTCAAAAATTCCCAAATAGCAACAATCAATCAAATTGCAATCATCAAATATCAATTTATTTTATGAGAGTTTGTTTATTAGAAATATTCATAATATAGGTTAGATACCGGATGGATGTCAAAAATGATATTTAAATGGCCACTGACTATGTTATCCATATTCTTTTAATTTACAAAAGCTTATGAACAGAAACAATACATCATTGCATCTCACATATGGGTGTCCAATTGATCAATTCTTATAATAAGATATAGCAATTACAGTTCATGATTGTTATACATTCTGTGGTGTCATCCATTAGATTGTCAAACTCATATTGCATTCATACATTATGTTTTAAACAATTAAAGCATACATGTCCATTTACAGTAAAATATCATCATAAAATTATGCAATACATACATGGCATGAATTATGTCATAACATCATAAGGTAAATGCATACAAGTACTATAAATTGAACATGCAGTTAACATCCAATATTGCATTCATATACATTCATCATAAGTAGACCATCCACACATATATATTACTACATCTAATCATACATCGCATAGCTATCTAGTGCATGTCATACATACATCACATCATATAGCATAAAATAAACATAACATCAACATTGCATCCATATGCATCTCATAAACATAAAACAAATAAAAACTACACATATAATAAGTCTCAAAATTCTGATCATATATATGTATGTGTATCAAAAAATATAGAGTATATCGACATGTGTCCAAAATGCCCGTAGGCTACAACTATGTAGGTCCTCGACCTTACACTCAAAAATGGTACAAAAGCATCTAGCATATATCTATACTAAGTAGGGCCTACACCCCCAGTCTGAGAGGCTCCACCATCGCCTCCACCCTCCCTATGAGTCCATCTAGAGCTGGCACCTGAGGTCCTCTCTGATCTGTGTGACCTATGACTAGAGCGAGATGAGGACTGACCTATCTCCCTGGTCTACATCCTCTGATATCCTAAAGCTATGGTCCTCTCAAGAACCTGACCCTCGAGTAGCTCAATATCTCCCCTTAGGGTAGAGATGTATGCAACATCTGATGATCTATCACTGATGTGCTACTGCACCAGAGCCCATAGTCTCCTGATCTCTACCATCGGGTCCATCACTGCAAATCCTGATAATCCCTACAATTGGCACTGCTAGTACTACTAGGGCTGCTAGAGTAGCTAGAGCCACTAGTACAACCTATGAAGCTGAGGGGTCCTCCCTCATAGCCCTAAGTGAATCCCAATCTACGGTCATGGCATCTAACTATGACTGTAAGAGGATACGCTACCCTATAGCCCTCTGGATCTCAATGTGTGCTATAGTGATCTATGCCTAGAGAGAAGCCTTCTCCTCTACATACCCATACCACTAAGCCTACCCTACTATGAGCTGTGCCTAGAGGTCCTTAGCCCATGCCTCTAGAGTAGCTATGGAAGTGTCTCTCCCTAGCATCTGAGTCTAGAGTGTGCCTACCTGAGTCTATAGGCTAGCAACCTAGGCCCTGAGCTACCCGATCTCACTATTAGGTGGTGCCTCACCCTCCTCAAGAGCATCACCCTCCTCCTCAACTGAGGGTGCCTCCTCTATGGCTCCCTCACCCCATCCACCCTTAGTCCTCTAATGGACCCGATGATCATGAGGATCAACCTCTACACCCTCTACACCCTCTACTATAGTGCCATCTACTATCCTACCCAAGGGGCCCTCCATGCCCCACCATACCCTAGTAGTCCACCAAGTGTCGTAATCAGGTGTAGTCCCTGCATCTGTCAGGCCCGACTCCTAGAAATCATCGTCCTCATCACCTAGTGGAGTCACCCTAGGCCATGTCAAGTCTCTCTCTAAGGTGAGGCGATGGTAGATGGTAGGAAGCTCTAGAATGTCCTACCTGATGCTAAACTATCTAGTGATACGAGAGAAGTAGAAGAACTCACGTACCTCAGACTTGCATCCGAGGAGCCATCTATCTCTACATGCTCATGTAGGTATCTCATCAGCCTCCATCCATGGAGGGCAATCTAGGTAGGAGCACCACTCAATCTGGCCTACCTATAGTCATGCAAATTACCCAATGTAGTAGTCTAGGTCCCCTACGTGAGACCTACTCTAGAAGCCCTCCTACTCGTGAGGCCAACATGTTGCATAGCACTGGTGCACTACCTCAATGGTGTCGATCTCGAGTGGTAGGCCAGTAGGGCGCTCAATATTAATGTGCTACCACCCCTAGATCTGAAGTAGTAAGCTACAACCGATGCCCACTTTGCTCCTCTACGTGATTTGGTACAACTCATTATAGAGCTATGCTAGTAGGGCACTCCCCTAGGATAGGATCAGGGGTTGATCAATGTTGCTCACTAGGACATCCTATGTCCTAGCCAGGAGGTTCCAAGGGAACCTCACTCTAGAAGTGTCAGGGAGCATGATCTGCACAATCAGGTGCATGAAGATGGCCGCTCATTGAGAGAAGATCCATTGTGTGAACCAATGCTCAATATGGACCCCTCCATGGTCCGAGTGTCGTTGTGCCTCAACACTATGATCATCGAAGATATGATCAAATATTGTCTACTTCACCTCGATCGATGAATATGTGATGGCCTCACCATCTAGAGGGAGTCGAAATATGTGATATACATCCTCTAGAGTCATAATCATTTCACCCATAGGTAGGTGAAATGTGTTGGTCTGCGCATCCCAGCGTCGGGCCAATGTAGTCATATAGGCCTGATCGACCCGGATGGTGGGAAGGTGTAAGACGTAGCCAAAGCCCATTAGCCCTAAACCAATCCTGCTCTACTTGAGTCAGGGCGCCACATAGGTTACGAAGGATCTCTGATTCCCTCACCCTCGTAGTCAGAGTCTGGTCGAAAGCAAAATAATAAGGAAAAACTAATTAAAAATCAACCAAAAACATCAAAAAATACCTTAAAATGACAAAAAAAATCATAAAATCACAAAAACACATAAAAATAAAAAAATGCACTCAAAAAATTCAAAAAAATGGACAAAGTACTTAAAAATATGAAAAAAATCAATTAATTGCTTTTAAAACTCAAAAAAATTGAAATTTTTTGAAAATTTCCTAAAGTGGTCTAATCATGGTTCAGACCTGCAGTTGGGATGGCGGTCAATTTACTAACCGTTGGGATTTGAATCCCACCATGGCTGACAACCGTGACCCCCAATTTGCCAATTGGGGACCGTGCCTGCTAGTCGTGACTAAGAAACAAGACCTTTTTAAGGTCATTCATTACCCTAAGACACCCCAAAAAATTAAAAACCCTCCCCTTAATCTAACCTAAGCTAAACCTACCTAGGGTGAGGTTAATTACCGATAGTTTAATGATGTTCATTTAACCCATTACTTAGTGAGGTTAATTTTAAACCGGTAAAAATAAATAATGGTCAAGGGTTTCGTGTGCTTCTACCTTAGTCGCACTGGCTCCTCCAGGTTGGTCTACCATCAGTTCAGGTGGTAGTGAGGTCGAGTTTGTGGTAGCACTTCACGTCAAATTTGATAACTCACCTCTTAGAGCCCTCAGGTTTTGCAAACTATCAGTTGGAAAATGATGTCGAAAATGATAGAAATTTTTTAAATATTTCCTATTTTACTCTGATATTCACACAATGACATTGAGAGGGGGGGAACCGGTGTAACTATTAATATTAATATCTCGGCAAAAAATAAAGCGGCAAAGAGAACTTGAAAACAAAAAGAAAATTAAATAACAAATACTAATAAATAAAACAGCATTTTTTATTTAGAACTTTCCTCTATCGTTAATTTATTTTCCTCATTCATAAATACTTAAATCACTTTTAGTCATTAAATTTCTTCGATTATTTTATAATCTCTTCATGTTACGCTTTTCAAAATATGTATAAACATTTCTTAAAGCTTTGTAGATCCTTCACTTATGATCTTAGTCTATGTTTTTAATCACCGTACTCCCCCCCCCCATGTAGTACATCGAAGTTGCTTTCGCGGAATCGCCGCGTTCTTCTCCCCCGACCGCCACTCCCGCCTCCACCCTCCTTCCCCCCCGCCCGCGGCCAGCGCCCCCCCCGCTCCCCCCCCGCCGCCCGGCCGGCCCCCCCCCGACCACGCCCGCCCCCGCCGCCCTAGAGAAAACAAGACATGTACCAAAATCGCTACAACTTTGTTGCCATGCATTTTGACTTGTAGCAAAATCGCTACACCTTTGTTTCCACACATTTTGTCATGCAAGGAATCGCTACACCTTCTTTTGTTAAATGCATTTTCTCACCCTTGCTTTCTCGTCTAGCCACCGCAACGACGCTTTTCTTATTTTTGGTCATTTTCTTTAAATTTGTTTGGAATCGTCCTTTTGACCCCCAACAATGACAATACTTTTGCTGCACCTTGTTCAACATACTCCTGACCGCAACTGACACCCATGGGTACAAAATTAGGATTTTTCGATCACAGGTCAGAGCCGCAACTACGAAAATTTGCAAAATTTGCCGCGTTTGCCAAGAGCGACTATCAACCTACAATAAATGCTCTAAAATCCTACCATGAGGAGTTTCAAAATGCTAAATTAAATAAACCCATATGACCAAAATTGTAAAAATATTAAAAATAACAAAAAAATTAGATAATTCAAAATCCAAATGTACCTCGTATCTAGTGATTTACCCTCTACACTTGGTGGTTGCAGCAACTAGCATTCCATGCAATCCGAAAAGATGAGTAAATTACCATAAGGAAATTTGGGGTAAACTTCATCATCGTGGAATTGATATGCTTCATTTCAATCCCGAAGAAGGCCTTGATGGCTGGACTGCTCCATGGGAACAAAGCAATCATATCACTTCTTCTATGACATTTTTAGCAGATCATCGACAATATGATTCATGTGCCTAATTAGAATTGTTATCATTTTGTTTCCCTAAGAAAGCCTTCGTGGCTAGAATGCTCCAAGGGATAGAAATACATAATTACTATTAATAGTTACAATCATTGCTAATTAGGCCTAATCATAGTATGAAATGCTAAATCTTAATTTGTTCAAGTCACTCATAGTGGTCAAGTGACTCGTCACTTAATTTAATTGTCATTACCCTCAGTGACTCATCGCTTGAGAGGGTAGTCATAATATCATAATCATAATCAAATTTAACATAAGATCCCTTGATCTTGTCAAAATTACATTCATCTTATGAATCATTGCCAACAACTATCATAAGCTTACCCTTTGTTGGAGAAAAAAGTAAATATGACAGTTTAGTTTGTAGCTCTCTTCCTTTTGGACACATAGGCTCGGAAACCTATAGTAGCACTGAAGCTACCCGAATTTCTGATGACGAGTGCAAGCTCTTTCAATTTAAGCCTTCCATCCAGTTGGAAGCAATTATTCTAGGATGTACATCCTTTTGCTGGACCTTGGGTATCTAATGTTGATCAGACTAATGATCATCATCCAACCTACGACATCATTTTAGGAGGTCTATTTTTGCTCAACGTTGTTCTATCTCACAACGCATCTCAAAAGAGGTATCTGTAGACACCTAAAATATGTCATGTTGAGACGACTACTCATATGGGACATGCTAGAAGACCATATGGAAGAGCTTGGATAGATTCCAAGGTATAGCAGTGGTTCTAACCACTCATTTAGGTATTTTGGCCTAATCAGTGTTAGTTGTGGCTGACATCCATGGTTAACAGAGCTGATCGTGCCTCAGAAATTAGTTGGACCTTGGCCGACCCAAAATCGGTTTCAACGACCAATTGGTTGTATATCAGAGCGGTTTGAGAGCTAAAAGTTCTGGAAAATTCCCTCCAATTGCCTCAACTTCCCTTTCTTGATCTTGGCTTCTCCATGAAGCTAATACATGGCCTACTCAAATGCTATAAGAACCCCCTCTAAATTGGGAAATAGAGAGACGAATCTTGAGTTGAAGAGTAGCAAAACCCTATCGAATTGCATACTCACTTGCATACATTGAGAGGAACACTTTTGCTACCCAATTGGAGATCAAATGGCATTTGGAATCAAGAAGGCTATGGAGGACTAGGAGAAATAAAGAAATGCAATCGAGCCCATTCCATCACCTATTTGAGTAATTCAACTGCCAAATATGTCAGAGAACATTGTAGCGACCCTTGATCATCAATTCATTGGAGTGAATTGAGGAATCAAGCCTTGATTTGGATAACAAGGATATTCACGCCTCAGTCGTAGTTGTCAGCCATGAATAATAGTGCCAACCGTGCGATAGACCTACGATCAAGGTTTAATCCTCAATTTAGCCCGTTTTAGCAATAGTTTACATTTTAGTTGCTTTAGATTAGTTACATTTGATTTAGATCTAATTTATTAGAGATAATTGTGCGGTAGAATCATAGTTTAAAATTCCCTTTCCTTGCATTTTGTCATTTAAACAATTAGAATAATAGTTGCTACTTTTCATGTTTTCATGCTTTTAATGGTTTAATTAGGATATTAGATGGATTGATCTATGCTTCCTTTACATTCTTGATGGTCAATTATCATGTTTAGAGTAGATTTCTATGCTTTATGTACTTTATTGATTTCAAGCTTTCATGATAATATTTTGTATAATTTCCTCTAAAAGCTTCATCAAGAGAGGCCTCCTTTTCTTCTAAGTGCTTCTTGTTGTTTCTTGAATGTAGGGTTAACAGGGTCTTACATTCAAAGCAAAAAATGCCTCTAATTGTGGAGAAGGCTACATTTGCCTTAGAGTAGTTCGTGTCAACCTAAGAAGCTTGTGAATTACACCTACCCTTGCGTGGGGAGTTTTCTTGATTGTAATAATTGTATCACATTGGGTATCCCTAAGAGGGATGGATTTGTAACCGAGTTTCAATGGAAATTTAATAAAGGAAACCCTTCTTTATGTTCATTTGCAAATTTGTCTATCTTTCATGCTTTATGTTGAATTTCAGTCATTATTAGTTTAGGTGTATGCATCCTGTATTACTACAGGTAGTATGGAAACTACTAATATTTTGTTTTCTGGATTTTCTGTATTTTTTTCATTTTCAGTTTTTATTTTTATTTTTCTTTCTTTTTGCAGATTTTTTTAATACTTCGAGGATTAAAATAAAAAAAAAAAAAATTAAAATGATAAAAATAAATACATGGGTGTGAATAATGAGCTACAATATTTCATCCAAAACAAATTCGAACTCATTTCGAAGTCATTTCGATTTTATAAAAATTGTTGAAAATTGCTATTTTATGCAGATTTTTATAATTTCGAAATTTTATTTTTTCACATTTTGAAGGTAAATCAGATTTTTTCTGCTTTATGTTTTCATTTGCAAGCATAAATGAACTTCCCTTAATGAAAATTTTAATTTCATTAAAGGGGGGTGATTTTTAATGGCATTCCATAAGCCATCATTTTCGGAGCAATAAATTCACCTTTCTTTATGAAAATTCTGATTTCATTAAAGAGAGGTAATTTATACATTACATCAAATTTTATCGTTTTAAAGCATTAAATTATTTCTTCTTTATGAAAATTATGATTTCATTAAAGAGGGATAATTCATAATGACATTTTGAGGCCATTATTTTAAAGAAATAAATTGGTGTCTCTTTATGAAAATTAATTTCATCAAAGAGGGACAATTTATTAATTATATCAAATGCTATCTTTATCTTCATGATAGAAGCTACAATTAAAGGAATCCTTTCTTCATTTCACGTTCACATTCATAGAGGGGTTTTAATCTTCTATATTAGTGTTTAAAGTATGATTTAATGCAAGATAAAACTTGTTTAAAATCTACTAAATAAAAGAAGATAAAATCTACCTAAAAACATTCAAGATAAAAGGAATTAAGCATACATCGTGGTCATATGAGGTCCAATTCATATTTGCATTTAATTTTCATGAACAATCATTAATATGGCATAATAAAATAAACCAAATACATGCCCCTTGTTAACAGTTACTTGCAATCACTAAGGTGTTCCTAGCATTGAATTGATATATCTTCATTGAGATTACTAATACACATGTGCAATGCTTATATAGTGGAACCTTGGAGAAGTTGTTTTGATTTCTAACTTCTTTGCAAGAGAGGGTTTTGTGATCAAAATCCTAAGGGTGAGTGTGGTTTTGCAATTGGGTAAAATTACCACTCAACATTTTGGCGCTAGAAGGAGGGCATGAATTGGTTTACTTTATTTTATTTATGCTAAATTATTCATTGTTGTTATAAATGCTTTTGAATTGTTCATGCAATGAATAATGTGATAATGGATTGGAGTTTGATGAATAAGGGTTGGTCTATAGGGGGGAGGATATTTATTTTGATTTCATTTTTGTTATAAATGCTTTCGAATTGTTCATGCAATGAATATTGTGATAATGGTGTAACTTTGAGAGTTCTGAATTGCTAAATATTTCAAGTCCATTTGATTAGCATCTTTGGCCTCTTTTAACACTCAACACTTTGGGAGCTAAGAGGGCCTGAATTGATTTATTTTATTGCTATTTAGATGCTAAATTGTTCATGTTACTTGAAAGATTTATTCAAAGACATTGGTCTTGACTAACGAGGTTTTGTTTCCATATGATCACTTTCATTGATTCTAACATTCTCCATTTTGATGATGCATTGATGCTAACCTTTTTACAAATTTGAGAATGTTCTTTAATGTCATGGTTTAATTGATGCATATATTTTTGATGATGCTAACATGATGATTCATATGTTAAATATTTGAGATTTGTTAGTCATTTTATGCTTCTTTGCAAGATATTTTTATTTGACTAACAAAATTGGTTCTGAAATTATTCTTTGAGTTTCACTAATGGCGACAGTTGATGAACTAAGAGCAAAAATGGTATCTCTAAGAACAAAAATGGTATCTTTGTTAGGGGAATATTATAGTATTTTAAAAATACCTGGAATACCCCATTAAATTCCTAAATATATATTGGAGGGTCCACCGTAGTGTGGGCAGAATGTGGCATTGGGATACATACAAAATTTGGATATCTACAAGAGCATGTTAATTCAATGGCAAATTTTCCATGAGGATGTTGCTTGTAGGTTATTCCCTTACATATTGGATGACAAAGCAATGGGTTGGTATGGCCAATTACCTTTTAAGGTTAAGGTTTCTTGGGCTCAACTAGAAGCAACATTTCTTGACTATTTTGGAAAACAAGCTGACCTAAAAAATTAGTTTGACTCTATCTGCAAAGAGCCTAATGAATCCATGAGTCAATTTAATGATAGGTTCTATGAGTTGTACGCTCAAGTGTGGGAAAGTTATGACATAACATAAGAGGAAGCTATTCAAGTATACATGGGAGCCATACCCCCTATACTTGCTACATTGTTAAGGGAAAATCTTGATGACCCATCTTTGCATAGAATCTATGAGGTCACAATAATGGTAGAACAATGGCAAGTGGAGGCACAACATGTTCCCATGAGAGATTGTTCTTCTGGAGTTATTGATGCCAACCTACACCAACCATCTAATATAGCACCCTCCACTCCAATGATGCCTAAGGTGAATGATCAAGGGGATGAATTTGAATGTCCAAATGTTATAACCACCTTAGATATCATCCAAGAGGAGGTGCAAGTTGCCAAGCCAATATCCACCAATGAGGATTGTGTAGAGATGGGTTCATTTCTAGAAATGCATGAGTATTCAGATAATGGAGGTGTCCTAAATCTAATTAGTTTTGAGATATGTGATAGGACAGAACCTTCCATGGAATTGAATAAAGTGGTTGAAAGTGAAATTGAAAGAGAATCAATAAATGAATTTGAAGACATAATAGAATTTCACCACTTGTTCTCGGAAGACACTTTGGATGAGATTGTTGAAACTAATGGTCAAGAAGACCCACACCTTCCAAATTGTGATGAAATTGAATCATGGGTTACAAATGTGGATTATGATAGCCTTACAAATTTGAATACAAGAAATGACCCACTTTTGGAAATAATTGAACCATCTAAGGAAGGTGAAGGTGAATTTGATGAGAAACACCTTGATGAATTGGAAGATGTTGAAGAAGTAGTTGAGCATCACCACTTGATTTTGGAAGATGATTACTATGATTCTTGGAAGAAATGGGATGAATACACTCACTCTAAACCTTCTAATGAACCCTTTGTGTCAATTGATATGCAGGATAATACAATTGCTTTCTCGCAGGAGGATATTACAAGTCCTGTACAATCTGAGAATGTTTTGGAAAAAGGGTTGGAATCTCATCAAGTGTTGGAAAATGATGATGATCCTACTACCATGCATAAAGAAGAAAAAGAATTGATAGATGAATCAAAATATCATGTCAATGATACAATGGAGTTTCATCCCACGAATTTGGATGACAATTTTTACAATGGTTGGGGAAGATATGAAGAATCTCCTATTTTCTCACACTCCTATTGATGAAACTTCTATTCCTCTTGATATGCAGGATGTTGAAACTTCTACTTCACATGAAGATCTTACATTTGCAAGAATAGAGAAGGTTCCAAAATTTGATCATGTTGAATATGAATTTATTGAATATCTTGTTGAAATAGAAAGGGAATAAATGGTAAATGTTTCTTATGACTCATCTATTTTGGATGAGGAAGAGGTAAAATCTTCTCTTTCATTTTGGGATATTGAAAATTTGGATACAAATTCACATGATTGTTTTGAAGATTCTAAGGAAGAAATACCATGGATGGTTAACAAGGAATTGGAACCAAATGACAAAGAGGTGGATCTATTTGAAGCAACTCAAGTGATTGATCATGGTGATGTGTTATTTGACATACACCTTGATCAACAAGATGTAATGTTTGAAAAGGATGGGCATACTTTTGATTGGGTGCCTAATTTTGGTATGTTTGATGAACAGGTAATCAATGAAGATGAAAGACTACAAGATGATGAAAATGATAAAGACCATGAGGTAAAAGAGGGAATTGCAAATCCTCACCAAGCCTTGGTAAATGAAAATCTACAAGAGGTAGAATCTAACCTTTTGTGTCCAAGCATCCAAGCTTCAGGTGAAGATTTGTATAATCACTCATTGGATTTAAATGTTATTTATGATGAAATGCCATTGGAGGTGAATAAAGAACTAGAATTGATTTCTACTCACACCTCTAATAAGATTGCTTTGGTGAATGAAAAAGAAGTTGATGTGCTTGAATTGTTAAATCAAATTCATCAACAATTAATAATGGAATCTAGGATAAAAACTTATAATGATTCTCATTTAGTAGATATCCTAGATGCTTGTAAATTTTTGCATAAGTTTGATTGGCCTACAAACATGGAAAATGATTTGGCTTTAAAATTTTTAGAAATAGGCTCTTGTTTGCAAAACTTCATTTTGGAAAAGGATAGCCTAATTCTAAATCATGAATTGAGTTGTGAAATTGACATCTTAAAGAATAGACAAGAAATAATTGAAAATCAAATATTGTCTAATCAATTTAATGATTTGAAGCTCACCTATGGGATTGTTAATGGAACTAAATCAAATTGGTGGGGTGAGAGAGGCAAGATGAAGATTGTTGTATTGTTTGGCCTAATCTTGTTTTCATTGGATTTCTATAAAACTTGGCATGCATATCATGTTATATGTCTTTTGAAATGTGCTAGTCATGTTTGGGATCCAGGGAAGTGATAGTTCAAGCTTTGCACCATCCTGTACCATATTGTACATTTGTATATAGTTTTGGTGTTCTTCTTTTGTTGTTGGTTTGTTGTTTTGTGATGATTTGTATCTAGTTTTGGTTTGTGTTTTTAGTTTTGTGTTTTGGGTTGTTCCCTTGTTTTGAGGTGATGTTTCGTGGTCGCTAACTTATGGTCTCTGGCCCATTTTTGTGTTTCTTTGTTTAGTAGGTTGGAGTATCTAATCTGAAAATAGGTGAACCCGAGAAAAGGGGGATGAGTTATTTTGTGATCATGCTCAGATTTTGGGACTAAGATGGTGGAGAGTGGAACAATGAAAGATTTCACTAGAGCTCCACATGTAACTCACATACATTAAAGGGTATTTCTAGAAATTATGAAGGATGAAGTTATCTTGATTTGCAACCCTAGGAGAAAATCCAACACGCTCCACTTGTAGGCTTCCTAACCCTAGTGATGCTTGAAGCTTTGCAAAGTTTTTCTTTTGAAAAAAAAAGAAAAAGAGAGGAAAACGAGCATTGAAAAGCTTGATCAAATCAGTCACAAGATCTAGATAAACTCTATCGGGGCTATGGATGCCTGACTGGCAGTAGGGCTCTATCTAGACATAGCTCGGGTAAAAGGAAAGGCTTTGCAAAGCATTGAGCAAACACAAGGGTGAGTTAGATAAACCCTACCGGGGCTATAGATGCCTGACTGGCAGTGGGGCTCTATCTATAAAAGTTTTCATTTTATGAGCTGTACTTCATAGCCTAATGCAAAAGGGATGATGGAATCTGGAGGGTTTTTAGAGATGCAAGAATGAATCACTTTTTCACACACTGAGCAAAGGCAGATGGATTAATTATTTTTATTCGAAGTTGTTTACCCCCACCTTCTCGGGATATTGCTAAATAATTTGTGTTTTGTTGATCTTGTGTGTTCTCGTTTCAGGTTGGGTTCTTCACCCGAAATGCTCAAGAGCATTTCCCAACAGAGTCACCATTTGTTGTGACTGTCGCACAACTCGCCCCAAAATTGGGGACCCACCTTTTGTTTTTGTATTTGGGTGTTTGCATTTTGTTTTAAGTGTCTAATGCTTTGCTTTGTTTTGGGTTTGCAGTTTTCGTCAATTTGTTGTCGACGATATTTTTATCGTCAATTTGTTGTCGATGATTTTTTATCATCAATTTGTTGTCGACGATATTTTTATCATCAATTTGTTGTCGATGATTTTTATCGTCAATTTGTTATCGATGATTTTTATCATCAATTTGTTGTCGATGATTTTTATCGTCAATTTGTTGTCGATGATTTTTATCGTCAATTTCTTGCTGATGATTTTTATCGTCAATTTGTTGTTGACAATTTTTATCGTCAAGTTTATTGTTAGTGATTTTGTTGTTAATTTTTGTGTTTTCTTTCATTTGTATGTTTTAAATATGATAATATTTAAAAATAATAATAATTATAATAATAATAATAGTTAATAATAAAGTTATAATTAGGAAATTATTTATATATATATATAAATTTTTAATCATGTTAATAGTCATACTTCAATGTATTCCTTTGTTTGGAATTTAAATGTTTTTATTCATATTAATATAAATGTGTTTTTCTCTAAAGCCTCATGTGTGTTTTTGTTAATCATAATGGTTGCTTTTTGCAGGTACGGGTGACGATGGTAAAAAGCTCATGCGGATTCTAAGTGGACCCCAATGGGAGATCACAATGATGATGTCAAAAAGCTTAAGGGGAACCCCCGTGGACAATTCAACACCAGAGGGACGTGTTGAGAAGGTGATATCAAGCACAACATTGGGTCTAACAGAATGACGGATTGGACAAGACGACACAAGTTTAGGTGCTAGCATTGGATGATACTATACGTGGAATGTGCACAAGCTAGAGCCTAGATGTGGCAGATGAATTTGGATAAGGACGTGATATCAATGCAAAGCAAGACAAGTGACAGGGACCCTGGAGGCAACATAGTGTACAACGCGATGACAACATGTTGACAACGAATATTTTGATAACATAAAAAATGCATGGATCATGGAGGTCACTGGTGGTAGTTTTAGAAGGATGACAAAACTAGCAGGGAAGCTGACTAAGGAGATGGCGTAATGGAGGCATTAACGTAGTTGTATCTGAGTTGAAGATAAATCCATTGTATAGGTATGTCCACTATGTCATGGAATTCGTGATGGTGATATGGCACCATAAGCTAGGCAACCAGGAGTAGACCCCACCATTCATGATGTGATGAAATCGATGGTAGTGAAAGTTGGGGGGTAAACTTGGATAGCTTGCGGGTTAATTTAAAACAATCGTGTTTATATAAAAACTTTCATGGGGTCTTGCGAGGTAGATGTCCATCAAGGCAAACAAAGTTACAACTGACGGAGGAACTAAATAGGGGTGACAATGTAGGTATGCTGATGTGGATGAATCAGAACAATAAGGTTTATGAAGTAGCACAAATATGGTAATGAGTTGGACGGACATACTGTTACACACCAAACCTAGCCGTTGGCTAGGTATCCAAGAGTAAAATATTTCATATATATAGTAGTTAGATTATTCAAATTAAAATCATCTTTTTTATATTTTCGATCACTGCATTTCGCAATTGCCTTCACGACGGGGACGTGCCCTCCCTGAGTGGCGATTTATATCCGATTCGTTTTATTTAAAGTTTTACTGTGTTCTCTTATTCTGCCTTTATACTGTAAGTGTGGAGTTATTGAAATTAAACTTAAGGAACGAGTTGTAACATTTCAAGTGGTATCAGTCTAGACGATTCAGGGGATCCTCGGTCTCACAATGCAGCAAATATTGTGCACTGTTCGGTCATGCAGCAATAGCCGGTTACAGATTGGTGGAGTTTACCAACGTATACAAGTAAACCTTACGACGGTGATTACAGGCGGTTGGTTTCAATTTTTCCATCACCGTTCGTTCCAATTCTTGTCCCAAAACTACAGCAACGACATCCAGGGTTTCAAATCCTTCCTTCACGGTCAAAATCCGAATGCCAGGACGTAAAACTATGCACAGTCCATCACAGCCATTCGCAAGCAGCGTCGTCCAATTATAATTCATGAAATATTCAATTAAACGGGAAAGACTAAGGTAGTTTGATTAAATTCGATTGCTGACGTCAGCTAAGATTTTTTCGTGGCGTTGGGCTTAAATTTTTATCCCACATTCAGTGTATTACGTTGGTTTAAAGGTTTAAAGGGCACAAGTCACACCTTCTACGGTGTGACTTCGGTCACACGGTGGTGTTCCTCCGTGCATAGTATTCTTGTCGATTTACGATTGTCATCTTTCCAGTTGCTAGCTATCATTGTCGCGTGTCGTTTGGTCTTCCGTTCCGCTCCGTTCACGTGTCGTTTGGTCTTCCATTCTGCTCACGTGTCATTTGGTCTTCCACTCCATTCGCGTGTCGTGTCTTCCAGCTGTCGGGTCTTTCGCTCCGTTCGCGTGTCGTTTGGTCTTTCGTCCCGCTCGTGTCTCGCGTGTCGTTTGGTCTTAGCTCGCGTGTCGTGTCTTCCAGCTGTCGTGTCGTCGCGTCCGTGTCCGCTTCGTGTCTCACGTTTTGTGTCCTCGTGTCCATGTCCGCTTCGTGTCTCGCATTTCGTGTCCTCGTTGTCCGTCATCTTCGGGCAGTCCGTGGTTAGTGGTTAGTCCGGTGTCGTGTCTTAAATTTGCAGTCAAGAAAAGTTGTCAAAAATTGCAGTCAAGAAAAGTTGTCAAAAATTGTCAAAAGCTGTCAAAAATTGCAGTCAAGAAGGAGCCCAAATCCAAATTCAAATCCGCGTCGCAGTTGGAGCGACAGTTGAAGCGAAAACCAAATTTTTGGCTAAAATTCCATCACATTTTGCAGCAGTCAAAGTTCAAAAGTTCCTAAGCAGGTTATGTTAACAAGTGCATGAGCAAAAGGTGGACCAAAGGATCTGACGGTCGATTATCAAGCTCGGAGACGACCAATAACAACGCAAGAAGACCTAATCGAAGCCCAGGTACAAAAAATTCTCCTTCTCCTTTCAAAATTGGCAGTTATAATCCACATCATCCACTGGTAGACCCTATGGCTACTAACCCTTCCCCAACTCACGAAAACATCACACAAGGAAACTCAAGTAACTCAGCCGTTTCCAACGATGAATCTCTTCGACTCTTACTAGAGGGTATGAACGAAATTAGTCTCAACCTAAAAACCCTAGTGCGAGCACAAAACCAGCTTAATCCCAATACTAATCCCCAAAATCACTCCCATGCCCAAAGGAATGAAGAAAATGTCGATCAAGATGATGATTGGGAACAACAAAGAGGCAATTCGGATAATTACAGGGATCGCTATCATAGACAACGGTATAACCAAAATCAAGAAAGGGATACGGGTTATCACCAACCGAGAGGCCCTAATAATTTTCCACGCATTGATATGCCCACTTTTGAGGGTCATGATCCTCGTGGTTGGATAGCCAAAATGGAAGGCATTCTCGACTTATATCAAATTAAGGAAATTGATAAAGTCCCTTTCGTTGCATCAAAATTAGGCACTGAGGCCTACCAATGGTTCGTATGGCTTAAACGAGAGAAAGGAGCTACTATTAACTGGAGAAAATTCACTACCTCTTTTTTAGAAAGATTTGATGAAGGAGCTACATCGTCATACACAGTAAGACTGTTATCTCTTAAACAAGAAGGATCGGTTAGCGAATTCGTTTCGGAGTTCACCAGTTTACTACCATATACTTTAGACCTCAGTCCCGACACAGTGGTAGGAGCTTTTCGCAATGGATTGAAAGAAAATATTCGAGTGGAGGTAGACATGCACAATCCAACCTTGTTGAACGATTGTATAAGAATAGCTAAGCTGGCCGAGAAGAGAAATCAGTTGTATGCACGACGTGAAACTTATAGTCGTCCTTCGTATCGCAACAATTCCTTTCGTAGAAATGATCAACCATCAAGATACTTTTGCTATAAATGTCGCACTCATCACCCCAAGGAACAAGCATGTGCCCAAAAACAAAACTTTCATATTGAAGGCGATCAATATGAAGGAGAAGAGGAAGAACCTTACCACCCAGAAGAACCTATGCCAGAAGAACTACCAAGTACTCTAGAAGAAAAAGAAGAGGATACAATGGCGATCTCCGTGCATGCCCTCATGGGTTTAACCGCCCACCATACCATCAAGGTACCAGGATTTCTCCGCCAGAAAAAGGTGAATGTGCTAATTGATTATGCAGTACCCACAATTTTATCGACATCAAAACAGCAAAAGCTTTGAATTTATTCATTAACTCTTCCAACAAAGACAAATTCCAGGTTCTAGTGGCCAACGGGGTGAACGCGCAATGTGTTGGTCGCACATCTCAAGTTTCCATAAAAATGGGAACTTATACCTGGTTTGGATCCCTTTTCGTCATGAATTTGGGGAACTCTGATGTCATTTTGGGAGTTGAATGGTTGGAAACATTAGACACGGTTAGCTTCAACTTCAAAAAATTATTTGTGGAATGGAAGGAAAACGGACGAGTCATTCGCTTACAAGGCATTACTACTCCTCCATCACAAATGGTGAGCTCTCATAGTATGGAGAAGATGTTAAAAAAGGGTGGATATGGATTTATAGCTCAAATTAATTGTTTGGAAAAACAATCTCGAGCAACTTCGGATATTACTTGCTCCAGAGTTACAAGACATCATAACACATTACGAAGAGGTTTTCCAAGAACCTAAAGGATTACCACCTAAACGATCTCATGACCATGCCATCCATTTGATTCCAGGGAGTGTCCCACCTAACAATCGTCCTTACCGCTATCCTCAACCACAAAAGACAGAAATCGAACAGATCGTTCAGGATCTGCTAGATCATGGAGTCATTCGTCACAACACTAGTCCTTATTCCTCACCTGTAGTTCTGGCTAGACGAAAAGATAACTCTTGGCGTATGTGTCCTGACTTTCGTTCTCTCAATAAACTCACTATCAAGGACAAATTTCCTATCCCTGTCATAGATGACCTACTAGATGAGTTGCATGGTGCAAAATTTTTTACAAAATTAGACCTTCGCTCCGGATTTCACCAAATCCGTGTCAGAGAAGAAGATATTCCTAAAACTGCTTTTCGTACTCATGAAGGTCATTACGAATTTTTGGTCATGCCTTTTGGTCTCACCAATGCACCATCCACATTCCAAAGTCTCATGAACCAAGTGTTTCGTCCACTCCTCCGTAAGTTTGTGTTAGTTTTTTTTTGATGATATTCTCATATACAGCAAAACATGGACGGACCATTTACATCATGTGGATAAAGCCCTTCACATTTTACACAGAGAAAAGCTATTTGTCAAACGTTCCAAATGTTCATTTGGTGTCCAAGAAGTCGAGTATCTTGGTCATATAGTTTCACACGAGGGTGTCAAAGTCGATCCCAATAAGATTAAGGCAATTCAAGAGTGGCCCTTACCTAAAACCATCAAGAAACTTCATGGTTTTTTGGGTCTCACGGGCTACTATCGCAAGTTTGTACGAAATTATGGTAAGATTGCAGCACCTCTCACAGCACTCACAAAGAAGGATGCTTTTCGTTGGTCGGAAGAGGCCACTCAAGCCTTCGAAGCTCTTAAGAAGGCCATGTGTACAACTCCAGTATTAGCAACTCCCAATTTTCACAAACCATTTATTATCGAGTGTGATGCATCAGGAACAGGAATTGGGGCTATATTAATGCAAGAAGGTCATCCGTTGGCATTTGAAAGTAAACAACTCTCCGGGAAAAATTTGGGAAGATCAACATACGAAAAAGAAATGTTGGCTATTCTTCACGCAGTAGAAAAATGGAGACACTACCTAATCAGTAGCCGCTTCATTATAAAAACAGATCATAGTAGTCTCAAACATTTTCTTGAGCAAAGGTTTTCATATCCGAAACAAAATAAGTGGTTAACAAAACTATTGGGCTATGATTTTGTTATCGAATACAAGAAAGGGAAGGAAAATATAGCCGTCGATGCGCTGTCCAGGAAATATGAAGATGAAGTGGTCATTAACGCTATTTCAGGACCTTGCTCCCAATGGGTGAATCAATTACAAGATGAATGGTTGTCCAATAGCGAAACTGCTCAGATACTTCAAGAATTATCTATAGGGTCCTCTAAACACCCTTTGTTCTCTTATGAAGATAAAATCCTCCGGAAGAAGAACCGCATTTACATTCCACACAATTCAGAACTCAAATCGAAGATCCTCGACGAATCGCACGCTTCTCCATCAGCGGGACATTCAGGATTTTTGAAAACATATTTAAGGGTCAAACAATCATTTTGTTGGAAAGGATTAAAAGCCGAAGTCAAACAATGGGTAGCAGAATGCGAAGTTTGCCAGCGCAATAAAGGAGAAACAGTCAAATCACCAGGGTTGTTACAACCATTACCCATCCCTGAACGACAGTGGGAACATATATCCATGGATTTTATTGAAGGTCTTCCAAAGTCAGAAGGCAGGACAGTAATCTTCGTAGTCGTAGACCGGTTATCCAAATACGCTCACTTCCAGGCTTTACAACATCCATTTTCAGCAAGCAAGGTGGCAAAGGTATTTATGGATTCAATTTTCAAATTACATGGTATGCCAAAAAATATTGTAAGCGATAGAGACCCCATCTTCACTAGTAACTTTTGGCGGGAATTATTTCGACTTAGTGGTACCAAATTGAACATGTCCTCGGCCTACCATCCACGAGACGGATGGTCAAACGAAGTAGTTAACAAATGTTTGGGCACGTACTTAAGATGTTTCGCTCAAGATAAACAATACCAATGGAGCCATTGGTTAGCATTGGCAGAATGGTGGTACAACACTTCTTACCATTACTCAATTAAGATGTCTCCATTTGAAGCATTGTATGGCACCAAGCCTCCAACCGTCGCAGATTACGTACAAGGATCATCCAAAGTAGCCAAAGTGGATGATTGGTTCCAACAAAGGCAGTCTACACTCACCATCCTCAAAGAGAATTTAGTCCAAGCACAAAATCGTATGAAACAACAACAAGACTTGCACCGATCAGAGAGAACTTTTAATATAGGTGATTGGGTTTTCCTAAGGTTGCAACCTTACAAACAATCATCATTAAGGATAAAGTCCAACCAAAAGTTGGCTCCACGATTCTATGGTCCCTACAAAATTGTGCGCCGCATTGGAGAAGTAGCCTATCAATTAGAGCTACCTACATCATCACGAATACACCCGGTATTTCATGTTTCATGTCTCAAAAAAGTAATTGGTCGAGAAAGTGCAAAGTCAATCCGAATTACCGGTGCTCGATGAGGAAGGTCGCATACATCTCCAACCTGAAGATATACTACAACATAGAATACGAAGAGCGAGATCACGTCGGATTCAAGAATTTCTCATCAAATGGCAAGATTTACCGAAGGAGGATGCCACATGGGAACCTGAAAGTATTTTCCAGACATTTCCGACTTTGAGGACAAAGCTTTCCGAGGAGGGGAGTCATGTTACACACCAAACCTAGCCGTCGGCTAGGTATTCCAAGAGTAAAATATTTCATATATATAGTAGTTAGATTATTCAAATTAAAATCATCTTTTTTATATTTTCGATCACTGCATTTCGCAATTGCCTTCACGGCGGGGACGTGCCCTCCCTGAGTGGCGATTTATATCCGATTCGTTTTATTTAAAGTTTTACTGTGTTCTCTTATTCTGCCTTTATACTGTAAGTGTGGAGTTATTGAAATTAAACTTAAGGAACGAGTTGTAACGTTTCACATACATTGTATTGGATGATAACATGGCTATTTTGTAGAGTAAAAAGAGCATAATTGAATGTACAATACGATTTGAACATCTTTCATGAAACAACGACCAAATATGTCCTGAGGTCGAGTGTGCTCACTGACAAATTTTGTTTAACGAAGATCCTCGGATATGGGTACGAAAGAAAAATTATGTTTTGGAGTATAGCGAGGATGTCAGTATAACTATCAAGGTAGAAGTCTATCCTTTGGTGGGTGCAGACGTGTGTTGCCGGATGTAGACGACTCTTAATGAACCAAGGAATAATTTGATGGTTATAACGCTTGAGACGACCAGTCCAGGAACACAAACATCACTAGCACAAAAAAAAGACGAGACATGTGTGCCCCAGTCACAGGTGGAATGAGTCTCATCATAATGAATCTGTGGTAGGTGTAAATATGAATATTGCATGATTCGAGAAAATAGCAAACAATTATACATCTCAATATATCCCCCTTACATATAGCATAAATGGTAAAGCTTTATGAATAAGAATATTTTTGTTGAACAGAAACCAAATGAGAACACAATGAAGATAATGATAAGGAATTTTTTATAAAGACGTTACATGGGAAAGTTTGCAACCGTCACATTACACGGGAGTAAAGGAGAAAATTTTGGATGAAAATATGTTAGAACCAAGGGAATTAATTCGCTGTGGTAGTGATGAGTGAAAATAAGACAAACGAACACATGCAGACAAAGGAGAGAAAGAATATGAAAAGGCAACAAAGGTGTTGAGAGTCCAAGTGAAGAGTTTTTGGAAGACATGAAACGAAAAGTTGCAGAAAGAGTTAAATATCCCATCAAATGAAGGAAAGAGGGCTGGTTCCTTTTGGCAAGGCCAAATGCTGCCAGAAATAAGATGTAAAGAGAAACATTTTTGTTTTTTTTAACGCAAACTTTGGCTGGTTTTTAACACCTTATTAGCAAGGAAATAGGAGAACAATTTCTGAATGTTTTGGTTGAATGCTTATTTTCTTTTCTCTATTTTAGATTTATAGGTAACGTTTAATGCATTTTATGGTTGCATTGTTGAATATATGAAAATCGAGAATGTATTTTGTTCCTTAGAAGCTTGCATCTAACTTATTTTGGGATGTGCAAATGCAGTTCCGGTTAGGTTGGGTTATGTTCAAAAACTCTCATATCTCAGGTTTTGTAGGATAGGATAGTATAGAAACTGCTAATATATTGTTTTCTATATTTTCTGTATTTTATTTTCATTTTTAGTTTTTATTTTTATTTTTCTTTCTTTTTGTAGATTTTTTATAATACTTTAGATATTAAAATAAAAATTGAAAAAAATTAAAATGATAAAAATAAATACATTGGCATGAAGAATGAGCTACAATATTTCATCTGAAACAAATTTGAACTCATTCCGAAGTCATGTCGATTTTATAAAAATTGTTGAAAATTACTATTTTATGTAGATTTTTATAATTACGGAATTTTACCTTTTCACATTTTGAGGGTAAATCATATTTTTTTTGCTTTATGTTTTCATTTGCAAGCATAAATGAACTTCCCTTAATGAAAATTTTAATTTCATTAAAGGGGGGTGATTTTTAATGGCATTCCATAAGCCATCATTTTCAGAGCAATAAATTTGTCTTTCTTTATGAAAATTCTGATTTCATTAAAGAGAGGTAATTTATACATTACATCAAAGTTTATCATTTTAAAACATTAAATTATTTCCTCTATATGAAAATTATGATCTCATTAAAGAGGGATAATTTATGATGATATTTTGAGGCCATTGTTGAAAGGTAAATAAATTGGTATCTCTTTATGAAAATTAATTTCATCAAAGAGGGATAATTTATTTATTATATTAAAGACTATCTTTATCTTCATGATAGAAGCAACAATTAAAGGAATCCTATCTTCATTTCACTTTCACATTTAGAGGGATTTTTAATCTTCTATTTTATTGTTTAAAGTAGGATTTAATGCAAGATAAAACTTGTTTAAAATCTACTTAATAAAAGAAGATAAAATATGCCTAAAATACTCCAATATAAAAGGGAATTAAGGCTTTACATCGTGGTCATATGAGGGACAATTCACATTTGCTTTTCTTAAGTTTTATGAACAATAATTAATATAGTATGGTAAAATAAACCAATACATGCCCCTTGTTAACAGTTACTTGCAATCACTAAGGTATTCCTAGCATTTCATTGTTATATCTTCATTGATATTACTAATACACATGTGCAACACTAATATAGCGGAACCTTGGAGAAGTTGTTTTGATTTCTAACTTCTTTGCAAGAGAGGGTTTTGTGATCAAAATCCTAAGGTGAGTGTGGTTTTGCAATTGGGCAAAATTTTCACTCAACAGGTATATAGGAAGGACCTCATTAGGAGATTAAAAAATATCCCCAACACCTAGATAGACCTCCAAACCTATAAAAAGATAATGGCATCTCTAGAAGCCTTGGTATGAAATATGGAAAAGGAAAGTTAGGGGTTAGTAACTATTGGGTTACCAAATATTAGAAGAAAATCCTCGATGATGACATTATTAATTATATGATCAAAGAGGAAAAGGCCAAGGATGGAGCTAATGTTAGCTGTTGATACAACATGTAATAGGAAATAACATTCACAAGATGCAAAATAATAAGAAAGAAAGTAAATCTACGAGATGATTGAAATATGCTATAAATAGAAATATAAAAAAGGAGTATAATAGTAGCTATGGAGAAAATTAAAACTTCATGATACAAGCTACTGCTCAATGAATGAGATCTGAGCTTATAGCTCACACACACTACACTATTGTCTATCCTACACTACTGTAATCCTATACTATTGTTTTATCTCTTCTATATATATGGCCCTTTATATAGGAAGATAAGTTCCTTGGCCAACACTCTACCTAGTTGTACAAGTGGACACCTTGCACATTACAACTTGCACATTGAAACTTGTAAATTTATTATATTGCATGAAGTAACTAGATAAATTCCCCCTAAAGTAATCTAAAGTCCTAAGTATGTACCAAGCAAGGTACATTACATGAACCAAATAATGTAATATAAGCTATTTCTAACATCCCCTTGTATTACAATATTTGGGTATTGAGGACTTTAGTCTTCAATGTGGATCTTCCTCTTGAAAATGATATTTGCCTTCTTCAGGTTCATCATCACTGTCTTCTATCCAACCACATTTATTGGTCTCTTTACAAGTATCTTCATTTGGTTCTGAATGTTGACGACTGAGTAGAGCATGGTGCACTTGTCCTTTCATCTTCTTGATTTTGATTCTTCTATGTTTGGCTCTATGTTGTACTGGTTCTTCATTTTCATCAACCTGTTCCTTTGAAAATATGTTAGTATTATTTGAAACATCACATTATATTTTGATATTTCCATTGAATCTAGGATGTATGTATTTACATGTATTTATCTTACTGCTTTTATTTCACTTTGATTCATGATGAGACATGTATTGATTTCATCCATATATCCAAAGCAGATCCTATAGTTGTATTCTACCAACTTGCTTACAGAAGTGAGATTGAATGTTAATCTAGGAACAAACAATACTTTTTGTAGTAAAATATTTGGAAATGATCTGCTAGGTGTTACACATCCATATCCATGTATACGATAAGTTTGGTTATCTATAATTCTTAGTCTGTAGCCTTTGGTATCTTCAAGACAGTCAAACCGTTGTATATTTCCTGTTATATGATGATTGGATTTTGAGTCAATGTACCACATATTTTCATGTTTTTTAGACTGGTTTTTGTTGCAACAAATTCCACAATTATTATATGACATTATTTTTTCCATTTGAAGAAATAGAAGAAATTATATAGGATCTTCTATGCAGCCTACCTTATGACTCCTTATTTGGATATATGATCCCTGAAAAAAGTATATAAGCTTGATTTAATAAAACCTTTATTAATCCTTGGTTTTGTAGGCTTCCTTATGTCTTCCTAGTAATGAGAGTATATACTCTTGAGGATTTCTAGGTTTTGTAGAAAGCTTATATATATTTGAATAGGTTATACATGGCTTCTATTGGGGGCCACTCCCATCACAATACCAAAGTATTACATTTGTTGTAGCATACATTTTTATCATGACTTTTTTTTCTCTTAAATATATTCTTCAACTTCCTCAAATTTTTTTCCGTAATAAACTCTTTGACATCATTTTTATTAAGACATAAAATCTCACTTGGCTAATTGCCTTCTAAAATTTGGAATTCATCGAGATGAAGATCAACACCATAATTAGCTAATTTATCTACCACTTAATTTCCTTATCTATAAATATGCTCACACTGCCAGGAGATTGCCTCTAGTAATAGATAATGAACATCAATAATAATACTATTTTTTATCCAGTCCCGACATCCATTTTTATTAATAGCATTGATGATAATTTGTGAGTCCCTCTCAATTCAAATATATTTCCATCCTTTTTCTATTGCAATTTTAATCCCTATAAGAAGTGCCCTAGCCTTTGCATAGTTGTTACTTGAAGTTCCTTATGATTATGAATAAGTGAGGAGAATTTTGCCTTCACTATTTCTAAAAACACCACCTCCACAGGCTTTTTGGATTTCCTTTAGAAGCACCATCAAGATTAATTTTGATAAACCCAATTTTTGGACATTTTTATTCTACCATAGATCGAAGTAGATCCTTTATTTTAATTTTGTTATCGTAGATGACTCTTCCATGTATGTGCAAATCTTGTAGCCAAGTTATTAGCACCTCTTTTTCTTTTTTTGCAATTGAGACTTCCCATGATGAGCACCATATTTTTAGACATTCTACAAGAGAGGCACTAATACGGTTCCAAACTTGGGCATGATTTTGATATTTATTTTTAAAAATTCTATTATTCCTTTCAAGCCATAAATTCCAACAAACAATGGTAGGGCCAATCCTCCAAAGAATACCTAATGCTTTAGCTTTATTATAATTTATCCAATATTACCTAGGTGTTGTAGGTGAGTTGGAGAGGAGAGGGAAATACTCCAAGGGAGGTCCCAAGTTCAAATATCCACCCTACCAAAAAGCTGAATTGGGCATCCAAAATCCAATTGATAATGTTGGTGCGGGCAGGGTCGGGTGCAACTCCCGAGTGAATTTGACGGTGTAGATCCCCATGTTCGTGGTATTTCAGACCAAGGCGACTCCGCAAGGGGTTTTTTGCTTTAAAAAAAAATAATTTATCCAATATTTTATCAACTCTTTCAATGTTGATGGAGCTACCTAATATAATTTCACATTTTAAAAAAATAACCCCAAATGGTGTGAGCAAACGAACAATGAAGAAGTACGTGGTCTGATGTTTCTAAATCCTTCTCACATTTTTTGTAGACTCTCTCCAATAAGAATCTTACATTTAACTGCTAACCAAAGAAATGTTGAGGCCTTAGGGAGAGCCTCTAATGACCAAACTTTATTCCAAGGAAAATCAATGGGAGGAGGAAATTTTAATTGTTCTAAATCCTCATATCCCAACTTGACTGAGTATCCACCATCCTTTCATAAATTCCAAACCAACTCATCGTTTCATGAAAAATGACAAATAAAACTCTTGAAGCATATTTTGAAGTTCATCTGCAATTTGTTTGAGTTCCTCTCCTTCAACCAGGTTACTAAAAGAAATCCATGTTCTAGAGTTTTTGCTCATAATAATATAATCTTTAACCTTTGGACCTTTACATGCTATGCACGCTTGAGCCAATGGTTTCCATTTTGAGTCAAAGATAAGAGGATAAGGCTTCAACAAAGCATCAGACTAAATATTTGCATAACTCCCCTCATTGACTGATCATCTAATATCTTTCTTTATCAAATGCAAACTCTCTGGTATGAAGTTCCATGTTGATGATCCTTTGGGTAAAATTATTTTCCTAAACAATTTAATTGCATCAAGAGAACCTATATATTTTTGAAGTAATATTTTTTTCCAATTATTTTTTTGGTCTCTGAATAGTCTCCATCCAAGCTTTTCTCCTAAAGCTAAATTCATAAGTTTGCAATTTCACAGGCCTGCTCCTCCAATTTTATTTCCTTTGCAAACCCTATCCCACTTACAAAGAGGAAACCTAAATTTTTCCTCACAAAATTTCCATAGAAAGTCTCTTTGAATTTTATCTATTTCTGTTGCAATACCTGTTGGCAGTCTTGAAAGTAACATCATATAAATAGGAATGGATTATAAAGTAGTATTTATGAGTTGTAGCCTTCCTACCATGGTTAAGAATTTACCTTTCCAACTTGCCAAACAAGCTTTCATTCTATCCAAAAAAGAGATCCAAAGCTCCTTTTTAATCCCTTTATTAGACAAAGGAATACCCAAGTAGGTTGATGGAAGTTTTTCAATTTTGAACCCTAAAATATTCACAATAATTTTTTGTAAATCTATGGAAGTATTAATGAAAAAGATCCTAGATTTTGAAGTATTTGTAGAAAGCTTATATATTGCAACTTGATAATTTTTATAAATGTTGATATTACCAATTTTTGTAGAATGCCTTATGACTCCCTAGTATGTTTTGGATAAGATATAAAGTGCTTTCGTAAATTTTAGTTTAATTTTTGGTTGATTTTGTAAAGTTTTGTAAATAACAAAATCAAATTCTATTATCCTTATTTCTCCTATTGAAATAAGCACTTTTTATCAAATTTAAAGAGTTTTAAATGTTGGATATTTTGTCTCGATTTGAGAAGATTTATGACAAGTAAAAATTATAAATTTCCAACCTTTAAAATATTTTTAATAAACCTCTTTTAATGGCCCTTTGAAATTTGATTTTAATTTTTCTAATTTCCAATAAATCAATGTTATGTAGTAGACCTGATGACTCCCAAATTTGGAAAATTAGAAAAGATAACAATATTTACAAAATATTAAATAGTTAAACCTAAGTAGAATTCCTTATATCTTCGAGGTTTTTTTTTGCAAATATTATATTTATCTAGGTAAGTTATCTCCTATATATTTTGCTTTCATAATCTTAATATTTTGAAGCAATATTCTTCACAACAATACGAATGCAAATGTAAATGAATGGAATTAATTAAATGCTTGCCACTTTAGGAGGGCTTAGTCCTTGTGATTACGCAAATGAATTCAAATATGAAAGATGATTTAATAAAATATCCTACTCCTATTTATATTAATCAATGAACAAATAATAATATTAGAAATATAGCCGACTAAGCTATATTGGGGTTGTAACATGGCTCCCCTCCTCGAAAAGCTTTGTCCTCAAAGCTGGAAATGATTCGAAGATACTTTTTGTTTCCCATGTAGCATCTTCTTCTGGTAGGTCCTGCCATTTGATTAGAAATTCTTTGATGTGATGGGATCGAAGAATACGTGATCTGCTCTGCAAAATTGCTTCTAGTTGGAGATATATACGTCCTTCTTCATCAAGTACTGGTAGTTCTGATTGAGAGTGTACTTTTTGTTTGATCACCTTCTTGAGATAGGAAACATGAAATACTAGATGTATACGGGATGAGGGAGGAAGCTCTAGTTGATATGCCACTTCTCCTATGCGGCGCACTATCTTGTAAGGACCATAAAATCTTGGAGCCAACTTCTGACTGGTCTTGATCTTCAATGACAGTTGTTTGTAGGGTTGCAGATGCAGGAACACCATATCACCTGTATTAAATTATCTTTCGGAATGGTGTGTGTCTTGTTGTTGCTTCATGCGATTTTGTGCTTGGACCAAATTGTCTTTGAGAATGTTGAGCATTGACTGTCGGTGTTGGAACCAATCGTCTACTTGGGCCACTTTGGAAGAACCTGGAACATAATCTGCTATTGTTGGTGGTTTTACTCCATACAATGCTTCAAATGGAGACATCTTGATGGAATAATGGTATGAAGTGTTGTACCACCATTCTGCTAAAGAAAGCCAATGACTCCATTGATATTGTTTATCTTGAGCAAAACATCTTAGATAGGTACCCAGACATTTGTTAACTATTTCAGTTTGGCCATCTATTTGAGGATGGTATGCAGAAGATATATTTAACTTGGTACCACTAAGACGAAATAATTCTTTCCAAAAATTGCTAGTAAAAATGGGATCACGATCACTTACAATATTTTTGGGCATTCCATGCAACTTGAAAATTGAGTCCATAAATACCTTAGCCACTTTGCTTGCTGAAAATGGATGTTGTAGAGCATTGAAGTGAGCATATTTGGAGAGGCGATCCACTACCACAAAAATTACTATTTTACCTTCTGATTTAGGAAGACCTTCAATAAAATCCATTGAAATATGTTCCCATTGGCGATCCAGAGATAGGTAGTGGTTGAAGCAATCCTGGAGATTTGATTGTTTCACCCTTATTGCACTGACATACTTCACATTCAGCCACCCATGTTTTGACCTCGGATTTTAATCCCTTCCAATAAAAGGATTGTTTTACCCGTAGATATGTCTTCAAAAAACCTGAATGTCCTGCTGATGGAGAAGCATGCGATTCTTCAAGAATCCTGGATTTGATGGTAGAATTGTGTGGAATGTAAATGCGATTCTTTCTTCTTAATACCTTGTCATCATAGGAAAAATGAGGATGCTTGGATGATCCTAGCATCAAATCTTGAATTATTTGAGCAGTTTCTGTATTTGACAACCATTCCTCTTGGAGCTGAGAAACCCATTGGGAACAAGGACCTGAAATAGCATTGATAACCACTTCATCTTCATATTTACGTGATAATGCATCTGCTGCCACATTTTATTTCCCTTTCTTATACTCGATAACAAAATCATATCCCAATAATTTTTTTAACCACTTGTTTTGCTCTGGATAAGAAAATCGTTGTTCTAGAAAATGCTTGAGACTACTATGATCTATTTTTATAATAAAGCGACTACTAATTAAGTAGTGTCTCCATTTCTCAACCGCATGTAGAATAGCCAACATTTCTTTCTCATATGTGGACCTTCCCAAATTCTTACCCAAAATTTGTTTACTCTCGAATGCCAAGGGATGCCCTTCTTGCATTAGTACTACCCCAATACCTATTCCCGAAGCATCACATTCAATCACAAATGGTTTGTGAAAATCTGGGGTTGCCAAAACTGGAGTAGTACACATTGCTTCCTTGAGAGCCATGAATGCTTGAGTGGCTGCTTCAGACCAATGAAAAGCATCCTTCTTTGTGAGAGTTGTGAGAGGGGCTGCAATTTTACCATAATTGCGCACAAACTTGCGATAGTAACCGGTAAGACCCAAAAAACCATGAAGTTTCTTGATGGTTTTAGGTAAAGGCCAATCCTGAATGGCCTTAATCTTATTAGGATCCACTTTAACACCTTCATGAGAAATGATATGACCCAAATACTCAACTTCTTGAACACCAAAAGAGCATTTGGAGCGTTTGACAAAATTTTTTCCTTATGTAATATATGAAGAACCTTTCCCACATGCATCAAATGATCCTTCCATGTTTTACTATATACTAGAATGTCATCGAAGAAGACTAAGACAAATTTGTGAAGGAATGGATGAAAGACATGGTTCATGAGACTTTGGAATGTGGATGGGGCATTAGTGAGACCAAAAGGCATGACTAAGAATTCATAATGACCTTCATGAGTACGAAAGGTGGTTTTAGGAATGTCCTCATCCCTTACTCTGATTTGATGAAAACCAGAGCGTAGATCCAATTTTGTGAAAAATTTTACACCATGCAATTCATCTAATAAATCATCTATGACAGGAATAGGGAACTTATCCTTGATGGTGATTTTATTGAGAGGATAAAAATCAGGACACATACGCCAAGAATTATCCTTACGACGGGCCAAAACCACTGGTGAAGAATAAGGACTAGTGCTATGATGAATGACTCCATGTTCTAAAAGTTCTTGGACAATTTTCTCAATTTCTATTTTTTGAGGTTGAGGGTATCGATAAGGATGGACATTAGGAGGAAGGCTTCCTGGAACAAGGTGTATGGCATGGTCATGAGATCATTTGGGAGGTAGTCCTTTTGGTTCTTGGAAAACTTCATCATAGTTAGCCACAATATCTTGAAGATCCTTTGAGTGAATTTCAGGAATATCCTGTGCTTGCTTTTCCAAACAATTGATTTGAGCTATGAATCCATAACCCCCTTTCCTTAATATTTTTTCCATGTTGTGAGAACTCACTACCTTTGATGGAGGAGTTGGAATTCCTTGGAGGCGAATGGTCCTTCCATTTTCTTTCCATTCCACAAATAATTTTCTGAAATTAAAACTGACCGTGTCCAATTGTTCTAACCATTCAACTCCCAAAATAACCTCTGAATTCCCTAAACTCATAACAAAGAGAGTTCCATGCCAAGTATAACTTCCCATTTGTATCGAAACTGAAGATGTTCTACCAATACATTGAGCATTTCCTCCATTTGCAACTAAAACTTGAAACTTATCTTGATTGGAGGAGTGAATGTGTAAGTTCAATGCCTTAGCAGTTTTAATGTCAATAAAATTATGAGTACTACCTGAATCGATCAACACATTTATCCTCTTCTATCGAATGAATCCTGGTACCTTGATTGTATGGTGAGTTGTTAATCCCATAAGAGCATGTACTGAAATAGCCATAGTGTCTTCATCACATGTTGCTTCATCATGATCTATTTGTTCTTCAGGCATAGGTGACTCATGTGAATTGATATCCTCTGCTTCCTCTTCATCTTCCTTGTTATCATATTCTATTTGAAAGTTTTGTCTTGGTACACATGCTTGATATTTTGGATGATGATTGCGACATTTATAGCAATAATATCTTGATGGTTGGTCATTTCTATGGAAGGAATTGTTGCGATATTGAGGATGATTATAGGAGTCACGTCTGAAAGATGTCAAATTTTGCACCTTTTTCTCAGCCAACTTAGCAATCCTTATAGTGTCATCCAAAGAGTATGGATCATGTAAGTCTACTTCAATTTGAATATTCTCTTTCAACCCATGTCTAAAAGCTGAAACCACCACATCGGTTTGTAAATCTCCTGTATAAGCAAGAAGACTTGTGAATTCTGAAACATAATCTCTTACCGAGCCAGTTTGTTTAAGTGCCAACAGATGAACTATGTATGAGGATGAATTCCCTTCATCAAATATCTTGAGAAAAAGCTTCTTGAATTCAGGCCATAAGAGGGGTCGACTATGTTGATGTTTTTGCCAAGCAAACCATTGGTAAGCTTCAGTACCTAGTTTGGAGGAAGCATAAGGAACTTTTTCAGATTTGGGAACCCGATATAGTTGTAAGATACCTTCCATTTTAGCTATCCAACCTCGTGGATCACCACCCTCAAATGTAGGCATATCAACACGTGGAATATTAACACCTGTAGGCCATATTGCTTGTTGATAATCTTCCTCTGTATCCTGATCCTCATTATCATTCCTTCTATGGTAGTTATGTGGGGAATGAGGAGCTTCTTGGTTTTGTTTCTTCAATAATTGCTCCAACATTAAATTCATGGTGCTCATACTAGTCATTAGTTGAGTTATACATGATTGGACATCTTGGTTACTTGCATTGGTGTTTTCCATTTCCTCATGTGTGATATTTTCATGGGATGAGTTGGAAGGAGCCATGGGGTTAATAGTAGGATGGTTGGGATCAAAGTTGTTAATGCGTAAAGGAGAGTTGTATTGTGTACCTTTATTTCGTGGAGGTCTTCTTGGTGACTTTGAAAGTCCTTCGTTTGTATTATCTATGCTAGATAATCACCCATTTGGTCCTTTAGTCCACCTACCACTCATGCACTTGCTTTATACAATTTAGCAAAAATTTTGAACCAAGTTGACCAAAAATTTTGGAATAGGTTGATAAAAAAAATGGGTGATTTTTCATGCAAAAAATGTGTTTGTTTGTCAAATTTTGCTTCCACTACGAAACCTTCGCTCCAACTACGAAGTTATTTTTTGAATTCCCATGGTTATATTATCCAACGACTAATTTTTTATACTACCCCAATGACTAGTTAGAAGACAAGACACAAGGGGCAACCAGATGAACTGCACGACAAGCCTCAAAGGCAGAGACTGTAGGTGACTTAAAAACTATGACAAGACCCTCAGTGAAGCTTACGATGAATTAACGACTATACGACAGGACACAACCTACTAGGATGAGATGTGTTATACAAAAATACAACACGACTGTGGGTGACTTAACGTCTACGACAATATCCCCAATGAAGCTTATGTCAGCTTAACAACTATAAGATAGGACATAACCTACCACGATGGGATGCACCGAACGACAATACAACATGATTGAACACACAATAGAGAAACACGATTAGACACACAACCAAGAATACCCTGACACAACAGAGAGAGGTAGCTGAGAGGATATCGTAAATTAACACGTGTACTAGGAGATAGCATATAAGTTTATAATGACAAATCGTGCATGGATAATATACGTTGCTGTGCAATTATACTATACAATTATTACAATGAACCTCTTTGGTGATTTTGTTGAAAAACTTCTGCTGCGAGTATGGTGGTCCCTGATTCCACGTTGCCCAGAAGGTGGCTCTGATACCACTTGAAGCAATATTCTTCACAACAATACGAATGCAAATGCAAGTGAATGGAATTAATTAAATGCTTGCCACTTTAGGAGGGCTAAGTCCTTCACCATTAAGGAGGGCTTAGTCCTTGCGATTACGCAAATGAATTCAAATATGAAAGATGATTAAATCAAATATATTCTACTCCTATTTATATTAATCGATGAACAAATAATAATATTAGAAATATAGTTGACTAAGCTATATTAGGGTTGTAATAGATTTATCCTTTATTTAAAACCTTATTTCTCCAATGTTAGAAAGCAAAATTAAATGAGATAATTAAACTTACCTTGGCCCTTTATCTTCACACTTGTATAACACTGATTTTGGTTGAGTGTAACAACATTAAGATGTAGCTTCTAGCGCTTGAGATGACGAGAGCAATTCGAACAAGTGTGGATCCTTTGAGAGATGATTGGTTGAGTGTTTCTTCGATGCTAGAGAGAATTTCACTACAGATTTGACCTCCCTTTCATGGAGCTTTAAATACTCCTTATTTTCTTTCTTACACACTGTGCTCGAGAACAGCTTAACTGCATTTTCCTCTTCAAAAGCCTTGGATACAAAAATGCTATTCCACTTCTACTCCGTTCACTTAAAATTTGCATGGTTTTAATGGAGATAAAGGCTTCCAAGTGTCACTTATGTTACTCATGGGCGCTCCAACCTATGTAACCTTTGCATATTTTATGTAATGCCCCTACCAACCTTTAGTAACACTTCTGCCAACTCTTGTAGTGCTTCAAACTTGAGTAGATTATTGTAACCTTCCTTGCAAGGTTTCTTGGATGTTGAACATTGTTGAGAGATTGTGCCAAGTGGAACTCAAGATTTTTGCATGGTGTCTATCATTGTAACACCTCCAAGGAGAATGTAACTCCTTTATACCTCTACCTTTGCTTGCTACGTTCCTTGAAGTGCAAGCAACTATTTTCTCTTGCAGTCGATCCTTGAGGTAATATTGGAGCTCTAAATGACATGGAAGATGCTACCTTTGGTGGATTTTCTTTACCAAGTTTTAGACCTTTGATTTTAGCACCTTTTCTCGTTTCTTTAGGTTCTCTTTAACATGCAAATTGTAGCATTGTTCATGCACATTTGGATGAGGTAATGGTGATGCCTTTGCTTGTAGTATAGCTCTTTATTTTATGTAACTGTAGGATGTTGATCTTCTATTGTGTGCTTATTTTGTGCAGGTTTATCCATCCAAGATACGTGAGGAATGAGCCCTTTTTTATGGCTCCTTGTACCGTGGATATGGAGTACTTTTCATATGCCCTTCATGGATGGATTCCCTATGACCTTTGTGCCTTTAATGGCACCTTCTATCTTATCCCTTTATATGAACAATATAGTGTAATACCTTGTGAATAATACACTTTCTTTTGCACCCTTTTTGCACTTTATTTTTAAGATTTTTTTGTTTGATTTTGTAGCAGTTTTTTGAATGCACAAATGAGGGTTTTGAGGATGTCATTTTGGGTAGACTCCTTACCCTCTTTGCTTGGATATTTGATGGCAAATCCAAGCTTTGTGAAAACTGTAAAATAGAAGCTTTATTTCAGTTGCACTATCCTCTAAGTACTTTGGATTTGAGACTCACCAAGTCTCAATATTTGAAGCTTATTTTTGGTTAGATTTTATTTGCTTGTACTAACCAATTTCAGTGGCTTCTATTGGCCACTAAGAGTTGTAGGTTTTTGTGCTTTAAGAGTGTCTTTAGACACTTGATTCAAACTAGATTTTGTACCTTTTTTTAATGCACAAATATAATTTCTTTTGAGAGTAATTATAGTGCAAATGAATCTAAAAAATTCTACTTTTTAATGCACTAACAAATTACACCTTATAACTCCAATCTACTCTCAAGAAAATGCACTTAATCAATTTAATACAACTAATCAAGAATAATTTGAAATGAACCTTCAAATATTATGCAAATTTACTACAATTAGTATTGTAGGATTCAATATTATTTTTGCTTTCCAAAGTAGATAATAGGTGGTTGAGATAATTAATATTTGGAATCTAATCAAATCCTAGTGTGCAAATTAACCTCTAAAAGGAACCTTTTTATTTTGCACTTCTGAAGACTGTAATTTAGGTTGTAACTTTAATATAAATTAAGGTGATTTAACAAATCTGAAAAGTAATCCAATTAATGAATCTACTTGCACCAATAGTTGGTTACCTTTTTCTGAAATATTTTGTAGCTTATTTGTCACTTTTGTAGAGGATGCAGATCTTGGTGTCTTAGATCACCAAGTTTATGCCTTGAGTAAGATCTTGTAGCTCTTTGTAGACTGTTTCAAACAACTCCTTCACCAAACTGTAGTCTCAAAATTTCTTTCACGAACCTAAGATTTGGTGACTTTTTTCTCCTCTTGTGGTCTCCTCCTTCTACTGTATATTTGGAGAAGTATGTATCTCTGAAGTAGTGTCCTCTTGTTGTGGGAGGTAATCTTCAATATTTAGGTTCTGGTTAGCTTCTTTTATCTTCAAGTATTCTTATCGAATTCTAACTTCAAACATGATCTTCTTCTCAAGATTCTAAATATCTTGAGGTCTTTACTGGATTCTTCTTCCATTTGGATTTGGCACTCCTTGCAAAATTCTCCTTCTCTTGGGCTTGTTGTCAGATGGTGACAATTATTCCAAGTCCTTCACTAGCAAGGGCTTCTTCTTGGTAGTGAATTTCTCTAGTGAGTTCTTTGATAATTTCTTCAGCAAGGCTCTCATAGCCTTTTACTAGATGCTCATCAAGACCTCACCAAGGCATTTGATCTTGCAAATTCTTTTGGTATTTCTTGAGATCTTATCTTCAACCTTATGCTTTTGGAAGTGTTGGTGGTGAGATATTCTTCTGGATATCTGATTTTGTTGCTTATGGATTCAAGCAGGACTCTCCTAATCCTTCTTCTTCTTCCTTTTCTTGAAGTTCTTCAATGATATCTCCTCATAATCTCTTTTGCTTTAGGTTTTGGATTGATTTTGAAGAGGCTACTCTTCCTAAATTTCTTGTAGGAAGCTTTACTGACTTACTTGATCTCCTTTACCTACAACAAAAATATTAAAATTGAAATTTGCTTCTAAATTAAGTACTCCCTTCTGGAGTCTTCTTTAGGATAAAGGTATTTGTGGCCTATTTTAGTATCAAGGCTCATGTGGCCTTTTCTTCAATATTAAGGCTTCTATAGAATTTTCTAGGCTTCCATGGCCTTTTCTTCTGGATCAAGGTTTATGTGGCCTTTTCTTCTGGATAAAGGCTTCTATGACATTTTCTTTTGAATCAAGGCTTCTATGGACTTTTTAATTTTGTGAAGTTCTTCAATCTAGCGATGGAGATCTCCTATCTCCTAACTTCACCATGATTATTTTCCAAAAGTTTCTTTTGAAATGTTCTCCTTTCTACAATAACTAATATCTATACCATGAAGGCACTCTGACCTTCGGACAATGAAGTTGAGGTCTCCTAGCTTTTTGTTGTAGTAGGTGTCCCTATCATATGATAATTAATTCCCTGCAATAAAAAAAACTTCAGGTAAATATTTCCAGCTCTCTTAGATGAGCTTCACTAGTTATTTCATCAAACTAGTGGATCTAATGTTGAGTCCTCTAGCCATATGCAATCTCAGTATTTTTGAGACTGAGATTTCATTCAGTCCTTACTTGCAGCTCTCTCTAATTCTATCACCTAGACTCTTTTAAGAAATTTTGATAGTGACTGGTCCAATGGCACATTAGGTTGATAGAAAACTCAGGGTCAATGATGATGGTGATTTTCCTATTGATCTACCATAGCTCTGATACCACTATTATATTTTGATACAACATGCAATAGGAGATAGCATTCTCAAGGTGCATAATAATAAGAAAGAAAGTAAATCTGCGAGATGACTGAAATATGCTATAAATAGAAATTTTAGGAATGAGTACAATAGTAGTTATGGAGGAAATGAACACTCCATGATACAAGCTACTACTCAATGAATGAGCTCTAAGCTTATAGCTCACACACACTACACTACTGTCTATCCTACACTACTATAATCCTACACTACTGTGTGATCTATTCTATATCTATGGACCTTTATATAGGAAGATAAGTTCCTTGGCCAACACTCTACCTAGTTGTACAAGTGGACACCTTGAATGTTACAACTTGCATATTGAAACTTGTGCATTTATTACATTGCATGAAGTAACTAGATAAATTCCCCCTAAAGTAATCTAAATTTTTATGTACCAAGGAAGGTATATTTATATGACCCAAATAATGTAATATAAGCTATTTCTAATAGCTAAAACAGAGACACAAAAAGTCAAACAATTAGAGATATTGTTCACCAATCTATGAAAGATGGTAAATAAACAAGATGGATTATCTAAAAATCCATATGAGGATTTGACAGGAGACATGAAGGACCTCACAGACATGAATATCCAGAAAATAAGGAGTGGTAAAAGTTGTTGTCACTATGGCCATAAGACACACTAGGGAGAACAATTTTATAGTTTTGTGGTAGAAGAATCTAATTTTGAAGAATCAATTCCCAAGGATGAAGGCAAGATCTAGGATGTATTGCCTATTTAACTTAGCATCCCACATACTAGTTAGGATGTAGTAACAAGTTACTATTTAGGATTTCCACCATTTTAGAGAGTTACAAAACCTTCAAAATCAGTTGATAAGAGACTACAAAAACCTTAAATATTATTAAATGAGGACAAAAGGACTAAATAGCTCAACATAAAGCAATTGACATACAAGAGTAAATTGATTGGCCCATAGGAGTGAAGTGCTAGTAGACAAGAGCAAAGCACTAGCAGATTCAAGCAATTCACTCACTTCCCATAGCAAATCACTCATGAACAGGTAAGGGGTAAAAAGGAGATACATGGATCCCAAAGAAGATTTTTGGAAGGAGATATTTTGGCATGTAGTGACACCACTAAGCATATTAGAAGAATTCTAAGTCATTTAGGGATGTAATTAGAGGCATGTAATATTTGGAGGTGCATCATTTTGTTAGAGATACCCCCAAATATTTACTTTTACTAGGAGTAAGAATTTCTTACCTAAGGTAACTCAAGGGTGAATTCTTCCTATAAATAGAAGCCATGGATTTTATTGTAAACATCTTTTGGCCTATGCAAGTAAAAGATACACTTTGTGAGACCCATATTATGCTCTTTTTTCTTGAAATTAATAAGAAATAAATAAGAATTTTACTTTCCATCAATGGTACTACCCTCATGGATTGATGAATGCATGACGATTGTGGCACTAGTGTTTATCCTCTTGTCATTCCTCTTATTAATTTTATTTTATGTGAATGGGACTACACAATTATTATTGAATTTACTCATGAGTTGATTGATCACACACTCTCCTTGCTATGATTATAGCTGTATTAACTTTCAATTTCTCACATCTTGAACTTGATAATTTCTTTTTCATGCATTATTGTTTTCTATGTTTACATTTTACATATTAGTTTATCACATATAATTTCATGTATTTAGATTATATTAGTTATATTTTAGCAAAGATATTGAGAAGCCATCCTAAATATATAGGTTGGAAGAGGCTTTGTTCCTTCCAACTTTGTTGAAATGAAGTTGTAGGTGCATAAGAGGTCATACCTTTATGCAATTCAACAATAATTCATTATGAGGTGATGGTGATTGGATCCATTACCACTCTATAATAATAAAATCCACCAAAGTGTATGAAGGGACTAATATTCTAATTGATGTTGCTTTGCACATGACATAGGATAGATAAAATATTCATTAACACCATCTAAGCTTAAGTTTAAGGTAAAAAATGTCATCATTGATGTAGTAGGAATATCAACTTCCTGCCTTTGTCACAACTCAAAAGTTGAGGCTTCATATACTAACTCCAAATCTTTCAAATGTGGGTTTCCATTAACATTTTCTAGACAATCATAATTTGGATATATTTACCATTAAAGCAAAGACTAGAGATAGTGTCATTTATTTGCTAGAATTGTCCATTAGATTCCTTATCACATGCTTATGTCTTAACTCTATTATAAATACTTTTGAAACATGTGTGTTAAATGCTATGATGATTTTGAATGTCGTGGAGTGAGAGTGAAATGGTATTCCTAATCTATCATCTATCTTACATTATTATGCGACCTCCTTTGAGGTTCTCTCTGCGCATGTATATGGAGGTGTTGGATCAGAGCCCTCTGGATCTGCCGGCTATGCAGCCGATAAAACTTCTGTCAAGCGTTAACATGGAAAAACAAAGTGTTCCGGCCCGACGTGGTGGCGAGTCAGGGGATATCGCAGTGGTCAAGACTTTAGCTGACGGAGGTCAACTTTGCGTGGGGGAAGCCGCGCCGTGCGGGCCCACTCTGGCCGACAATGTTGAGTTGGTAGGAATAGTAAGGATCATAGGACAACCTTTCATTGCATGTCTCAATGGAGTAGTGAGGTTTATGCCGATATTAAAATCGATACTTAAAGAATAATGATTGAGTTGGTCTTTATGTGAATAAGGTGAAAGGTTGAGTTAGTTTATTTCATTCAGGATGATGTGAATCACTAAGATTTAGTTTGATTTATCATAAACCCTGATTGTATGGAGTAGTGAGGACCCACGCCACAATTAAGGTGAATGGTTGGGTTTGTCTCCATTCACAAGATGACGTGAATCACTAAGAATCACTAAGACTTGGTTTGATTCATTGTAAATCCTGATTGTATGGGGCAGTGAGGGACCATGCCTCAATCAAGGTGAATGGTTGAGTTTGTCCCCGTTCACAAGATGACGTGAATCAGTAAGATTTAGTTTGATTCATTGTAAACCTTTATTGTATAGAGCAGTGAAGGCCCATGCCACAATCAAGGTGAATGTTTGAGTTTGTCAATTAGTAAGGCTAAGTCCGAGTGATTGGTTGTGTATGCTCCAAGACAACTATTATGAACAATAATATCTGTCCTAGTTTATAACTTTGATATTATATAGTATGCGTGTCTTATCTAGTTGCGTTGAAAGACCATCTCTAATTGAGTTTGTCCTTATCCTTGGTCAACTGTTCATGAGACCATTCTCACCGAAGAAGAACATTAAGACAATATTCTCGTTATTGCTTATTACAAATAATTGAAAGTCTTTATTTATATTTAAATATACTTGATAAACTACTAAGTGTTCTAGTATATCTCTACCCATATTTAAATCAAATAAAAAAAAAACAATTTTATTACATCATTTATATAATAAATCATAATAAAATAAAATAGTTAAAACAAATATATGTAAAATGTTTTTTTTTTGTATTTACATGGTGGAATCGGTAGCCGCCACGAATTCGGGCAGGCTGTCCAGCTTTAATGGCCGCCACAGTATTCTCGCATCGTCCGCCCGAAGGCCGCCACACAGTTCTTCGCGCAGTCCGCCCTTATAGCCACCATGCCACAATCATTTTAAACCTTTTATGACTCTGAAAGCACCAGGAAAAGGACAAGCGTTCAGTCTAGCGAGGCCCGAGATTTGAACCTTGGACCTCCGCCCTCCTTATGGGGTTTGGATGAACCAATTGGTCTACACCTTGGACCTAATATATATAAAATGTTAAAAGTTATAATTTTTATCAATTATAAAAATCAATTCTATACTAAACACTATTATCTATATTAATAAACTTTTAATTAATATTCTGTTTTTTTGAAACTAACCTATTGGATCTTCCGCGTATTCTTCTCTTTGAAGAAAAAAGAACAACTAACTACGAACCTGTGACTTATTTAAAACAAATGCAACTATTATAAATTTATATAATCAATTTTTTTTTTATTTACATGGTGGAATCGGTAGCCATCACGAATTCAGGTAAGTTGTTAGGTTTTTATAGCTGTCAGCCTGTTATAGTATTCTGCGTTGTTCACTTTGAAAGTCGTCATACAATTCTTCGCGCATTCTGCCCTTATCACTTTAAACCTTTTATGCCGTTGAAAGCACCAGAAAAGGGATAAGCATTCAGTCTAGCGAGACCCGACATTTGAACCTTGAACCTCTACCCTCTTTACTGGGTTTGGTTGAACCACACCTCGAAGCTTCATATAATTAATTTAAAAAAATTATTTAAAAGAGTTTTCACACTAACCAAATCAAAAAACAAAAAAATTAAAAAATATATATTTATATAATATAAAAGATTAAAAACCAAAACCACTTCCTCTAAATATGTCTATGATTCTTAATACCTATCTATCTTAATTAAATAACATTTGTAATATTAGATGTTTCATGGGACTTTAGATCATAAGAGTCAAAACCTTTATTTTATTAAAATGAATATAAAATTTTAGTAAATAGTTTTTATAAAATTAAAATTATTATAATTTTTTTGATTGAGGTTAATGTGAGAAACTCTTTAGACCTATGTTTAGGGTTGGGTATTTTCATCCCAACCATGACTTTTGATAACTTTTGATAAGAGTGACAGTTGAGCTTATCAATAGGGGCCAAACACACAATCATACACACCCACCCTCACACACTCTTCAACGTTGCGGTTTGAACCTTGGACCTATGGAAAAGCAAAAAAAAAATATTATAAAATTATTTTGTATATTAATATTTTTAAGTGTATAGGAAAATTGGTAACACTGTTAAGTGTTGTCATTATAAACTCTAGTTCGTTGGGATAACAGAATAACAAATTAGAAAACACTCTGACCCCTACCATCCATCTATCTTTTTGAATATGTTGTGATTTAGACCTTGAAATTTTAAAAACCGAAACAAAACCCTAATCATTATTCTGTCCTTAACAAACTATTATATATTTTTTATTAAAAATAATTTTAAATATATAAAATATGTTACCCATATACATAATCTAAGACCACAAATGACTCATGTCTCTTGTCGACCTATGAGGCACGTGGGAAACAAGTTGTGACAATTTTTTTTTGGTTTAGTTATTGTGAGAAACCCCTATGACCGACGTACAGGGTGAGTTATACTTATCAATAGGGAATTTAACACAAAGCCATCACACACCCACCTCCTCACACACTCGCCCACGCCATGGTTTGAACCTTGGACCTCCCAAAACAAGTTGTAAAAATAAGGTATTTAAAGCTACACATGGACATAAGGTATTTGTGACACAAATTTAATTTAATTAATTAATTAATTTTTGTTTGTCTTTGTTATTTATTACATAGGAGAGTGGTTATAATCACTATTTTTAGTAATGGATAAGGGTAGGGTTCAAAGCACATGGGCTGTTCTCAACAAGTTTATTCTCTCGTTGTTGTTGACCCAGCGTGACATGGAGACCATTTTTTGCTCGGGGTTTGTATTTTCATTGATGTTATGCACACTTAGAGGATTCAGAATAGACTACTATCTTTACTAAATTGGCAACGCACCCTTAAGGTTTGAACCTAGGTCTTTTCTTGGTAAGTACTTGGCTAGTCAAACCTATTTTTGTTTGTGTTTATTGTTATATAAGGGGATAGGTAACACCTTTTGTCCGATGAAGGTATGATTGTCACTATTGTAAACCTTAGCTTGCTAGGTAAAGACAAAGCCAACAAAACCTCGATCATCTAAGGAATGAACAACCCACCGACAAGCACTCTACTGCTACCAACCAACCTATCCTTTTGAATTTAGAAAGTTAAACTTCGTTATAATGAGTTTTCATTATTCTCTATAACACTTCACACTTACTATCCTTATAACAACTATATAAACATATTTGTTAATAAGTTATGTTTATTTTTATTTTTTAAATTGTGGACCATTTCTATCAAAATAACAATATATTGCTATATTTTATTTGTATTTTTATCAAACACATTTTATTATTTTCTTTAGATAATTATGTTTTTGTAATAAACTCTTTAAAATAAAATTTAACTCCACAAATTGCCTTTTAAAATTTGATTTTTGCCACAACAAAGATCAACACTACAGTTGAGTCAATTTTTTTGTTACCCATTTTCTTTGACTCAATTTTCTGTTACCCATTTTCTTTCTTTATAGATGTGTTAACATTTTCAAGATAATGTCTCTAACAATAATTGATAAAAATTAAGAATTATGCTACTTTTATTCAATTCTTTTATATATATATATATATAGTTTTCCTCAATTTTGACCCCTACAAGAAGTGTGCTAGTATCTACATAGTTGTTAGTTGAATTTTTATATAATTTGAAGTGAGGAGAATTTTTCCTCCATAATCAATTGTATAGTGTAAATGGAAGTTAAATATTAAAATTATTGTGAAAAAGGAAACATGCATAAGTTAAAAATTTCATGATTTTTATTTATTTTGTATTTTTTTCATTTTTATAATAAAATAGAAAAAATAAGTTAAAAATTTCAAATTTAAGTAATCAATTTTCAAACATATAATATTTAAAATTTTACCTTAATATATTTATACATTTGATATAAAATATATTAACTTTTTATTTTATAAGTTATGTAAGGCTTCTATTTGACCCACTCCTATAAAAAACTAAAACATTACACTACTCTCATTACATGAGTATTTAGTTAATTAAACCATATCAACTTGTCTTTATATTAAATATATTTTTTTCTATTGAAATAATACTTCTTATACACATCCACCATGGGGATTGAACCCGGGTCACATCACCGATGATGCAACTGACATCCTTGCCGGTAGACCACACTCACGGGGATATTATTCATTTGCCTTTTTATTAAAAATATTCATAATCTTTCTCAAATTGTTATATTTCCACAATCAACTCATTGATATAGTTTTTATTAAAAAATAAAAACTCACTTGTCCAATTGCCTTCTAGAATTTAAATTTTGCCAAAATAAAAATCAACACTAAGAATGGTTATAGTAGTTGCTACCCAATTTTCATATTTATAAACATGTTGGCCATAACAACATGAATTTTCTAAAAATCAAGATATTTTCATCATCACTTTTTGTTTTTATTAGTGGTCTCAACCCCACTTCTTATTGATACTTGTGATATTTGCTTTTGTTTTTCATATCATATTACTTCGAATTTATTTTTCTCATTGTTTTTGCTTCTTAGGTCTTTCTCTCTTTTTTCTTTCCCACCAACACGTCCATCGTCATCAATCTCTTAAATTTTTTTACACTATTCATAGTGAGACTTATCATTTGTAGATTTGTCTTGCTATGAAAGATTTCAAGTGCAAAGAATAACCTCCAAAACACTTTCTTCTGTGTTTCTCTAGAAACCCTAAAGTGTAAGAACATTTCTCTAAAACAATTATCTTCTTATCCTTTCCTAGAAACCCTAAATTGCTATGAATATCCACCATTCTTATTTCTTTATGATGTTGCTCTTAAAACCCTTAAGTGTAAGGGGTAACCTATACACTACTTCCATTTATATTGTTGGGAGAGGATTTTATACTACTTGAGGAAAATGAAGATGATTTACTTAGAATAATCTTGACCTCTTTTGCTTCCTTAATTTAAAAATTTTCCTTTGCATCTTCCTTTGCACCTTAGTTCTTTCTAATTTTGAACATGCACATTGTACTTTCTCATCCCTTGTATCCTTATTTGTTTCTTCTAACGGTTGGTATGAATGAACTATGGCAACCTTTATTATCTGATGTTGCAAATAGGCTTTCTTTACATCTTCTTTTGGAGTGGAATATCCTTGATCTAGTCCAACTTCTACTATAGTATGCTTTTCTTACTTCATCTTGAAGCTTGTCTCATGACCAATTTTTTTGTCTCTTCTTCATCATTTTTACTTTGCAATATTGTTGTGTTTAATCTCATAAAAAATATAACATTTGAATGCAATATTTTCATAATCCACTTATTGATCCCATTCTATTGATTCAGATTTAATATTTATGGATTGTGGCATAGGCTTTGAAATACCCATAACAATATATATATATATATATATATATATATATATATATATATATATATATATATATATATATATATATATATATATATATATATATATGAGTATATATAGCATGCTTTTTCTTCTTAGTAGTTGGTCATTCCTTGATGAACTCCCCTAGGATATTTTCGATATTCTTCAAAACATCCTTATTGATAAACTAATATGGAAGTCAAAAAAATCTAACACACATCAAAATATTTTTAATAGTTTCTATCTCAATATTTTTTTTTACTCCATGGTTTTAAATAAATGGTATCTCTCCCTCTAAACCATGGGTTAAAACCTATATTTTATTCCAAATTTCTGAACTAGAAAAGATGATGAAGAAAAAACCTTTAGGAAGAAAAGTCAAAGAATATTTTCAATTCAATCCCACTTCCACTTGATCCAATTTTGAATCTTTGAATAACCTAGTCATTATCTATGGAACTTATATATTAACCCTATGCATTTAAGAACTTTCATATCATGTTTGATCATCTTAGTCTTCATAATCACTTTTGGTGTAACATTTGCTCCATGAATCGAACTTGTCATATGTTTTCTCTTCATCTTATCTTCAACTTGGACATTCATCCTTATAGATAGGGCTTCTTGACTTCCAATTAGGAATTTCAAATATGATTTTCCTTCCATGGTACCTAGTGGAGCTCATTCCCAACTCACACTCATTCTTAGTTTAGATATAATGTATATAGTTATATTTATATTAAAAACTTCAAAATATAAAATAAATTATTTGTTATATATTTTGTTTTGGTTAAAGTATAGGATACAACTAAGTTTAACACAATAGTCATTTAAAATTTAAACCAAAATAATTAACCTCTATTATAAAAAAGTATATAGAGGAACTTTTTTGAAAAAAATATTTTCACCACTACAACAATAAAAAATAAGTACCAAGAACAACCTTATATAAAAACTCTAAAATTTGACTCAAGAGAAAGTCCCATTATGTAGCATGGAAGGAGAGTCATATTTGAAAGCCTTAATGGGAATATGATCCCCTAGATGAAAGTATGGATGTCTAAGTTGGAGATAAGAGGAATAACGAATAAATGCCAAGTTCAATCCAAGGAGCATATGTTACACCAAAAGTGAATATCAAGGATGAGATGATCGAGCATGATATAATGGTCCTTAAAAGTAGAGGGTTAATACAAGTTCCATGGATATTGTCTAGGGTTTTTGAAGAATTAAAATTGTATTAAGTGGAAGTGGGGATTGAATTCAAATTACCTTATGACTTTTCTTTCTAAAGGTTTTTTTCCTCGTTATCTTTTTTAGTTCAGAAATCAGGGATAAAATAATAGGTGGTGGCCTATGGTTGAGGTGAAGAGATGATGTGTGGAGTGAGAACTTTTCTATTGAGATAGAAACTCTTAAAAATATTCCAATGTAGGTTATATTTTTTAAACTTTCATATCAACTTATCAATAATGATACTTTAAAGAATATTAGAAATACCCTAGGGAAATTCATTAAGGAGGGATTAACTACTAAGGACCAAAAGCATACACCTAGATATGTGTTGATATGGATATTCTAAATCCTTTGCCACAATGCATTAAAGATTAAATTTGAATAAAGAGAATGAGATTAATAACTGGATTATGAAAACATTATAATCCAATGTCACAATTGTTATGAGGCTGGACACTTGAAGAAGATTAAAAAGTGAAAATAATGAAGAAAGAGAGAAAATTTTGCTCATGAGATAAACTTAAAGATGAACCAAAATCAAGGATATTTCATTCCAAACAAAGAGGCAAAGAAAACCTATCTACGACATTATATGGAAAAGACCACCACAATTCACTTAATCTAGTAGGAACCAAGTTCCTATCAATTGGATTTTAATGGAGGATGATGGAAAACAATGCAAGTAAATAAAATATTGATCACCTTTTATGAAATCACTTTTTCAATTGGAGGTCACCCTACCAAATGCTCACAAGGAGTAATAATAAAATATGTTCTTCGATGCCCAAAGACACCTTTCATAAATGCATATATAAACCTATCTAATAGTCATGATGGTGAAAGGACATGATGGTCCATTAATTAAATGAGTGAAATTAATAATAATCTAAGTTAGGATTAGGATCCTAACAAGCCACCCCTCTTAAAAAGAGCTTTGTCCTCAAAGCGACAATTAGGAAATGTCTTCAAATTTTTTGGAAAGGGCGTCGACAACCATGTTATCTTTTCCTTTTTTATATACGATCTCATAATCATATCCTAGTAGTTTTGTAACCCACTTTTGTTGCTCTGGAGTGGTTATGCGTTGCTCGATAAAGTACTTTAGGCTATGGTGGTCCATGTGAATAATGAAATGTTGGCCTATAAGGTAAGGTCTCCAATGTTGAATGGCATGAATAATAGCTAACATCTCTTTTTCATATGTGGAACGAGCCAAATTCTTTGGAGAAAAAGCCTTGCTAGTAAAAGCCAAGGGTCTTTCATTTTGCATTAGCACGACTCCTATTCCTACTCCTGAGGCATCACTCTCAATAATAAATGGTTGGGAAAAATCTGGCATGGCTAAGATAGGGGTGGTACACATTGCATTCTTTAAAGTGATAAAGGCATCTTCAGCCTTGGAAGACCAAAGAAAAGCATTTTTCTTGAGTAGTGTTGTTAGGGGGGCTGCGATTTTACCATAATTTTTGACAAATTTGTGATAGTATCCTATCAATCCTAAAAATCCACGCAAACCTTTTAAAGTTTTTGGTATAGGCCAATTCTTCACATCTTCAATTTTACGGGGATCCACTTTAACTCCTTCTTTAGAGACAATATGGCCAAGATATTCAATTTCTTGTCTTCCGAAGGAACATTTTGATTTTTTGGCATATAATTGATTATCTTCCAAGGTTTTTAATGCTTGGTCTATGTGGCGTAAGTGATCTTCCCATGTTCTACTATAAATTAGAATGTCATCAAAGAAAACTAAAATAAACTTGCGAAGGAAAGGATGGAATACCTTGTTCATTAGACTTTGAAATGTAGATGGGGCGTTGGTAAGGCCAAATGGCATAACCATGAATTCATAATGCCCTTCATGAGTGCGAAAGGCAGTTTTTGGAATATCACTTTCCTTAACTCGAATTTGGTGGTAGCCTGATCGTAAATCTAATTTGGAGAAGTATGTTGCTCCATGAAGTTCATCTAATAACTCGTCAATGACGGGGATAGGGAATTTATCCTTTATAGTTAGTTTGTTAAGGGCGTGGAAATCAATACATAAGCGCCATGACCCATCCTTTTTTTGAACTAATATAATAGGGGAAGAGTAAGGACTCACACTAGGTCTAATAACCCCTGCTTTTAGTAATTCTTGTACTAGTTTTTCTATTTCTATCTTTTGTAGATATGGATATCGATAAGGTCGAATATTAGGAGGTTGGTGCCCTGGAAGAAGTTGAATGGTATGATCATGGCTTCTTTGAGGAGGTAATCCTTTTGGTTCATTAAATACTTTATCATGGCGTGCTAGGAGTTGTTGTAACTCAGGTGCTATTGTTTGTTCTTCATTCGCTGGTTGGATGGAGAACAATTGTGCCATCATAACCTTGCCTCCTTTCCGAATGAGTTTTTCCATTCTATGGGAACTTACTACTTGAGAAGGGCCTGATTTTAACCCTTTAATAGTATATGTTTGACCCTTTTGTGTGAATTTCATCCATAGGTCTTCAAAATCCCATTGGATGGTGCCTAGTGTTCTCAACCATTGTACTCCTAGGATGATATCACATCCTCCTAGTGGCAGTGCATACATATCGGCCTTCATATTATAATCACCTATAGTGAGTTTAATATTTTGACATTTTCCTTTGCATGCAATTCGTCCTCCGTTTCCAATCATAACTTCAAAATTATTGCAAGGGTGTATAAAACAATCAACTTGTTTTGCCACCTTTGGGTCGATGAAATTGTGTGTGCTGCCAGAGTCTAGAAGAACAATGAGGTTTTGTTTCTTAAAGTATCCCTTGACCTTCATAGTTTGTGGGGAAGAGAAACCAACAAGGGCATTAAAGGAGATTTCAGGTGCATTCTCTGTGTTACTTTCTGGAGTTTTTGTCACTACTTCCACCTCAATAGTATCTTCTTTTTTTGAATTACCTTGGTCAAGCGTATCTAAAATATAGAGTTTGGGGGTAATGCATTTATGGTTGGGGACGAATTTCTCATCACAGTGGAAGCAAAGACCCTTTTCTCATCTTTCCTTCATTTCTTCAGGGCTAATTCTTTTAATTGGTAAAACTTTATTTAGTTTTGGGGTGGTATAGGAATTTTGAGATTTGTTCATTTGTGGTATCCCAAGTCGATGTTGGTTATTGATTTTTTCTTTTGCCATTTGAGCTAATGCAATAGTGTGCATCATGTTAGTAGGATTGAGCATTTGCACTTCTAATCGAATTTCTTCCTTTAGGCCACTAATAAAGCAACTTTGGAAGAATGATGCATCTAATCCTGATGTAAGATTTGCTAATTTCTCGAATTGAGCTTGGTATTCTCGTACTATCGTGGTTTGATGGAGTTTGGTGAGAGCCCTTGTGAAATCTTCAAATTTGCTTGGGCCAAATCGTACCATTAGGTTTTTTGTAAATTCTATCCATGTAGGAGTGCCATTTGTCTTTTCGTACCATTGGTACCATTGAGTAGCGATTTGCTCTAGGTGGAAGGATGCAATGCGAACTTTTTGGATCTCGAGGATTTGATAGAGTGAGAAATATTGGTTTGCTCGATAGATCCAATTTGTGGGGTCACCTCCGTCAAATTTTGGAAAGTCCAATTTAGTGGTTCGGGGTAGGATTGATGTTTGTGGTCCCCCAAGTAATGCTTGTTGTGATGGTGCTACAATAGGTTGGCCGATTTGGATTAATGCCAAGTTTTGTTGTACCATGTCGACTGAGTGGTTGGTGGCACCAATTTTTAAGTCTAATTCTGTAATCTTGTTTTCATGGTCTTCTTTCCATAGGTGAAAATCTTCTTTTGTCATTATTATTTTTTCAATTCCGTCCTTCCATGTATTGAATACTTGCATGAGTTCCTTCACAGGGTCTTGTGAATGCCTTCCATCAACCATTGTAGTGTAGTTTCAGGGATTTGTAAGTTTTTCTTTTTATCTTTAATTTTATGGCACCTTTTCGTAGTTGATTTGATCACAATTTTTTCCAAATGTTGACAAAAATTATAATTTTTGCAATATTTTATCAATAATTGATAAAAACTATCAATTTGGTTTTAATAGAGGTTTAAAAAATTATTGCAAAAAAAAATATTTTGAAATAACTCCCTCACTGTTTTTTTGTTTCAATTGACGAAATGGTCCTATTCAATTTAAATTTTTGAAATTCTTTGGCACCCAATTTTTTTTTAATTTGAAATTTTTGGTACCAATGGTTATGAGTGGTAGCGACAGGTCAGCGGTTGGGCGTGAATCTCAAGGTGAGCGAGCGAAGGGAAACAACATACCGAAGGGGTAGACGGTCAGTTGAAGAGCAGACGAAGCAGAGGGTTAGGCACATAAGGCGATGTAGGGTGGCGGCTATGCACGCAAGGTGAGGTGGAGCTAGGGGCTTGGAAGAAGTGTCACGTGGCTTCGAGCACGTGAGGATCGTATGGCCCAGCATGACCGAAGTCACGATGGGGTATATGGGTTAATGCCCTTTTAAACTCCTTAATGTCAAATTCTCACCACGTGTGGGATAATTTGAAAACCTTTAAATTGCACTTGGTTTCCCTTCGTCGGCACCGTGAAAACGATGATCGCCGTCAAAAAATTTTGGCGAGAAATAAACTTTATATTATAAATTAATTTTTAGTAATATCTCACCGTATTTTTGAAGACTTGGCCGAAAAACGCAGAACCACATTGCAGAAGATTTTTTTTCATGAGGATTTTAATGTTGATCGATCTCTTTTGATCTGGATGATTTTTTTAATGCTTTTTCGATATGGTTAGTGTTTCTTTTGATGTTCCTTGACTAATTTATGCACCAAAAAAGTGTGATTTGATAGTTGTTTCTTGGACTCCATCAGACGTCACTTGCAATTGGTTTATTTAGTAAATTTTTATTTTCTTAATGTGATTTGGTATTCATTCCAAGGCTAAAAAGAGTGTTGACGTCTTTGAGAAACCCTTGAAGCAGTTTTAAGCATGATGTTGCTTGTTTTAAGGCTCTATAATTACTTATTTTCTATGTTGTTCTTGTTATCTGCTAGCGGAGATGAACATAGTGGGGGGGGAATAATTGTAAGGGATAGTTATGAATGGGTCTGTGTGTAGATGAGTGTGGAAATGGGGAAATGCTTGGCTCTGATACCATTTGGTAGGAACCAAGTTCCTATCAATTGGATTTTAATGGAGGATGATGGAAAATAATGCATGTAAATAAAATATTGATCACCTTTTATGAAATCACTTTTTTAATTGTAGGTAGCCCTACCAAACTCTCACAAGGAGTAATAATAAAATATATTCTTCGATGCCCAAAGATACCTTTCATAAATGCATATATAAACCTATCTAATAGTCATGATCGTGAAAGAACATGATGGTCCATTAATTAAATGAATGAAATTAATAATAATCTAAGTTAGGATTAGGATCCTAACATAATCATTAGAAGAAACAAAGAAGGATACAATGGATGAGAAAATGTGTAAGTTTAGATTTAGAATCAATTAAAGGTGCAAGGGAATATGTGGAGGAAAATTTTAAATTAAAGATAATAGAAGAGATCAAGTTTATTCTAGGTAAATTATCTTCATTTTTGTCAAGTAGTATGGAATCCTTTCCTGGCAATAGAAATGAAAGTAGTGTAGAGGTTATCCCTTGCACTTTAGGGTTTCAAGAGTAGCATAATAAGGAAATAGTATGGAGGAAATCCATACCAATTTAGGATTTTTAAAGTAGAATAAGAAAGTAATTGCTATGGAGGAATATCATTGTACTTTAGGGCTTCTAGAAAAGCATAAAGAAGAAAGTGTTTTTGAGGTTATTCTTTGCACTTTGAATCCTTCAAATAAAGTCAAACCTATAAATGATGATTCTAACTATGAGTAGTGAGAAAAAATCAAAGAGATTGATGAAGATGAAAGTGTTGGTGGAAATTTAAAAAATTAAGGAAGACCCAAGAAGAAGAGAAAACAAACTCAGGGGGATATTAATATGAGAAACTAAAAGTAAGTATCACAAGTGTTAACAATAAATAGGGCTAAACCAGACATGAATATCATTTAGAGTGACAAGCATGAGCGAGAAGGATGACAATAGTGGGAAGGATGGCGATAGACATTTTGAACCAAGTGATAAAGAGAGAAAGAAGCGTTTTAATGGTCGATAGGGCTTGTGTCTTAGGAATGGTGGATCATCTTCTATCCCATTTGACCCATTGGCCTCTTGGTGTCAAGTGGTGAAGAGGCCTGTTGGGAAGTACTAGGTAGGGATTTTTTGTTTAGTCTCGTAGGGAGACAAAATCATTGTTCTAGATGAGCTCATAAAAATAACTGCAGCCCAGGGAGACCTCTATTTGGTAGGTAAATTTTTGGATGCCCACCTAGATCTAGATGTTATTCGACATTTGGATCAATCCAAATGGAGAGTTTTGGGAGGGCTAGAAATTGTGACCATGCTAAAAAAATTCTTTTTGATTCACCTAAGCTCAGTGGCGGATGTGGAGTATTCTTCAATAAGGCCCTTGGTTCTTTGGTTGTAAATGTTTGTTTCTTAAGAATTGGTTAACTAATTTTAATCTAAACACCCAAAGCCTCAATCAAGCTCTAGTTTGGGTTAGGCTTCTGGGTCTTTCTCTGCATCTATGAAATGAAGACATTTTTGCAAGAATAGGGCACCATTTGGCTCATCGTGTGGCTATTGATATGACAACCTTGGCTAGTTCTAGGTTTATTCATGCTAGAATATATGTCAACTTGGATATGGAGTAGCCTTATTTGAAATCCATTGAACTAGTCTCTATATTTGGATCTTGGATTCAAACTTTGGAATATGAAAATTTACCAGTGAAATGCAACTCATGCTCAAATTTTGGGTATTTGAAGAGGGACTACCCTAAAAAAGTAATTTCCCCTTCTCGTTGACAATAAAAGAAGATCCTTAGTAAGGTGGAATATCCTTTTGGAAATTTATTAGGGGTTAATATTAGAGAAGATGAGCTATCTAGGCCCATGTCGTCCTCAAGAAGTGGAGTATGAGAGTTTGAAGAACCTAATATTTAGGTATGTAATTTTAGTGATCTTAGTCCTTTTGAGTCAGTTGTTTTTATTACTCATAACCGCTTGAAAGTTCAGTAAATTCTCTAGAAGCTAGATATTTGGATGTCCAAAATGAATATTTGACCCTTACGAGTAGTGTTGTGTTGGAAGAAATCTAGATGAACCCAAATACCCCCTTTGAACCAAATATCCCTGTTGATAAGCTAGGGTACCCTCCTAAATATCAAATGGTAATTAAATATCTAGGGAGCCTTAATAGGCCCTCCAGGAGCTCAAAAAACAATGATGCAAATGTGGAAAAAGATAAATCAAGATGTAGGTCTTCTCAAAATGAAATCAAGGAAAGGGAAACAATGAAAGATAAAAATCAGTTAACCCTAAGATTGGGTGGTAAAAAAATCCCTTCCAAATCCAAGAAATTGGAATCATATCATGGACCATTAGAGGGATTAATTCCCCCTCTAAATATCATTTAGTTAAAAATCTTAGGAAAGACGTAAATCCCCAATTCTTGTTATTACAGGAAGCTAAACTGAATGACCAAAATATAGAGGTAGTTAAGAGAAGTGTGTAGAAAGAAGCAATTTTTTTTCTAGTGCAATAAAATTACTCTCGAGAGGTCTTCTCTATTTGTGGGATGGAAATTAGGTAGAAGGGAAAGATATTTTAACCACTAATAGACTAATCAATGTGCTTTTCCATTGCAGAATAACCAAAGCAAGCTGGGTATTAAGAAATGTTTATGCTCCAAATACCATATTAGATAGAAGATAACTTTGAAAGGATCTTTCCTCTATGAGAAAATCCTTCCATAATCTGGCCTAGGTCATTGCTGGGGAGTGTAACACCCATCTTTATCCTTTTGATAAGTTTGGTGGTATCCCTAACAGGTTTGATAGCATGTATGCTTTTGAATAGTTTGTTTCAGAGAATGAGTTGATGGATACTATCCTTAGAGGAGTCAAATTCACATGGATCAACAAAAGTTTAGGCAGTAAAATCATTCAAATAGATAGATTCCTAGTATCCCAAGAGGGTCTAATCAATTTTAGGAATATCTCTTTATCAACACTTCCTAAAACTGGCGTAGACCATAATCCTTTGGTTTTTTATGTTCATTCAGACAGTAGAAGGTTCTTCAACCCCTTTAGGTTTGAGGCTATGTGGCTCACCAATGTTGGTCTGGAGCAATGTATCAAGGATTGATGGGATTCAAAATATTTTGGCCCTCATGCTTCCCAGGTGGCCAAAAAAATCAGATTTATCAAATTAAACTAGAAAGGTTTGAATAAGCATGTTTTTTGAATATTTATTTAAAAAAATATTGATCTAAAACATATTTTAGCTTTAGAAGTGAAATTTAATGAAGAAGGATATTCACAAGAATTAAGATAAAAGAAAAGAGTTCTCCTCTCTAATCACCAAAACACCTTGGCTTCTAAAAAAACCTTTTGGAGACATAAATCTCACGCTCTCTAGCTCAAGGAGGGAGATAGAAATACAATATTTTTCCATGTCACAACTTTGAGACATAGAAACCATAATAAAATTAAATAAATTATAAAAAATAATGGATCCATTACTAAAAATATTGTGGAGATTCGTGAGGAGCCAGTTAACTATTTCATAAACTTCATTGGCATTGCTAAAAAAATGGTTGTTGATGAAGCTTCCCTTTTTCTTCAGGATATTCCTCAACTGGTCTTGGTTGAGCATAAATTATTTATTACTACTTCCTTTTTGGAAGATGAAATTAAAGGTGCTATTTTTGAGATGGCAGGAGATAAAGCACATGGGTCGAGCAAATTCCTAGCCACATTCTTCCAAAAAATTTGGCAAACTGTGGGTAAGTTGGTTTATGCAACTATTGTTGAGATTCAAAGAACCTTCTTTATCCCTTGGGATATTAATTCCACTTTCTTAGCACTCATACCAAAAGTGGTAGGTGCCAAGGACTTTAGGGCTTTTCGCCTGATTAGTTTATGTAATACCTTTTATAAAGTTCTTACAAAGGTTAGCCAACAAGATTAAAGTCTTTTTGCCTTTCATTATTAGTGCTAATCAAGAGGGGTTGTCTTGGGTAAACACATTTTAGATGGAATTATTACTATCCATGAAGTGCTCCATTTTATTGATAAAAGTGGTTCTACTGGTCTCCTTTTGAAACTGGACATGAACAAAGCATATGATAGAGTTAATTGGAAATTTTTGCTGCAAGTTCTCTCTAAGTTTGGATCCCATAAATATTGGATTTGATTAATAAAATAATGTATCTCTTTCACAATGTTCTTATTTTTGGTGAATGGGGCAGTTGCAGGTTAATTTTATAGTGAGAGAGGCTTAAGGCAGGGGTATCCCCTATCCCATTACCTTTTCATTATTATAGTGGATGATCTCAATAGAGCTATCTTTGCTACCACCAAGAATGAAAAGTTTGTTGGTATTAGACCTGCCACCTCTCTACATATGATTTCCCATCATTAGTTCGTAGATGATACAATTCTTGCCATCATCGCTTTTGTCCCCAAGTAAAAGAAATCAAATATCTTTTGAACAATTATGAATCAATAGTAGGAAAAAAGATAAATTTCTTGAAAAACAAAGTCTACTTCTTGAATACTCCTATGAGAAGGTAAGGTAAAATAACTAGAATCCTAGGCTATGAAATTGTGTGTCTGCTTGCCGCTTATTTAGGAATGCCTATCTTTAAAGGTAGATTGAAGCCTACTCTTTGGGATATTGTTGTGGAAATAATTAGGAGGAAAATTGCAGGTTTGAAGGGTCCCTTCTTAGTCACGCTGGAAAAGCCTCGTTAGTTAAATTTGTACTTCAAGGTATTTCAATTTACTTTTTATCCCTGTTCAAAATTCCTTCTAAAATTGGAACAACCATTAAGCAAATTAAAAACTATTTCCTTTGGTTTTGCATGGATGAAAAGAGAAGATTAGCCCCTGTGGCATGGGAATAGGTTTTTGTTCCCAAGGTAATGGGATGCTTGGGTCTAAGGAAATTAAATTTGATGAATAATGTGTTGATTGCTAAAACTGGATGAAAATTGCTTACAAATGTCAATCCAAGGTGGCCAAAAATACTCAAAGCTAAATACCTTAATAATGGAAAGAATCTTGTGGAAAAAACTAAATACCTTTTTTTGGAAGAACTAAATACCGTTTTTTGGAAAATCCATAAGCAAGGGTTGTTTACTATGAAATTTTCATATCAACTTTTGCTCAAAGCTTCCAAAATTTAGCTCAAAGCCCTTACCCCTAAAATCAATTTCTTGTATTGGATTTATGTTCAAAATAAAATCCTCACTACTGATAACCTCCATAAGAGGAGTATGGTCTTCCCCAACAAATTCTACTTATGTAAAAATGATTATGATAGTATTAAGCATCTGCTTTTAGAATATCCTTTTTTGCTAGAAGTGCTTTCCATGATTTTCAAGAAGTTCAATATTTATTGGGTCTTACCAAATAATCTGGTTGACCTATGCATCCAATGGTATTTCCCCTTATGGATCCCAACATTAAAATATCTCTAGTTTTTTAGTCTTCCTCATGCCATGTGGGGTCCATGAAAGGAAATAAATAGGAGAGCATTTTGTGACCAGAAAAGGGACTACAACTTTATTGGCACCTAAATTTGTGTTGCCTTGGTTAAAAATATTCAAAGTATTGATTTTAAATATTCTAGAGAGAAAAATGAGGAAGTAGTTGTTGCTAGCCATTGGGGTCTATCTAGGACTGTGGATTTTTTTGGCCAGTTTATTCCCTCAATTTGTTTTCAAACCATATGGAAAGCACCACCAACTAGTTGTACTAAGTTAAAATTTAATGGGGTAATGGAAGGAAACCCTGACAGAGTTAGCATTGGGGGAGTAATCAAATATGAAGGAGAAAATTTAATTTTAGCCTTTGCAAAAGGTCTAGTATTTCAAACCGGTCACTTCACGGAGGCTCAGGCTTTATTTCAAGGCAGGGTTATGCGTAAGGGGTTGGCCTTAAAATGTATTTCTAAAAATGGGGTGAATCTATTTTGAAATCCAAAATTGTTTATAATGTCAAGGTGAAAAGGTCCCCTATTATTAGGGATAATATTGGATATTTAAACTTAAAATGGTCCAATTATTATAAAATTGGGGCGAATCTACCCAAAAAAATTTACACCCAAAATTTTTTGGCTAATGGGCCCTAGTCAAGGGTCCCCAATATTAGCCAATTCCAAATTTCAAAAATCAAAATATTCATTAATTAACAATGACTAGATGCATAACCCTATTTCAAGGAATCCTCTTGCTAAAAAGGCTAAGCATTAATAGAATTGTGATAGAAGGTGACTCCCTAAATATCATAAATTATGCTAAAGGTCTTCAAGATCCTAGCTAGAGTATAGAAGACATGTTATTCATGGTGAGAGAAATCCTACAGGTCTTGACTAACACCCAAGTAACCCATATCTTCAAATAAGGGAATGCAACAACAGATATTATGGCCAACATAGAGGTGGATCTAGAGGAGCTTTTAGTTTGGGATTAGGAATTTCCTCTTGCTCTCCAAGAGGTCATTAAAAAGGAAGTGCTTATGCCTGATAATGATGACATATTGGCTTACTGAAGATATTTTTAGAGAGTTCTCTAATATTTGTCTATTTACCTCTATGACCCATGGTTGGAGTTGTGTATCCAGGGCATAATATATTATCAGTTCATCAAATTGGTTTGGGTCTTTTTGTCCTCATCCAAACTCAATGTCTAGTGATATTGTGAATTACTTTGGGAAATTTTAGGGGGGTTGACTCCTACCTAGATGTTGGATTGAACCTGGGTGGGTCCATTCTCATGAAATATTTTCTGCTAAATGGGAGTTGTCCCCTTGTATTTAGCTTTCTGGATGGGGATATATATATGAGATATGCTAAAGAAATTTATGTTTAAGAAGGTTTGGGACAAAGTTTATATTTTTCAAAGCAAGGAATCCCAAAACATTTCTATGGAGCAAAAATTCTCTAGTACTTTGGCTAATCAATATTTTATATAGAATTTTCTCAGCTCTTCCCAATGTGTCATGTCAAGCCAGAATGGATGTAGTGGTGGTATTTTTATTGTTGAAAAGAAAGGGAATTGGAATTTGGATTCATGGTCTAACTTTTGTAATTATGATAGGAAGTGCTTCATTGGTACTCCCATCCCTTGGATTGATGAAAATCCAATTATTTATTGGAATGGAAAAATTTTTACTACCTTCAAAGCCATGATATTAATCATGCTTGCTAAAAATAGTTTTGGTTACAATGCTCGTCTGATGAGGTTTGGGTATGCTAATAGGCCACGTGGTATCTGGTGTCGATTGGTCAAAAGTTGATGGTGGCTAGGGATTTGTCATGTTGGTTTTGAAATGAGGTGCTTCCCCTTATTCTCAGGCCTCTCTCCTTGTTAGCTTTTGATGCACTATGCAATGGGAGATTGCAATCACAAGATGCATAATAATATGAAAGAAAGTAAATCTATGAGATGACTAAAATATGCTATAAATAGAAATGACAAAAATGAATACAATAGCTATGGAGGAAATGAACACTCCATTAACAAAGTTGTTGGACTACATTGCACCCATCACTAATGTATGGTGATCCATACAATACTATGCTACTACCTACAAAATCTATGAGCTTCTCTTTATCTATCTATATGTTATGTATATCTTCTTATTACAATGAGGTCCTTTTATATAGGAAGATAGGTTCCTTGGCCAACAATATACCTAGTTGTACAAGGGACATATTGCACATATACAACTTACATATTGACACTTGTGCATTTATTGCATTGCATGAAGTAACTAGATAAATTTCCCCTAAAGTAATCTAATGTCCTACGTATGTACCTAGGAAGGTACATTTACATGACCCAAATGATGTAATATAATCTATTTCTAACACCCCCTGTATTACATTATTTGGGTATTGAAGACTTTAGTATTTAATGTGGATCTTCTTCCAATGAATGATCTTTGGCTTGTTCAGGTTCATCATCCTTGTATTCTATCCAACCACCTTTATTATTCTCTTTATGAGTATCTTCATTTGGTTCTGATTGTTGACGACTAAGTAAATCATGGTGTAATTATCCTCTCATCTTCTTTATTTTGATTCTTCTATGCTTACCTTTGTGGTGTACTAATTATTAATTTTTTGTTAGGATCCCATCCTAACCCTTAATGTAATAACTTCCATGATGTAATAATTCCTAAAGAACGTGGGTAGTACCCATGATTAATATTTTGTAATGTTCTAAGTTTTAGCTTATGTAGTGCCTATGACAAATGGCACCCTTTTTATGTAACACATGGTAGATAGGTTATGTAAGGTGGCCTTGTGCATGTAATTCGAGTGGCATTGTGCATGTAATTCGAGTGGCACTATGCATGTAATTCGGGTGGCATTATGCATGTAATCCAGGTGGCATTTTGCATGTAAGCCAACCATGGAAGGGAACTCTTTAAATACCCGAGAAGGCACCAATGTATTCATATTTTTGCAAGTTAATGAAGTGTTGAAGGAGGTTGCCCCCTCGAAGAGGCCTGCGATTCTATCTTATTGTGAGATTGTTCCTTTATGCAAATTTCTGTTATAATGTGTATTTTGTTCTGAATATTAATATGATGTTTATGTGAGTTTATTTCCAAGCAATTGTGTGAGAGTGTGTTTATTTGAGTTTATTTTATAGTAGGATCCTAACAAGTGGTATCAGAGCGCTTTCCAGGGCCAAGTTCTACTACAATAGTAATGATTCTTGCCTGTTAGGTATAATCCCTTATTATTTTCATGTAAATTTTTTTTACTATTATAAAAAAAAAAGACAGAGACCAGTAAAAAAAAAATAGTCTTTTTAGTTGAGTAGGTAGAAACCCTATGTCGAGGGTTTTAAAATATCATGAAGGATCTGTCATTATTGGCTAAGCTAGATAGCCCATACAACGTCTAGTGAAGTGAGGGGCGATCAGGCTCCAATACCCAGGCCTCAGACAGAACTCGCGCACGGACTTGAGCTCCCACGCATCTTCGGGTGTATCGGGAGACCATTCTAGGGTTAACAAAATTTTATCCAGTAGGAAGCTTATCGGCCTTGTATCATCCATAGTCCATGGGACACAACATCCTGGACGATTACCCTCCCGTACTATCAGAGAGGCAGATAGTGTGCTCAAGGGTATGTGTGGAATCCTCCTTGGGTAGTGGCCTGAAATATTGGTTCGAGCACTATTGTTCATCACTGTGGTATAACAGAGGGCCTATGGGTGTTACATACTCCTTTACCTAGCATACCCTAGTTCTATTAAAACTTCAACCTGCAACAAAATCACAAACCAAAACTCCCTATTCGTAAACCTGCATTCCAAATTCCCAAAAGTGAGCATATGAGAAAGGAATCCTCTACCAAAAAAATAGCATAAATTGCATGAATTTGGGATAGAATATGAGGGTGATAGTTAAGTTGATAGTCTAGAGAATAACAATCAGATTTACAGTGGTAGTAATAGTCAGGTCAGTCAGGTCAGCACAGTCAGGTCAAAAATTGTAGTTTTCAGTGTCAGAACAGAACTGTCATAACAGTAACCTACACAATACAGAGAATCTTCAGACTAGTGAGGTAAGTAGTGTCAGAGAGACTATCAGGGCTGAGAAAAACATTGAGTGAGTGACCAGAGACCAATTATAGATAGTGCTCCAGTACCCAACTTTTGCACTGTAGCTCAGAATCCAAAATTGTAAACACCGTTAGACTCGGCAAAATAGGAGTAAAAAAAAGTCTGGGGTGCCAAAAAGTAGTGTTGTGGGATATAGCTCATTGTGACCACCTCTTCGAGCTGATCATTTTGATATATAGCACCCAAGCACTTTTTTGGACACTTACTAAAAATAGTAAGTCCTGAAACCCAATTCTATTTTTAGTAACTGGTCACAAAAGGTTCCAAAATGGCCCAGGGTACCCGTGGACATCAAAAAGAGCTAGAACAGATGGACTCCTTAACAAAATCCATTGAGAATTTGAACTTGGCAATTTTCTCCATAAGGGAAGAGGTCCAAGGTCTTCGTCTAGATCATGAGGCCACTAGCGCTCGCTTAGAAGAAACACTGATAGAAGTGGGTAGCAAGTTACATAAGGGACCACTCAAAACAGAACACCAGGCTGAAAACTCTACAAGGAATGACCATGACCCATCCTTTAAAATGCCAAAATTGGACTTCCCTCGATTTAATGGGAAGGATGTTGATGGGTGGTTATGTAGGGTTGATCAATTCTTTAGACTTCATAATGTTCCCATATATCATCGAGTTCAGATGGCTTCCTTCAATTTGGAATCCGAGGCTCTACACTGGTTCCAGTGGTTACGTAATTCCAACCCAAATCTCTCTTGGGAGGACTTTGAGTCCCAACTACTGACCCGATTTGGGCCTAGTGAGTATGAGGACTTCACAGGGGCCTTGACCAAACTGCAACAAACATCCTCAGTCCGTGACTACCAAACTCAATTTGAAAAATTGGCCAATAAGACAAGAGGATTGACGGAAGGGTTCTTCACGAGTTGTTTTATCAGTGGGTTAAAAGGGGATCTCCAAGCTGAAGTAAAGATGTTGAAACCATAGTCCATGATGGAAGCTATCAGTTTGGCCCGTCTGGCCGAATCTAAACTCTCAAACCAAAGGCGCCCACCGTGGTTTCCTCAAAACCGACCTTCATTTCCTTCTCGAACCCAAAATTCAGTGGATAGTAAACCTACTACACCCAAGCGACTGACTATAGAGGAGATGGATGCACGTCGTGCCCAAGGATTATGTTATAATTGTGATGAAAAGTTTTTTAAAGGACATAAGTGTGCAAACAAAAGACTGTTCTTGATAGATGTTGAGGAACACTGCTAACACTGACCAGAGTGATGAGGATGAGGACCCTCCTGAAACACCTTCTCCATAGGAAGAAGATACACAAGGGTCTGAGGCAGAGATTTCAGTCCATGCTCTTGCAGGCATTACCACTCCACAAACCATGAAAGTTGTGGGATTTTTCAAGGGCCAACGTCTTACCATCCTTATTGATTCAGGAAGCACACACAACTTCATTGATCCTCGAGTTGCTAAGCGGGAAAATTGCTATATCCACACTTGTAATTCATTCGAGGTCATGGTAGCCAATGGGGGAACATTACCTTGTAAAGGAAAATGCCGCAATGTCAAGATCAGGATAGGGGACTATGAACTCAAGCAGGACATGTTTACCCTCCAGTTGGGAGGATGTGATATGGTTTTGGGATCTCAATGGTTGAGTACGTTGGGCACTATCAGTTGGAACTTTGCAGAACTCTGGATGCAATTCTCCCAAAATGGACAGACACACTTACTCAAGGGCTCCCCTGTAGGAACACCTCACCTCATTAGTTCCAATCGTATGGAGAAAGTGCTAAAGAAATCAAAACGTGGGGTCATTGCACAACTCTTCTCCATCCAACCAACCACTTCACTAATGGCTGAAATTCCATCAGACCTACAACTAGTTCTACACAAACATGATGTTGTCTTTGCAGAACCAACTACACTACCACCGCGTCGCTCTCACGACCATGCTATCCCATTGCTCCTGGGTAGCGCACCACCAAATATCAGGCCATATAGGTACCCTCATGCCATGAAATCAGAACTGGAAAAATTGGTACAGGAATTACTCAAGGCTGGTGTCATCCGGCCTAGTACTAGCCCCTACTCCTCGCCTGTCCTACTTGTTCCCAAGAAATATGGCTCATGGCGCCTATGTATTGACTACCGGGAACTCAACAAGACTACGATCAAGGATAAATTTCCTATTCCAGTGGTTGATGAATTACTCGATGAACTACACGGGACCATGTATTTCACCAAGCTTGATCTCCGCTCTGGGTACCATCAGATCCGGCTCAAGGATGAGGACATCCCCAAAACTGCCTTTCGCACTCATGAAGGTCATTATGAATTCTTGGTAATGCCATTTGGTCTCACAAATGCTCCTTCTACATTCCAAAGTCTTATGAACAACATCTTTCGGCCCTTTCTATGGAAGTTCATCCTTGTGTTCTTCGATGACATCTTGATTTACAGTCGCACATGGGAAGAGCACCTCAATCATGTGGATCAAACTTTACAGTTGTTGGTAACCCATCACCTTTTTGCCAAAAGGTCCAAGTGTTCCTTTGGTCTGATTGAAGTAGAGTATCTGGGACACATTGTCTCACAAGATGGCATCAAGGTTGACCCTAAGAAGATTCAAGCAGTTCAAGAGTGGCCGAAACCTCGCACCCTCAAGGGACTTCAAGGATTTTTAGGGCTTACGGGCTATTATCACAAATTTATCTACAATTATGGGAAGATAGCTGCCCCCTCACCTCCATGTTGAAAAAATATTCCTTCACTTGGACAGGGCCTGCTGACCAAGCCTTCATTGAACTCAAGCATGCTATGACCACCACTCCCATTTTAGCCATGCCAGATTTCTCTAAACCATTTGTCATTGAAAGTGATGCTTCTGGTCATGGTATTGGGGTAGTATTGATGCAAGAAGGATGACCTATGGCTTTTACTAGCAAGGCACTCTCTGATCGTAATCTGGGGAAATCCACATATGCTAAGGAAATGTTAGCCATATTGCATGCAGTCACACATTGGCGACCTTACCTCATTGGGCGTCACTTCTCCATCAAAACCGACCATCAAAGTCTCAAATATTTTTTGGAACAAAGAGTTGCCACACCTGACCAACAAAAGTGGGTGTCTAAACTCATGGGCTATGATTATGATATCACCTACAAAAAGGGAAAGGAGAATATTGTGGCTGATGCTCTTTCTCGCCAAATGGAGACCGTAAGTATGTTGTGTGCCATCTCAGCACCACTTCCCCAATGGATTGATTCCTTGCATCAAGAAGCACGTCAGGATGCAGATTTGCAAGCTTTGATAGCCTCACTAATGGATGATCCAGATTCTGCACCAGGGTATAGTTGGAATGGCCATGATCTATGCTACCATCAACGCCTGGTTCTGCCTCATAAGTCCCCACTTCGAGAGCTCCTCATGAAGGAATTGCATGCCACTCCCTCTGCAGGCCATTCAGGGTTCCTTAAAACATATGAGCGACTCAAGCGCACCTTCTTTTGGAAAGGTATGAAATGTGACATCCGCTCTTTTGTTGTTGCCTGTGACACATGTCAAAGGATGAAAGGTGAAACAGTGCGCTCTTCGGGCACTCTTCAGCCATTGCCTATCCCAGATCAGGTTTGGACTGACATTTCCATGGACTTTATAGAAGGGCTCCCTAAATCTGGAGGTAAGTCAGTTATTTTCGTGGTAGTGGACCACCTTTCAAAGTATGCTCACTTTTGTGCCCTTGCCCATCCTTATACAACATCCATTGTTGCACAAATTTTTCTTGACTCCATATTTCGCCTTCATGGCATGCCCACCTCCATTGTATCTGATCGTGATCCCACCTTCACTAGTCATTTTTGGCAAGAGTTGTTTAAGTTGCAGGGGACTCAGCTCAAAATGAGTTCAGCCTACCATCCGCAAATGGATGGTCAAACAGAAGTTGTTAATAAATGCTTGGAAACCTACCTTCGTTGCTTTGTCTCAGATCATCCCACTCAATGGGAAAAATGGCTATCCTTGGCCGAATGGTGGTACAACACTTCCTATCATACCACAACCAAACTCACACCATTTGAAGTAGTCTACGGGCGCCTTCCACCTACGCCTTCCTCTTACATTCCTGGCAGCTCCAAGGTCCAGGCCGTCGACAACACTCTGAGTCAACACACCGAGGTCCTTCGCCAACTTAAGCAGAATTTGAACATGGCCCAGAATCGGATGCGCCAACAAGCTGATCAACATCGTTCTGAGCGTAGTTTTGATGTAGGTGATATGGTCTTCCTTCGCTTGCAGTCATACAAACAATCATCCCTACAACTTCGCAGGTGCTAGAAGCTTGCTGCAAAATACTATGGTCCTTACCAGGTTCTACAAAGGATTGGCCCCATAGCTTACAAATTGGCGCTCCCACCTACTTCCAAGCTTCATCCTATTTTTCATGTTTTCGCTCTCAAGAAAGTTGTGGGCACACAGGTACAGGTTCAATCCACACTTCCTGAATTGGATGAAGAAGGCTCCATCTTACTTGAACCTGAGCAGTTGTTGGATCGTCGGACTCGCACTCTTTGCAACCGTACAATTATAGAGATCCTGGTTCAGTGGCGTGGGCTTCAACCTGAAGATGCTACATGGGAGTCTCTCCACCAACTCCAGCAACAGTTTCCTCATTTCAGCTTTGAGGACAAAGCTTCTTCAAGGGGAAGGACATGTTAGGATCCCATCCTAACCCTTAATGTAATAACTTCCATGATGTAATAATTCCTAAAGAACGTGGGTAGTACCCATGATTAATATTTTGTAATGTTCTAAGTTTTAGCTTATGTAGTGCCTATGACAAATGGCACCCTTTTTATGTAACACATGGTAGATAGGTTATGTAAGGTGGCCTTGTGCATGTAATTCGAGTGGCATTGTGCATGTAATTCGAGTGGCACTATGCATGTAATTCGGGTGGCATTATGCATGTAATCCAGGTGGCATTTTGCATGTAAGCCAACCATGGAAGGGAACTCTTTAAATACCCGAGAAGGCACCAATGTATTCATATTTTTGCAAGTTAATGAAGTGTTGAAGGAGGTTGCCCCCTCGAAGAGGCCTGCGATTCTATCTTATTGTGAGATTGTTCCTTTATGCAAATTTTTGTTATAATGTGTATTTTGTTCTGAATATTAATATGATGTTTATGTGAGTTTATTTCCAAGCAATTGTGTGAGAGTGTGTTTATTTGAGTTTATTTTATAGTAGGATCCTAACATTTTATTCAACCCGTTCCTATAAAAATATGTTAGCATCATTTTAAAACACCACAATATCTTGAGAGATTTCCATTAATTCTAGGATATATGTGTTTCTATGGATTGGTCATGTTGCTTTTAATTCACCTTGATTCATGATGAGACATGTATTGATTCCATCCATATATCCAAAGTTGATCATATAGTTGTATTCTACTAACTTTCTTACTAAAATGAGATTGAATGTTAATCCAGGAACATACAATACTTTTTGTAGTAGAAGATTTGGAAATGATTTTCTAGGTGTTACACATCCATATCCATGTATGGGATAAGTTTGGCTATCTGCAATTCTTAGTCTATAGCCTTTAGCACCTTCAAGATAGTCAAACCATTGTATATTTCTTGTCATATGATGATTGGATCCTGAGTCAATGTACCACATGTTTTCATGTTTTGTAGACCGATTCCTGTTGGAGCAAATTTCACATTCATTGTATGACATTCCTTTTCCCATTTGAAGAAGTAGAATTGAAGAAATGAGATAGAATTTTCTTTGTAGTCTACCTTATGACTCCCTATATTAGGATATATGATTCCTAATTGAAGTATATAAGCTTGATTTGATAAAACCTTTATCAATCCTTAGGTTTGTAGGCTTCCTTATGTCTCCCTAGTAATGAGAGTATATACACCTAATGGAATTTTAGGTTTTGTAGAAAGCTTATATCTTCCCAATGGATTTGTAACTTGATAATATTTGATAAATGCTGATATTACCAAGTTTTGTAGAATACCTTATGACTCCCTAGTGTTTTGGATAAGATATAGTGCTCTTGTAAAATGTAGTTCAATTTTTGGTTGATTTTGTAAAGTATTTGTAAATCCCAAAATCAACTTATTTTCTCCCTTATTGCTCCTATTTAACTAATAATTTTCCAATTTTGAAGAGGTTTTAATGTTGAATTTCTTTTGTCCCTTTTTGAGAAAAGTTTGAGATAAGAATATTATAAATTTCTAACCTTAGCAAAAAAACTTAATAACCTCTTTTAGTATCCCTTAGGATTTGATTTAGTTCTTCTAAATCTCATTAACCTTAATTTGGTTTTGTAATCCTTATAGCTCCTAAATATAGAAAATTAGAACATGATAATATTTGCAAATATTTTTAATTTCAATTTTCAGTAGAAACCCTTATTACTCCTAAGTTTAATATTGCAAATATTATATTGATTTGATAAATTATTCCCTTTGAAATATGGCTTTAAATATGGTTAAAATCTTCTAAGTTTAATCTTGATTTATCAACCTCATAACTCCCTAAAAATGAAAGCACTTTTATAATGGGAATACATCTTACCTTTCAGTATACATATACTGCAATGATCGATGCTAATTTCTAGTGTGCAAGATCTGCAATATTAATGTCTCTACTTTGGTCGTTCCCTCCAATAGTATGCTTGGAACCTTCCTTGAAATTAATGCTCCAAATATGGCCTCTCTAATCTCTAACTTTGACCTCTTTGAACCAGAGCATTGAAGGCTCTTCTCCTTGCTTCCATGTTGTAGTTCAGCTCTGTACGCAATGACTCTAGAGTCTTGAATGTGGATCCATGAATACCTTGAAGTCCTTGGTCTTAAACACCCTTTAAACAAAATGGAATCTTGATTTAAGTGCCAAGTGGCATGTTCATTTTATTCTTGAGCACCTGAGGAATGAATGATGCTAGATGACACTTGTAGCCTCCTGTAAGTAATGCCTGGGAGTTATGTTCTTTAGGTGAGCACTTGTTCTCTTTGTAGACAAGTGTCTCATACGTTCTCAACGTACCAAATTATTGTTAGTAATATTTCTTTGACCAAGATGAGCACTCATGGATGGAATATTAGGGTTTTTACTCCAAGTTACAAGTGTCACTTTCTCCTTGTGCATGGGCCTTTGCTCCTTCAACGTAACCCTTCACTATCCTTATTAGCAGAGCTTGGTCATTTTGATTCTTTTGTTGTAGATGATTTTTGATGGTTCCTTGAGTGAGAAGCAATGCTATGGTGGAGCTTTGGTGGAGCCTTGATGGTGCTCCAATAACGGTGTAGAGTACTCCTATGTACATATTGCTTTTGTGCCTTTCATAGACCTGAATATAATGATTCTCCCTTCCTTTGATTTTGTGCCTTGACTGCTTGCAGGTTTCACTGTCCAAGAAGTACGGAATATAACCCTTCTATGGTGCTCATTTTCCTTGCTTGGAGTGCACAAGTAGTCGGATGTCATCGACTATTTTAACCTACGGATATTGTGACTTTGAGGTACCTTAAAATTTATCCTCTTTCCTATATAAATCATATTGGGATAGTGCAATACAATGTAGCATATGTATGTATAAAATAATATTTATTGCACCCTCTTTTGCACTCTTTTTTCAGGTTTGAATTTCAGGTTTTGTGGAAGAATTTTTGAATGCAATGTAGGGGTTTTGAGGTTGTCTCTTTGATTAGACACCTTCCCATTTTTTATTGGATACTTTGATGATAAATCCAAGCTTAGATAGAATCTCCTTATTTGATGCAATTTTTTGCACTTTTCTCCTTGCACCAAACCCTATAATGCTTTGGATTTGAGACTCACCAAGTCTCAATATTTGAAGCTTCTATTTCTGATTTTGGTTAGTTGTCCTCTTATCTAAGTTTTGGAGGATTCTAACCTATTTTTGGTGGCTTCACTTGGCCACTATGTGTTGCAGATTTTTGTGCACTAATAGTGTCTTTAGACACTTTTTCAAATTCTAATTTTATACCTTTTCTCAAGAACACAAACACTAAGCTTTTTGAGACTAATATAGTAGTGAAAATGAACCCACTAATATTTCATTTTTAATAGGAGGTGGGGGGCTCTGTAGGAGACTTCCTATGGAAGTCCTGTTCCACTTTCCTACAACCCTTCCTCGGCCCTATCCTAGGTCCCTGATCCTATCCCAGCTTCCTTGGCACCTCCTTTTCCCATCCTCCATGGCAGGAAGGTGTTGCAGACGATCTCCTTTGGGGGGGAGATCACTATTCCACTGTTCTGCCCCTTTCCTTGCCCTATGATGGGAAGATCATTGTTCCATTGTTCTGCTCCATTTTTCCATCCTTTTACTTTGGTTTCTGGGTCTTGGGATGATTTTAGGTTCTTCCCTGGGACTTTTTTTAGGTTTTTTATATTATTCAGGGTTTTTCCTTGAATTATCCTTTTTTCTTAGGTTATTTCTGTAAGACTTCTTGACAGTTGCTATTTGAGGATATTCAGTTGTGGAATGCTAGGTATAAGGAAATTTGGCTTCATGAGTAGTTTTGCATAGCATCCCATGCGATTTCTATTGTGACTCTGCTCTTTGGGATCGAGGTGGTGGGTCTAGTAGGATTTTAGTTTCTTTCATGGCTTTTGGGAGGGCCTCTATTTTTCTTACTGTTGTATCCCTGTAGGACTTCCTCATCTATGTCCTTGAAGATGTTCTTTGGTGGTGCTGAAGGTTGTCTGTGATGCCTGGCTACTTTCTTTTGTTTGGGCTCTATCGTCAGCATTCGTGCTTCCTCGTGACTCCTTCCTTTTGGGTTCTTGGGGAACTTTCCCACATGTTTCCTTCGGATGTGTTGTTCTACTACTGTTGCTTCCTCTTCTAGGATGGTGTTTTTGAAGACTTCCTTTTTCCTGAATGAGGACTCTATGGCCTGGCGAGTTCCTTATGATGCTGAACCATTGCTACACCATATTCCAAGCTATTGATCCATTGCATGAGGATTTCAAGGTCTACAGAATTCCTCAATATGTTGCTCCATATTTCAGGCTTTTTAGGGATTGGTTTTTTTAGTTTTCATGATCCTTTGCCATCCCTGGGTGATTCCTATCCCTTTTTTGGCAGGATTTGTAGTTTTTATGATCCTCTTCTCTACCCTTTTGTTCAGGGTGGGTTTTATGTCTCAACCCAATTTTTCCCTATGTGGGAAGTTGTTTTTCTTTCAATGCCTGGTTTCCCAAGGGTGGTTTCTGGTTTTTCCGCCCTTGGGAGGTTTCAAAATTTTAAATTTTGGCACTCGTGTCCTTTTCCAACCTGTGGGAAGTTTCAAATTGTTTTTTGGCATATTGGGCAGTTTGGCACTTTTTCCCATCCTTGGAATGCTTCAAATTTCTTACTTGGTGCCTACAGTTTCAATTTAGTTTTTCTAGCGGGCTTTTCTTTCCTACTCATTTTTCCTGGCTATTGTCTTGTTCCTGCTTCCTTTGTACCTTCCTTTACAATTTATTGAATTTATTCCTCTAGAAATTTCCTGTCTTTATTCCTTTTGGCTTTCCTCAAGCCTATCCTGTTGTCCATCCTTGGATGTCTTCATTTTGATGTAATCATGTTTCAATGTAATCAGGTTTTGGGATCCTTGATAAAAATCCACTTTTAATTTAGCCTACCAAAATATATTTTATTTTTAATGCACTAAAAATCACACCTTATCACTCTAACTAAATCTCAAAATAACTTATAAGTGCACTTAACCAATTTACTGCAACTAATCAAGAATAATTTGAAATTAATCTTCGATAATTATTTCTCAATTTCTCTACAATTAATATTGTAGGACTTAGTCTTCTTTTCTTTTTCCAAAGTAGATGATAAGTAGTTGATAGATGTATTTGTAATTTTATAATCTAATCAACTCCTAACTAATGTTCAAATGAACCTTAAAAAAAACTTTTCTCTTTTTACACTTTTGAATATTGTAATCCAATTTTCCTTCTTGCAGCTTTAATAAGGTGCTTTAACAAATATGATAAATAATCCAATTAATGAATCTACTTGCACCAATAGTTGCTTACATTTGTGAAATATTTTGTAGCTCTTTTTATGCTCTTGTAGAGGATGTTGGTGTCTAAGATCACTAGGTTGTTGCTTCATTTTTTCTTCACCAAAAAGTGGTCTCAAACTTTCTTTCATGAGCCTAGGATTTGGTGGATTGTTCTCCTCTTGTAGTCTAATCATTTTTTTGTAGATGCTTTTGAAGTATTTATCTCAGTAAATGATGCTTTCTTGTTGTGATAGATAATCTTCAAGTCTCCCGGATTTGGTAAGCTTCTTTTGTCTTCAAGCCTTCTTGTCGAATTCTAACTTCAAGTAGGATCTTCTTCTCAAGATTCTAAATATCTTAAGGTCTTTTGGGATTTCGCACTCCTTACCAAATTATTCTTCTTCTTTTGGGATTGTTTTCAAATGGCGATAATTATCCCAAATCTTTCACTATATTTTGTAGTGAATTTCTCCAATGAGTTCACTATCTTCTAATTCTGTTCCTTCTAGATTCGAGCAAGACTCTTCTAGTCCTTCTTGTTCTTCCAAGACTGGAATTTCTTCAATGGGATATTCTCATGATCTCTTTATATTTATTTTTTATTCAGGTATTGTATTTATTCTTAAGAAGATACTCTTCCTAAATTTCTTGTAGGATGTTTTCCAACTCACTGAATCTCCTTTCCCTGCAAAAAAAGTATTAGTACTAAAATCTTAATCTGCTTCTGAATCAGATGCTCTTCTGGAGTCTTCTTCAAGATCAAGGCTTTTATGGCCTTTATCAAGGCTTCTATGGCATTTTTTTAGTATTAAGGCTTTTGTGGACTTTTTCAATATTAAGGATTCTGTAGCCTTTTTCAATATCAAGGCTTTTGTGGTCTTTTCTTCAATATTAAGGATTTTGTGGCCTTTTTATAGTATCAAGGCTTATGTGGTATTTTTAGTATCAAGGATTCTATTGCCTTTTCTAGTATAAATGCTTTTGTGGCCTTTTATTCAAGATTAATGCTTATGTGGCCTTTTCTTCTGGAATAAGGCTTTTGTGGCCTTTTCTTCTAGATCAAGGCTTCTATGGCCTTCTCTTCTTTTATGAAGTTCTCAATCTAGCAATGGAGATATCTAGTCTCCTAACTTCACCATGAATCTTCTCTAGAAGTCTTCTTCCACAATATTCTTTTCTTGCACAAGGAACTAATATTTGCACTATAAAGGCACACCGACCTTCGGACAACGAAGTTGAAGTCTCCTAGCTTTCTGTTTTAGGAGGAATCTCAATCGTCTGAGAATTAATTTTTTACAACAAAAGAAACTTTGGGTAATAGTTAACAAATTCAAGATATCTTGAATGATCTTCACTAGTTGATTTGTCAATCTAGGGGATTGAATGTTGAGTCCTAGTATTCACGAGTTTTTCTTGCAACTCTATGGAAAGACTCTAGCCAGATGTAATCTCAATATTCTTGATCTATTGTGGCTTGAATACCAATGTTAGCTTTTGATGCAGTGTTCAATGGGATATAACAATCACAAGATGTAAAATAATATAAAATAAAGTAAATATGCGAGATGACTGAAATATACTATAAATAGAAATGACGAAAATGAATACAATGTAGCTATGAAGTAAATGAACACTCCATTAACAAAGTTACTAGACTACATTGCACCCATCACCAATATATGGTGATCCATACAACACTATGCTACTACCTACGAAAGCTATGAGCTTCTCTCTATCTATCTATATGTTTTGTATATCTACTTGTTACAATGAGGCCCTTTTTATATAGGAAGATAGATTCCTTTGCCAACACTCTATCTAGTTGTACAAGGGACAACTTGTACATATACAACTTGCACATTGATACTTGTGCATTTATTAAATTACATGAAGTAACTAGATAAATCCCCCCTAAAGTAATCTAATGTCCTAAGTATGTACCTAGGAAGGTACATTTACATGACTCAAATGATGTAATATAATATATTTCTAACACTCCTCAATATTGTTTAAACTCAGCTACATTTCTTGTCCAAAGAAAACATGGCAAAAGAATGTTGTGTATGATGTGGCCATTTTATTCATTGGGAACTCCTGTGTGATGGACCAATAATTTATATTCAAATTTGGAGGACAACAAGGTTATCCTCACATGTATGAAGAAACCATTTCAAGATGTCATAGGAGAAGAGATGTCATTTCAATAATTATAATTTATAGCCTAAATAGGATATTCTTACAATTTTAGAAGAAGGCGAGTAAAGAGTTTAATAGATTCATGGTGTTGTTCTAGATTGTGACCATAAGAGGGGATATGTATAGATTGGAACCAACTAAGACGTCAATTGATAAATATGTGTATGAGATTTTGAAAAAAAGGTGACCTTCTACAGTTTATCAAGAATTTTGATGGGCATGATGAATATTTTTCATTTTAGTTTACCCATTATTGGATGGAAGGGAAGGTAAAAGTGGAAGGTATTGAATTCATGGTCAACATGATGGTAATTGCTGAAGCGACATCCTTAGTTACAAAAGGTGAATATTTCAATTTTGAAAAGCATTCCCTGGCTAGGGAATTGGAGAAATTTTTGGAGAAGAATGAAAACCAAAATATTGAAAATGGTGTTCTAAAATATTCTCTTCCTAAACCTTGGGATAGGGTGGTAATCCCTATCATGAGATACTTCACTCTAGACAGGAAATTCAACATCATCTATAGATTTTGTGTGGCATTATTAAATCATCTTCACCATGGAAAGAGGCTCAATATCTTTACATTTTTGCTTTTCTTAATTGAGAATTCCATGGTGGATAATCAATGTGGGAAATCCTCCAAGACTTTACATCCAAGGGTTCTAAAAATAAATGTTTACTCATGTGGTTGAAAAAGAGGTTTGCAAGGTAAATTGAGCCTGAGTTTAGCCTATGACTCCACTAAATTTTGAAAGAGTGTGTTGGTGCTTATGGGGAGAAAAGATCTAGTGAGATTCCCCCTATTTTTGAGAATAAGGAGGAGTCAAAGGATGACTCCTCTGATTATATTCTTGATACAAAGTCTAAGAACCACAAGAATTATATTGAGGAGTTCCCTTCTCCCTAAGAGGAAGTCAAGTATTTCATGTAGATGAGATGCTCCAAAAGACTGAAACAACCTTAAGAGCAAAGTAAGAAAGCAAATGTTGCCCTCCATGCCATCTCCAACCATGACTCAAAAAATCCTAAAGTATACCAGTGCAAGTTGTATGCTAACAAGAAGCTCCCTTCTCTTTAGAGAAAGAAAGTCCTAGAATATGATTATTTGATGGGCAAAACCTTGACAAAGATGAAGGGGAAATATTACCATTTGGGCCCCATTTTCTTTGAGCAATATAACAGCCATGAAATAAATAATATGAATGAATAACTTCTTAGGATTAATAGAATGGTGGGAATTATGGTGGAGGAGGTGGCCATCCACCTAGAAGATGTAAAGAAGAAGATGATGGACATTTGTTCTACAGAGAAGTTGGATCCTCTTGGTAAAATACCCAAAGGAAAAAAATGAGCATTTGTGCATTGCCTCTTAGCTTTGTTCTTTTTCCTTCTCGCCTATGATGTTTTGATCCAATGTTGTTTTTATGACTTTCTTAGTTGTGTTAGATTTATGCCCTTGTCTTGATGGATTAGGGCTTGTTTCCTTTGGGTTCCTATATTTTTATCCTTTCAAACCTTTTAGATATTTGAGCTCCAAGAAGATATTATCAAATTAAAAGGAGCAATGGATGACCAAGGGAAGGCCTTAAATATTGAAAAGGCAAAGTCCTTATGGGATGATAAATATTGAGGTAGCAAGTTCCAAGAGGTACTTTAAATTTGTGGCCAACACAGACAACATCTTCAACCAAGTGGTGGGAATTATTAAAGAGACATAAGAAGTGTTGGCTATGAAAGAGAGGTACCGAGAGGTACTAAATCAACTGGTCATCATGATGACATATTGGGTAGAAGGATCTCATTAGGATATTAAAAAAGATCCCTAACACCTTGATAGACCTCCAAACATATAAAGAGATAATGGCCTCTCTAGAAGCCTTAGTATGAAATAATGGAAAAGGAAATTTAGGGGTTAGTAAATATTGGGTTACCTAATGTGTTTTATCATTAGAAGAAAATCCTCGATGATGACATTATTAATTAGATGATCAAAGAGGAAAGGCCAAGGATGGAGCTAAGGTAAAGATAAATAAAATCAAACAATTAGAGGTATTGTTCACCAAGATATGAAAGATGGTAAAGAAAAAAGATGGGTTATCTAAAAATACATATGAGGACCTGAAAAGAGACGTGAAGGACCTCACAACCATTTGATTTTTAGGAAATAAGGAGTGGTAAAAGTTGTTATGGCCATAAGACACACCAAAGAGAACAATGATTTTATAGTTTTGTGGTAGAATATTCTAATTTTGAATTATCTATGCCCAAGGATGAAGGCAAGATATAAGATCTCTTGCCTATTGATCTTATCATCCCATGTAATAGTCAATATGTAGTAATAAATTACTATTTAGAATTTCTATCATTTTAGAGAGTTATAAAACCTTCAAAGTCAATCAATAAGAGATTCAAAAACCCTCAAATATTGTTAAATGAGGACAAGAGGACTAAATTGTTCAAAAGAAATAAATTGACATACAAAAGTGAATCGATTGACCCATAGGAGTGAAGTTCCAGTAGACAAGAGCGAAGCACTAGCAGATTCAAGCAATTCACTCACTTCCTAGAACGAATAACGCATGAACATGCAGGGGATAAAAAGGAGATACATTGACCCCAAAGAAGATTTTTGGAAGGAGATATTTTGGTATGTAGTGACACCACCAAGCATATTATAGGACTTCTAAGTCATTTAGGGATGTGATTAAAGGTATGTAATATTTGGAGGTGCATCATTTTTTCAGAGATGCCTCCAAATATTTACTTTTACAAGGAGGAAGAATTTCTCACCTAAGATAACTCAAGGGTGAATTATTCCAATAAATAGGAGCCATGGAATTCCAATGTAAAGATATTTTGGCCAACTAAAGTAAAAGATACACTTTGTGAGACCCATATTATGCTCTTTTTTCTTGAGATTAATAAGAAATAAATAAGACTTTTGCTTTCCATCAATGTTACGACCCTCATGGATTGTAAAATGCATGAGGATTGTGTTACTAGTGTTTGTCCTCTTGTCATTCCTCTTATTAAATTTATTTATGTGAGTGGGACTACACTAATATTATTGAATTTACTCATGAGTTGATTGATCACACACTCTCCTTGCTATGGTTATAGACATATTTACTTTCAATCTCTCACATATTGAACTTGATAATTTAATTTTCATGCATATTTATTTTCTACGTTTACATTTTGTATTTTAATTTATCACATTTAATTTCATGTACTTAGATTAGATTATTTAAATTTTAGCAAAGATATTAAGGAGCCATCCTAAATCTAGAGGTTGGAAAAATCTTTGTCTCTTCCAACTTTGTTGAAATGAAGTTGTAGGTGCATAAGAGGTTATACATTTATGCAATTCAACAATAAGGTAAAACAATCCATGATGAGGTGCAAAATATTTAATATAACGATGATTGGATTCATTACTACTCTATAATAATATTATCCACCAAAGTGTATGGAGGGACTAATATTCTAGTTGATGTTGGTTTGGACGTGATATCATGATAGATAACACTTTCATAACACCATAAGCTTAAGTTTGAGGTAAAATAAATGTCATCATTGATGTAGTAGTAATATCAACTTCATACCTTTGTCAAACTAAAACATTGAGGCTTCATATACTAGCTTCAAATCTTTCAAATGCGAGTTTCCATTAACATTTTCTATATAATCATAATTTGAACTTATTTACCATTAAAACAAAGACTAGAGATAGTGTCATTTGTTTTCTAGAATTGTCCACTAGATTCATATTTCTAATAAGAATAAAATAAAATATTAGATCTTGAACTTTCTTTCTTATCACATGCTTGTGTATTAAATCTATTAATACTTTTAAAACATGGGTGTTAAATGTTATGATGATTTTGAATGTCGTGGAGTGAGAGTGAAATGGTATTCCTAATCTATTATCTATATTACATTATTATATTAAAAAATTATAAGTTATATGTGGCACCTATTTGGGATATTTCCCATCAAATTATCAAAATATTACTTATACTGTTAGGTGAATTTAACCATATCTAAACACATATCTATGAATCATTTCTAACTTGCCTATTTATCAAAGATATTTTCCATCCTTTAAGCCACTATTTTTTTTTGGTAGGTAAAAGGTGAGGTTTAGAAAGGATCCGATAACCTTGTACATAGAGCTCCAAAAGGAGTCAGCCAATTGCTAAAAAATAGAATCTTCAATCTAGCACAAAGGCATGCTCAACAGAAAATCTATCGAAAGAAAAAATAATCAAAATTACATTCTCGTCCGATGGTAGCACAAAAATTTGAACACAAAATCAAAATCAAAATTATCCTCATCCCGCCTAGCGGGGGACCAACCAATCAACCAATAGTGCCATCAAACCCTGAAAACTAGGACTTAGGATATCAACAATTCATCTTTGAGGCATAAAAAACTTAGGGCCCCTGCACTTCCACAAAAAAAAAATATTTCCCTAAGAACACCACGGGGACCTGAGTGCAGAAGAAGGATTTGAACTTTGGATCACCCGCTCAACCAACTCAATAGAAACTAGCCATCGAAAATGGATATCTGCAACATATTAATCCAGCGACAGTAAAACCCTCCATCTCAAAAATATGTGAAGACTAAAACCCCACAAATCCTATTGGATTCCAACCATCCTTCGAACTCCAGAGAACAACTCATACCAAACCTCCATCTTAGAACAAAAATAGGGGCCATGGAGTAAGGTTTTGGAAAGGACCCAAAACCTTGGGATTTGTGGGTTCAAACCCCATAGAAAACTATTGAGAAAAAACCCCCACCCTAGTGGGTTCTAATCCTATTGGTATGCAGAAGAATAGAAGAACCCCCAAAGAAGGAACCCAACAATAAAAAAACACCCAAACACTGTCCCTAGACTAAAAAAGATCCCATCCATTGCCTAGCAAAAATAACAATAGTATTTTGGAAAAATATGGACCAGGGGACTCTGGTACTAACATCAGGTCACCGCGAGGTACAAAATATATTTCACCACCACCTAGTTAGTTGCATGAACCAAGGGACTCTGGTACTAACATCAGGTCATCGTGAGGCACAAAATATGTTTCACCACCGCCTAGCCAGTTGCACAATAGTGGATTGGAAAAAATTGGAACATGGGACTTTGGCACCACCACAGAGTCCCCGCTAGGCACGAGAAAAGCTTCGCCACCAACAAGGATCAGACCAACGAACACATAACTCTCTTGCAAAGACTCCAAGAGATCCAAACATGGTCCTACCCCTATGAGCTCCCCTTCCATTGGCTCCTCTACCATTCCACTCTACACCCAAAATCCATAAGGGTCAAATCTTCCCAACCTAGAATGCAATTTGGATTTGAGCCACTATTTTTCCTACATCAAATACTTGATATTATTTTCATCAAGAGATAAAATCTTCCTTGTTCAAGTACCTTATAAAAGTTGAATTTCACCAAAATTAAAATCAACAATATATCTGGTTAAATTATTTATAATTTTGTTTTTCTTTATAGATATGTTAACATTTTTCAATATACCACCTCTATTAGTAATCAATTGACCTAAACAATAATAATATCATTGACCCAATCCCCGCATTAATTTTTATTAAAAATATTTATAATAATAAAATAATAACATGTGGGTTCCCCCAATCTAAATATAGCTCCATCCTTTTAGAGTGATAATATTGATTCCTATAAGAAGTGTCCCAACCCCTCCATAATTGTCAATTGAAGTTCCATATGATTTTGAGTAGGTGAGAAGAATTTTCCTTTAGTATTCAAAAAATAACCACCTTTGTCAACTTTTTTAGGGTTTCCTCTAGAAATAACATTGAAATTAAGTTTTATGAACCTAACTTATGGACATTTTCATTTTGCCATGAATCGATGCAATTCCTTTACATTAAATACATTATCATAGATACCCTTACATGTATTTTCAAGTCTTATGACCAATAGGCTAGATCATCCTTTTCCACACTTATGCCTTCCCATGATAAGCACCATGCCTATATAAACTCTGCAAGAGAGGCAATAGTACAAATTCAAAATTAAAAATAATTCTAAGATTTAAATTAAAAAATTCTATCATGTTTTACAAGATACATATTCAAACAAGTAATGATAAGATCAATCCTGATTTAGTTATGAAACAACTAATCAAACATTTCATCAACTCTTCCAATGTTGATAAAACAACCTAGGATTCTAATTTTCTTTGGAGAAGCAATCCCAAATAGTGGAAGCAAGATGACAATGAAGAAGTAGATGGGTTGAGGTTACTAGCTCCTACTCACAAAAAGCATACCCAAAAGGACCAAGACTATCATATTTACTGTACTTTCTAAAAATTAAAAGAAGCATAATATTCACTACAAATCATATGTCGAAAAGTGGAGAAGCAAAATAAGCAAGCAATAGATAAAATGGGAGAATTGGGTACCGAGTACCCAAATAAAAGATTACATGGATACACACGGATGCAATGGATCACAAAAACCTCAATACTAAATATTTACATCACCTAAACCAACACAACATATGATTTTAGGGTCAGGTTACAAATTGCAAGGTTAATCATACTAGTAGTTTAACTAATGTTGCTAAGGCTAAATACATCAAATTATGCTTTTAGGCTCACATGAAGAATACATCACACTGCACCTATAGTCTACCCATGGGCTTGCATAAAGTTTACATCATACATTTTTGGCCTTGGCCAACAAGATTAGATTATATATATTCCAAAATTTCTTTAAACTTGTGCTAAGGATCCATTGAGAGGAGACACTAGAGATGATATTATCTCCTATAATCGATGTTCTAAAGTGCCATTTTTATCCAATAAAGGAACTACTTGAACCTTTATCACCATTTTTTAGTTTACCTACTAAATTTAGGAACTCTACTTCAATCTTCTGTAATCTCATTATGCATGCTTTCATAGAGTGTCCTTCCCTTTTATAATATTGCATGGGTTTGACTTCTTTGAAGACCATTACTTGCCCTTGGGCTACTAATATTTAATCTCCATTGGTTTGAATTCCTTAGGGTAGGTCTATGTTTGAGGAACTACTCCACAATTATTCATAGCAAGCTCAACATGAACAAGAAGAGAGAAAATAATATCAAGAGTTACATGTTGCTTCTACATGGTCATTGTATTCACATGAATCACTAATCAAATAATTTGAAAAGGTAAATTAGGATTAGCAATAAAAAATTTAACAAATTCTATATTTATCTTTACTGAACATCTTAAAGCTATTATATCAACTCAGAAAACCTTAAAACAAAATATATAGGCCTCAATGTTATCAATGTCTAATTTTTTTGAGGCTGGAAGTACGTTTCTAATTTGATGGCTTAAATGAGGTCTAGTTTTTCAAACAATTCCTTTAAGGTTTCCCCACACCTTGATGGGGTCACTTATGTCTCATATATGGAAAAAGTATATTTATCTCCATTAACATAAAGAGTAGACCAAGAACCTTGTCCTCTTTAGGCACATATTTCTTATTAAGACCTTTTGTCTTAGCTTAAAAAATAAACCAAAGATTCTTACTTCTAAGTAATCCAGTTATTTGAACTACCCAAGAGTTATAATTTTTTCCATTAAGATGAGTAACATATGCTAAAGGATACATTTACCATAAAAGGTTCTATGCACTATAATATGTCCTTGGACTAATGCCACTAATACATAGATATTGAAAAACCATGATCTAAAAAATGGCCTAAAACACATCTTTATGTAAAAGTTATGACATCCAAAAGTTGAGCCTATAAAAAAGAAAAAGAAAAAGATAAAACCTTCAAAATTATAAAAGAAGATTGACAAATCAAAGCCTACCACCTATTACATGCTAATAGGAAAGTATACCACTATGCATTTTGATTGAATGGAGGAAAGACACTTGCATTAGTCTAATCGGTTGCATATAGTCATAAAAAAGTGTATGTCAAATGACCACGTTGGTACCACATCAAATAACTTGATAAAGAAGAAAGCAAGAAAATTGGGAGCAACATGGTTCAAACTAACAACTCAGGTGTGGGAAGTGAGCTAGTTGACCTAGGCTTGTCAGGTGCCTCCATGATAGGTTTCAAACAAAGGGGGCATGCCTACCTCTTGAGGTGAGGAGAAGCACAAAGCACATAGGACACCCTTTCTTCCAAAACCAAAAAATATACCCTAATTCAAACTTCTACCTCTTGCATGGAAGTCTAAAACACTCATCGATTATCTAGGATGCCCACAACAATCTTTAAGTCATACAAGGTAAGGCCTTCATTAGATAGAATAGATGAATGACCCTTTTTAACTCATAAAATAAGAGCTCAATGCGTATACATGACCATCTCTTCACCAAGAAAAGGGGATGAGAGGGAACCAAAGACTTTAGCCCAAGTTTTTTCCTCTGGCATAGTGTTGAATAGATAGCATGGTGCAGATGAAAAGGTAGAAAGAAGTTCAGATAAATGAAAGTTATCCATGATCAGAACAAGAGCACAAAAGGTTAACTCTGACATAGTGTTGAATAGATAGCATGGTGCAGATGAAAAGGTAGAAAGAAGTTCAGATAAATAAAAGTTATCCATAATAAGAACAAGAGCACATAAGGTTTAGAACTTTCTATATGTTAAGTAAGAGTAAATGGACTTGAATCTGTGACCACCAAAGTAAAAGAGGACTAAAGAGACATCCTAGCTAAAAGAATGTTGATCTTGATCTTTATGAGAGAAGGATGCAAGGGCCTTGACTAAAACATGAGGGCTAAAAATATAAAAATTATAGCAATAACTCTTAGCCTTCATGTTTAGGAAGGTGAATAATTATGGTTTTTATTAGTATGTCAAAGTGAGGACCAATGTTGGATGGAAGTGAGTATGATTGACTTGATGGTTCACATGTTTGGCTTCTGTGCAGAGGGATGTCACCTGTTTATCAATACGTTGAGAAGTATCCCTGGACAGCCACGGGTTGGGAAGTTTGCAGTTTCTGCAGGTGTGGAAGGGGGGTGCAGTTGCTATTTCGGTGGCACCGTGTTGGGTAGGGATCTGCTGCGATTGAGATACCCGCTCCTGATCGAATACGCCCACAAGTTATTTACCAAGGTTCACGACTTGAAAAAGCCAGGAGAGAGACTAAATCCCGGTGCCGTCGTCTGCAGCACCTTGAGCTTCTGTCGGGAATAAATTACGGAGCTGAAGAGATCGTGTGTGGGAGAGACGCAATGGGCGGCAGATATGCGACCTCCTTTGAGGTTCTCTCTGCGCATGTATATGGAGGTGTTGGATCAGAGCCCTCTGGATCTGCCGGCTATGCAGCTGATAAAACTTCTGTCAAGCGTTAACATGGGAAAACAGAGTGTTCCGGCCCGACGTGGTGGCGAGTCAGGGCATATCGCAGTGGTGACGAGGTCGACTTTGCGTGGGGGAGAAGCCGCGCCGTGCGGGCCCACTCTGGCCGACAATGTTGAGTTGGTAGGAATAGTAAGGACCTATGGCCGACAATGTTGTGTTGTTAGGAATAGTAAGGATCATAGGACTACCTTGATTGTATGGAGTAGTGAGGGTCCGTGCATGTCTCCAAAATTTTGATGGTATGAAGTAGTGAGGTGTATGGGAGATGATTGAGTTTGTCTTCATTCAAGTAGTGAGGTCTATGAGAGATGATTGAGTTTGTCTTCATTCACATGATGATGTCAATAAGGTGAATGGTTGAATTTATTTTCTTGCAGAAGATGATGTGAATCACTAAGGTTTAGTTTGAGGGTCCATGCCACAATTAAGGTGAATGGTTGAGTTTGTCCCTTTTCACAAGATGACGTGAATCACTAAAATTTAGCTTGATACATTGTAAACCCTGATTGTATGGAGCAGTAAAGACTTATGCCAATCAAAGGTGAATGGTTGAGTTTATTCCCATTTATAAGATGACGCGAATTATTAAGGTTTAGTTTGATTCATTGTAAACCTTGATGTATGGAATTGAGGGCCCATGCCGTAATCAAGAGGAATGGTTGAGTTTGTGAGGGCCCATGCCGCAATCAAGGTGAATGGTTGAGTTTGTCCCCATTCACAAGATGACGTGAATCATTAAGACTTAGTTTGATTCATTGTAAACCCTGGTTGTATGGAGTAGTGAGGGCCCATGCCTCACTTAAGATGAATGGTTGAGTTTGTCCCCATTTACAGGATGATGTAAATTAGTAAGGCCTAGTCTGATTGATTGTTTTGTGATTGGTTGTGTATGTTTTAAGACATAACTATTATGAATAATAATATCTGTTCTTGTTTGCAACTTTGATGTTGGATAGTATGTGTATCTTATCTAGTTGTGTTGAAGGATCATTTGAAGCTTTGTTTGTCCTTATCCTTGGTCAACTGTTCATTGAGGCCATTCTCACTTGAGTAAGGCTATTCCCACTATTGCAAATAATTAAAGGTATTTATACTATAAATGTACTTAATGAACTATTAAGTGTTCTAGTTTATCGTATATCTCTACTCGCATTTGAATCATAATATAATTTAAAAAAAAATGTTACAATTTTATTACATCATTTATATAATAAATCATAATAAAATGGAGTAGTTAAAACCACTCACACATATTTATACATGAAAGGTTAATAATTACAATTTTCATCAATTATAAAAATCACATTATTTATGATGTTTTTTTATACTAAAAAATATAATATATATTATTAATAAACTTTTAATATATATACTTTTTTTTTTTTTTTAACTAACCTATTGGATCTCCAACCTTTGAAGAAGTAGGGGTGCAAGGATCAATATAAGAAAAAAGAACAACAAACTACGAACCTGTGACTTATTTAAAACAAATGCCTTAACAAGAACTATTATAAATTGTTATCTATATAATATAGAAGATTAGAAACCAGAAACACTTCCCCTAGATGTCTATGATTCTTAATTAAATGACATTTCTAATATTAACTGTTTCATGGCACTTTAGACCCTAAGAGTCACAACCTTTTCCAATAATGGTTATAAACATAACTACAATTTAAAGATATTATATTTTAATAAAATAAATATTAAATTTATATAAATAATATAAAAAATTAAAATTATTATATTTTTTAATTGAAGTTAATGTGAGAAACTTCTATGCCCTTATAAAAATTTGACCAACAAAAACCCTACTTGTCCTTAACAAACTATTATATTTTTTTTATTAAAACTAATTTTAAATGTATAAAATATGTTACCTATATACATAATTTAAGACCACAAATGACTCATGTCGCTTGGAGAGGGATTTTGAGGTCGCTTGGAGAGGGATTTTGAGGTCGCTTGTCGACCTACAAGGCATGTAGGAAATAAGTTGTGACAACAAGGTATTTAAAGCTACACATGGACATAACGTATTTGTGACACAAATTAAATATAATTAATTAATTAATTTATTTTGATTATATAAAGGAGTTAGTTATAATTATTATTATTTTTTATTGGTAAAAGGGTTTTTGAAAGGGTTTCATAATCTTTTATATCAAAAAGATTATTACAAGAAGCTTCAAGGAGATAAAAAGATACAGGAACAATAATTTTGGTTGGGAAGTCTAGGAGAATCCAGCTAACACCTTAGAGAAGCTAGTGCAAAATATCAAAATGATATTAGAAGCCCACACAGGGGTAATGCCTGAACACCAAAAAAAGCCCATACAGGGACAAAAACATAAAACCAGAAAACAACCCATGTAGGTGTAGGACCTAATAACCAAAAAAGGCCCACACAGGGGTAGAGACATTAAACCAAAGAAGCTCACGCCGGGGTAGAGACAATAAAATACACAAAAGGGGGAGACCCCCACGATCGAGAGACATCCAACATCTATGATTAAGCATTTGGTCCCTGACCATTTCTCGTAGAGCCCTCTCCCACCAAAATTTTGAATTCCTCAAAGGACCTCAAACTGATCCTTGTATTCCTTCAGGTGGGAGTTTGCCTGAACCAGGAGGGAAGTGATGGTCCTAGTCGTCCGACCAAGGGCTTTGAGGAGATCTTGGATTTCCTAGATGTGTCCACGGTCAGAAAGGTTCGGATAATTTGTCACTCGAGAAGTCAACAGGGGAGCTTGAGCAAAGGTCCCCTCGTTGGTGATTGTTCTTCTCATCGACTTATCCTTCTTGGCCTGGAAGGACAAAGAGTCGTTCGAAACATCGTCAATAACAAGAGGGGCCTTTCGTTTGCTACACCTCGCCTTGGATCGAAGGGGGTAACATCGGGATTCAAATTTTTTGGAGCTAGGGGTGTCATCCGCTCTGGTCGTAGAGCCTAGAATGCAATTGGGAGGAGGGGTGACCCGGATGTCTTCTCCAGCCTCTCCCCCGAGGTTAGCAAGACCTATAATAATGAGAGCGGGCCTGGTAGGCCCAGTCGCCCTGTGGTTCTGCTCTGCAACCACAAAATTAAACAGGACAAGGTGGAGGTCCTGGTGGAGGGGGAGGAGGATATTACCTCTTCACATTCAAGACAAACCTTTCCATTGACCGAAACACGTACTCATGAATATTTATTGTCTTCTTCCCCCGAATATGGTTCAAAAATACGAGATGAAAATTATGGATAACAACACTTGGGCTGTCAAGGGTGAAGTACTGCAGCACCGTAACCATAACCATGTCCCACAATTTCAAAAAAAAATTCCTTCACTATGCCACCTTTCTCCTTGCCGAGGGACTCTCCTCTATCCCTGAATAGAACCAATTATCCTTAGAGGGAATGCTTTTCACGATTGATGATTTTCCCATAATTGGTAAGGCCAATGAATTTTTCCAGTAAATTCACCATGATAGTAAAGCCCATCCCTCCAAGGACAACATGTCCTCCATTCCAAGTGCGAACAAAATCCATAGAAAAATCCAGCTCATTCCCATTGAAAAGTTATAGAAAATTGAGGAGATCGTGGTCTTTGAAAATATCTTCGACTAGGGGGTAAGCTGAAGGGAGTCTGGCTCAATTTCAACCATGGTAGAAGGTAAAATCAGAGGCAATAGAAGAAGTTGGGGGGGTGGTGATGATGAGAAAATAGAAGGATGATGAAGGTGGTAATGTAGCTACAAGAAGACTCTGGAAAATATCAACACTCGAGGTGGCTCGTACCCCATGCCATCCAAATCATACAAAAACCAAGGGACACGGGTGAAAGGGCATACCAAACAAGAGGGAGGGCCAGGTGGAGGGGAGCAGAGATGGCACAAAGACCGACTAAACAAGTAGGCTAGTTCAGAACATGATGGAGAGGATGATCATCCTTGTTGGATAGACATACATGGTAGAGGTGCATGATGAGGATGACGATAATGAAATCCAAGGGGTTGCTAGAAACAAGGGAAATTTTTTGATAATGAATACATGACAGTGGGGCAAAACTAAAAAATAACATTACCCAAAAAACATCGGTGGACTGGGAAAAATTCAACAAGATTTGGTTGAAGACGAGGAAAAAAATGGGACTACCAACGAGCTTTGGGACTGTGGCAGTGACCAAAATGAGGACACGGGCAAGGGAGTCAAACATTCCCAAGGTCTAGGTAAACCTATCAATGCCATACAAAAAGGTGGTATGATTCCCATAGCTTGCACTTCTAATGGTGATGTCCTCATGGTTCCACTTGTATGAAGATTGATGAGTGTGCCACAAGGGGGTGGCATTGGTGGGCCAGGTTGATAGTTGGTTGTCCTTGGGAAGTCCTCTAACCTTCCAATGTTTGGAAGGGTCTACCTAGGGTGGCAGGTATGAAAAATTCCCCAGCATAAGAGTTGACCAAAATCGGAGCTCACAGTGCAAAGTTGGTAACTTGCCAATCTGGCCATAGGCTGACCAATCAACATGCTGAGGTGACGATAGGCTTGAAATCGATGGAGCTAGTTTTTGAACCTGGCCCACCATGAATCACTAGATGATGACATCAACAACATTGGTATCGATGAGAGTCTGGGGAAAGGAATCTCTCCACATAGTGAGACCATGCTATGATATTCCCATATTAGCTAAGTGATCAACGACACGATTTCCTTCCTTGTAGGTGTGGGTCATCCTTATGTTCGAGAAGGAGAGCATCAGATGATTGACTTCTGTGATCATGTTGGAGATGTTCCATGAAGCGGGGGAAGTTCCGGAGGTCAGGCAAGTGATGATGTTTTTGGAATCTCCTTCCACCACAACATTTGGAACCTGCAAACTGTGAATAAGGACAACACCTTGGTAGAGAGCCCTAGCTTCAGCGAAGTGACTGGAGTTGAGTCCTAGGTTCTCGGTGTAGGCTAGGATGATGTTTCCCATATGATCTTGAATGATGCCACCCACACCAGCTGCCCCTAGATTTCCTTTAGCCACGCCATCAAAATTTAGTTTGAGGAAACCTAGGGGGGAGAGGTCCATCTGACAAGGGAGTGGTCAGCCCTGGGAGAGACTTTCTTGTACATGCCATTAGGTATTATGAGGAAAGATGCAAGATGAGCTTCACATCTCGGCTTGGGATCGTTCTCACCTCAAGTGATGGACACATTCTCAGCAACAACAACCATTATTCTGGAAAGAACATACTTCTCACTGTGGGTAGAGTCTTGGAAATCATAGGCATTGCATTCGTGCCAAATATCCCATAAGAAGTGGGGGATCCAGAAGGACCAGAAAGTCTTCAAGTTGTGGCCTCTAAAAGAAATAGGCCACTAAACATAAATATTTAATAGAAAGGGCAGGATCCAAGAGATACCAACCGAGGATAACAGGGAAGAGAGAATGGAATGGGAGAAGGGACAGGATATGAAGATGTGTTGGGTAGACTCACAATATAAGTGGCAAAGGTAATAATGGTTGGGGAGGGACATACCACGACGATGGAGATTTGGGATGGTGAGGATCTTATCTTGGACAACAAGCTAGAGGAAGAAGTTGACCTTAGGGATAATGTGGGGCTTCAATGCGGCTGCAAACCTCAACAGGGATCTAGAAGATGAAATTGAAGAAGACGAGGATGCTCTGAAGGGTAGATTTGACTAAAGTGGCTTTGTCTGCCTAACTAAGAAGACTCCCTTTCCAATTGGCCAATTTTTTTTGGATGCGCTCAATGACAGGGTTCCATATGGATTTTTTGGAATGGCCTTCGAAGAGAGGAAACCCTAGGCAGGTGGCAAGGAAGGTATCAATGGAGTAGCCAAGGATGACAACAATGTGAGCTTGGTGTCTCATTGGATTATTGATGAAATAGATCTTACTCTTGTTCAAATTCACATTTTGGCCAGCTACAACCCCAAAGGAGAGGATGATGGATCTAATGCATTGGGCTTGGGGAACAGAATCGCTGGTGGAAAGAATGGTATAATAAAAAAATTTCTGGTGGGAGATGGCCTAGAGAGAGGAAGCAAGTTTGATGCTAGAGATAGACCCTTCAAGGTAAGCATGGGTAAGAGCCCTCCCAAGAGCTTCAGCAACAATGATGAACAAGAAAGGGGAGATGGGGTCTCCTTGTCTGAGGCCTTTGAAGTTCTTGAAGTAGCCTATCGGGGAGCCATTAACCAGAACAAAAAATTTGGCCAAGGTAACGCAACCTTTGATCAGATCAATCCAGTCCGGATGGAAGCCAAATTTGTGAAGGACCATGAATAGGAAATCCTAGGATACTCTATCAAAGGCTTTATTCATATCAAGCTTCAGGAGGAAGCCCGCTTGGCCACTCGAGGAGATGGAATGGATGAGCTCGTGGATGGTGATGATGTTGTCAGTGATTTGTCTTCCTTGGACAGAGCTGCCTTGGTTTGGAGCTATGATGTAGGGAAGGATAAGCTTGAGCCTAGTAGCCAGGGCCTTGGTGAGGATTTTATATAGAACATTGCACAAGCTTATGGGATGGAAGTCGAAGAGGGTGTGGGCCTACTTAACTTTGGGAATGAGAGCTAAGAAGGTGGAATTGATGTCCTCTAGGATCTCCCTATATTTTTGCATTTGCTGGATGGCAGAGACCACATCTGGGTCCAATATGTCCCAAAAGTTCTAGAAAAAATTGGGGGGAAGCCATTCAGGCCTGGATATTTCCCTTCATGCATAGAGAAAAAACAATCCAAATTTCTTTAGCAGTATGGGCTTTGATTAAACTTTGATTCTAATCAACAGTGACTAACTTGGGGATGTTTCGAAGAAATTTTGCAAAGGTTTGATGGTAATAGTTGAGATAGGGACCAAGCAGCTCTTTGAAGAAATTAACTGCCTTGGATCTGATTTCCTGAATGTCCATGACTACCTTGCCATCCTGCTGCACTAGTTCCTTGATCCTGTTGCTTCCCCTATGCCTCATCGATGTGGCATGAAAGAACTTAGTGCTTGAGTCACCTTATTTAAGTCAATTAACCCTAGACTTTTATTTCCAAAAGACTTCTTTGCTTTTTAGGATGTAAAAATTGGAGAGAAGGATCCTTTTAGAGTCCTAAAGAGTGGGATCAGGTTCTCCATTTTGCAAAGTGATTTCAATATCTCTAAGTTGGGACTAAATTTGCTATTTTTTTGTAAAAAATATTCCCAAAAACTTCTTTGTTCCACCATTTCATATTGTATTTCACATGTCATAATTTGTTGCTCACCTAAGAAATTTTGGATCCATGGAAGGGATGGGCCCACCATTGGGAGATTAAGGATATGATGTTAGGATCGTGGAGCCACATGGATTTGAATCTGAAGGGGGATTTAAAAGTGGAGGTATGAGGATAAACATCCAGTAGGATATGATTGTGGTCGAAGCCAATCCTAGGCATAGAATGCATAGTTGCATCACAAAATTTTGGGATGGCATTGGTGTAAATGAAGACATGATCAAGGCACATCTGGATCAACTGGTCACTCTTTTTGCAATTACTCCAAGTGTATTTTGACCCTCTAAGACTGATGTCCATAAATTTATTATTATCAAAAAAGTTTGCAATGCATTCATAGGACCTCTCAGTTATTGGAGACCCTCCTTTCTTGTCAAAAGGGAAGAGGGGGAGTTGAAGTCTTCGACCAGAATCCAGGTTTCTGAAGAGAAGAAGTCCCTTAACTGACTAAGAGAGTTCCATAATAGGTTCATTCGAGAAGGAGCATTTCGAGCATAAAAATTGGATAGGACCCATAGAAACCCATCCTCTTTTTTGAAGAACATGATGTTAATATAGCTCTCAACTATAGACAACACAGTCCGATCAACCTTGGTTGGGTCCCATAAGCACAACAATCCCCTGAAGCTCTATTGGCTGAACTAAAACATGACGTAGAGTCCTTCCAAATGTAATTTGAAATGCAAGAAATATCCTGAGAATCAAGCTCGGTTTGTTGGAGTAGAATAATGGTGGGTCTATGTTCTCTCCTCATGAAATTAACTAAGTGCTTTCATCCATTGAGGCCTCTCACATTCCATGAGAGGATCTTCATTTGGAAACTCTTGACAATGTTCACTTCTCTCTTTTGAGCAGGAGGGGAAGATTGTTTTTGCTTTATTATTGGGTCTTCGAAATGCGGGAAGACCCTCTGAGGGTGATATAGGTGAAATTTACAACTTCATATGAGGCTTCCCTATTTTTTATGTCCTATATCAAGGGACGACCCTTATTTTTCATCGAATCCACATCAGCCATTGGTTTCCTTAAAGAGCGGTAGGGAGGAGGATTGGGGGAGGTGGTGCTAGGGGAAGGAGGGAAACTGTTAGGAGAGGTCAAGGCCCTATGTGGGGAGGGAGGGGAGGGTGGATGGCATAGCGGGCAGTTGAATATAGGTTCAGATGGATCGAAGGGAGGGTCATCGAAGGACAAAGGGGAGAAGTGGTTGGACATTAGGATTGGAAGGCTGCGAGGGGGGATGGGTCTGACTAGGGGGGTCCCAAGGGATCCATATCCCAGTGAGGGGTCACAGAAATGGAGACAGGAGGGTTGAGGTTGGGATCGAGAATGGAGGGGCAACCAATTTTAGAGATATGATGACTCTTTCAAAAGGATATGGCTAGGGGATTGGAAGGGAACTGGGAGTTTAAATGACCTTACTTGTAACAAAGACTACAAAAGGTAGATTTGTTTTTGTATTCAATAACTTGAGAAAAAGTACAGACCTTGGAGATGTGGTTGATAGACGATGAAATATCTACATCCAAGTTGGCATTGATGCACATACGAGCTTGGGTCATCCGAGTCTCAGATCGTGTTGGAGGATCAAAGGAGATCAGTTCCCCAATTGTAGACACCAAAACAGCACCAATCCGATTAAGTGACTACAAACACTGATCGCATTGACATACACAACTTTCAGGGCAGCCCTCAGAGGTCAAACAGTGGTCCTGACCACTCACACAACAATTTAGAAGGTCAAAAAATGAGCAGAGCAAAGTTGGTCGCAAACTGCAAGCTTCAAATCCTAAACAAGCCTTCAATCTAAAGTGAGCCTTTAACAAACTGCAACCTTCAAACTTCAAGTCCTAAGCAAACTGCAAAACTTTAAGGCAAACCTAGCAAAAAGGGGAACCTTGGCCTTAGACGTCGCGAAATCGCGACGTCGCGATTTCGCGCGTCGCGAAATCGCGACACCTTTGGCCCAGAGGGGAGCCTCGGCCAAAGGTGTCGCGATATCGCGCGTCGCGATATCGTGACACCTTTGGCCCCGAGGGGAACCTCGGCCAAAGGTGTCACGATATCATGCGTCATGATATCGCGACACCTTTGGCCCCGAGGGGAACCTCGGCCAAAGGTGTCGCGATATCGCCAATATGTGACACCTTTGCCCCGAGGGAGCCTCGCCAAAGGTGTCGCGATATCGCGGTCACGATATCACGACACCTTTGGCCCCAAGGGAGCCTCGGCCAAAGGTGTCACGATATCGGCGTCGCGATATCGTGACACCTTTGGCCCCGAGGGGAGCCTCGGCCAAGGTGTCACGATTCGCGATATCGCGACACCTTTGGCCCAGAGGGGAGCCTCGGCCAAAGGTGTCGCGATATCGCGCGTCGCGATATCGCGACACCTTTGGCCTCGAGGGGAGCCTCGGCCAAAGGTGTCGCGATATCGCGCGTCGCGATATCGCGACACCTTTGGCCCAGAAGGGGAACCTCGGTCGAAGTGTCGCGATATCGCGACGTCGCGATATCGTGACACTTCGGCAGCGAACACTTCTCCAGTCAAAGGCGGACTTTGACGTGGCCGCCACAGCCAAGGAATAACCGCCACGTGGCACCCCTACGTGCCCATTTTCAAAGAGACCCCGTGGGTCTGTAGAACGGTGGATTCGACCAATCAGAGGCGACACGTCAGCATTCAAGACATTTAATCAGTCAAAGCAATTTAAAGCGGATTTTAACTAAGCGACGGACTTCACCAACTGCAATAATGAGACGAATAGTCTCAACAACAAATCCGGTCAGAGGCCATGCCTCATAACTGCTGATATGATTTTCCAGCGATAATCTCTGTGCGAGCCATGTCTCATAATCATCTGACAACGGTCAAATCTCAGCGGCGCCTGCGGACTTAGGGTTTTGACATTAATATTTCAGAAGCGGAATTCCTCTATAAAAACTAGCTCAATGCAATGAAAGAAGGACCACGAAGCATTTTGTAAACACAACGAAGTGCTGTTCATTTACGACCCGATTGCATCAGTCGATTTTACCTTCCTCACACCCAGAATCTCTTACGAAAGAGAGGTTGGTGGGTTGCTTTCAGAGGGTGAAGCCGAACCTTCATACCCGACAGTGGACACAGTATTCTACCAATTCGACGACAACACTCAATATAAACGATTATGGGCCTTTCTTTATCGGATTGGCGCCAAAGTCGATTTTTGACGGGGCGGCCCGCTTGGGTACCCCAGGCATATTTTTAGTTAAAGTAATATATGCCGTTCTTTTTGATATATCCTGCAAAATTAACACGCATTTAAATAGCTTATGTTTTACGTCTATGTTATACTGTATGTTGTTATGTATTTTACAATATGGATTTCAGAAAATGTATATCACGTATTGTCATGTTTAAATAGTTTTTCGAATATGTATCGTCGTACTATTGAGGCTTTGGCTCATTTTGTATTTAATCACGTATTTTAAATATTATCTTACATTAAGTTTTTCGAATGTTTACTTGGGTAAGCCTGAGTTGTTTTATTCAAATATTTAATCAATCTTTGCACGTATTTCTTTTAAACGTTTTATCCTTTAGTCACAGGTGCTACTAAACGTTTTTATCGTTTCTTTGACCGCAGGAAAAACAACAACAAGCAAGGACCGATTAACATAAGCGGCAACAACATTGGCCTGCCCGTTTCAAATGTGGGCATGCGGAAGGAGATCACTATTCATCTGTTGTAACTGAAAATATGTAACTGAGGAGATGTATTGTAACCGAGCCGACATCATATTAATAAAAAGGGTTGTGTTCCTGCTATTGATTTGATTACATCCGTGTTATTACATGCATTAAACTAGTTCTATTTTTATTGCATCTTAAGTGTTCTTTTATTTTCGGAATCTCATGCTTTCAGTGGCGATCACGGTGGGACCGTTCCCAAAATTTTTAAATCACAGAAACTAATCAGATTTGCTGTGTTTTAACAGGTACCTTTTTTTAAACCGGAGGCCGGAAACGACAAATCCGGTCGGAAAGAGGTAACGGTTTATAACTCGTCTATGTCATTTTCTGTAACGGTTTAATTTTTTATTTTCACTTTTTTTAATTATTAAAAGTAGAGGAATTTTCATAAATTTTTCTTACTTTATTTAATTATTTATTTATTTATGTAATTATTTATTTAATAATTAATTTAAAAAAAAAAAGAAAGGTAGAGAAATTTTTTATAAAATTTTCTTGCTTTATTTATTTATTTAATTGCTAAAAAAAAAAAAAAAAAAAATTTCAAATTTTTAATTGTTGTTTTCCGGTTTGTAGTGTTTGTTTAGCATAGGGAAAGTCACTTTATTTTTGCTGCATGTTTCATTTTTATTACATAAAATGAACCGCACACACTTCACGTGATAAATTAAACCAAGGCGCTGGTCGTAAAACCCCAGCCCTTGAGCAAGACCAACGGTGGGTTCATCACCACCTTGGCTTAGCTTTGCATCCATTTCCCCGATTGTCACTGTTGTTAGACGTAAATCCTGACGAAAGCTGACCGAGTGTTGCTGGGGTGATTCCCATGCACGCGAGGATAAGTCTTCTATGGTAGGTGTCATTAACAGGACAATCCCCCTTCCGTACCGCCTATGTTCCACGTACCATCTGCTCTCACGTACCTATAGTTTCCCTCTCGTAAGGGCGGGTATATAGAGAGGTTGGTATATCGGTCCGACAATGGTATATTGAAGGGGCGACCATTTATGGGAGTCATATGAGCCAACATTATGCATTTAAACGTTCTTCCAAAATTTGCAAAAACATAACAAAACATCAAAATGCACTAAACCAGTTTAGGACACACTATCAAATCCTTAAAAGAGATAATCACGATTTTGTGTATGAGTGTGTTCATTTCTGCTTAGTGTAGACCAAAAGACAAATCATCATAAAACAAGATAAAATCTGTTTAGAGAAGCACTACAATGGTGTACACCCGTAGCCAAGCCCAATCAAGGGCAAACGCTGCGGAAGGTGCACAAAGAGAGGGCGCTAGTCGCCTTCGCTTTAGCCCTGAGGATTTGGCCATACCGCCTTGGCGGTCTAGCCTACAAGAGAGTCCATATCAGACCCCATCAAAAAGAAATTATTGGGAGCCTCCTCATTGGGGTATGCCCATCCAACACAGCCCCTTTCGGGAAGACGCTTTACACGTAGATCCCAATGTAGGTAGACAACCGCCTCTTGAGGCTAGATTTGAATGGCCACAGCGCGATGAAGCGCTAGAGAGGCATACTGTCCATTTGGAGGGACAACGTGGATATGGCGTCTCTTCTTTACCTCCCATCAGAACAGAAAAACAACATCCAGAGCGCAGGGCTCTTTACACAGGGCAAGCTAACTCCGCCCGCCCCTTTCACACCCATGAAAGGGAGTACGAGGAAGATCATCGCATTCCTCGGGAACAACATACAGCGTGGGAACCTTGTGTTTCTGCGCCTGCCAGATATCATGATCACACATCAAGGCTAGAGCCTCAAGCAAATGTCGCCTACCCCGACAAAGGGAAGCAACCCATTGAAATTTTAGACCATCAAGATCGAGGCAAACACATAGGCAAAACATTCAAGCCTCCTCAACAAAAGAGGGCAGACCCAGTTGACCCGATAGTCGCCAGACATGCCGCTCGCCAAGCTCGAATCACGCGGCTTGAGCAGGGTCATCAGGAGTTAGAGTACTTATACCGCTTGAATAAAGAGCGCATGCAGCGCGAAGCGGATGAGTTGCGCTATAAGCTACCTGAGAGGGTGCCAACCCCTCGCACCCATAGAGAAGAACAATATGAGAGGCACAATCCTTGGGTGCAAGACAGGTCTCCGCGACCTCGTCAAGTTTTGCCTCCGAGACCTTATAGACCCGAGAGGGAGGCCACTCCCCGAAACAATGATGGGTACCCTCAGCGGGGACTCAATCAAGGTCATAGGTCTCGCCCAGAGACTCCTCAAGAAGTTTATGAGGAGTACGAACCAGAAATAGAACGGGCCAAAACGCCCCATCAAGGCGGGAGGGCTGCCACTCGGCCACCCCCCATAGGCCTCCAGTCTCCCATAACTCACCACGGGAGCAAACAAAAGAGGAAGAAATAAAATCTTCCGATGCATACAAAGCGCTATTAGAGCGTTTGGAGTCTATGGAGACAAAAGCTTCTGGGCATCAAAAGCCCACATTACGTCAACTCCGTAGTCATCCAGTGCATCCCTCAGTGCCTACACCTCTTTACCCCGAACACTTCAAGTTGCCTCAATTGGCAGTTTTTAAAGGTGAAGAGGACGCACAAGAACATGTCACAAGGTTCCTAAGTCAATGCTTCGGCATCCAAGATAATGATGCATTGTTGCTTCGAACTTTCATAACCACATTCGCAGGCCCTGCCTCGGATTGGTTCACACAATTACCCAAACACAACATAAACAATCTCGATCAATTAGTAGATGCGTTTCTTGAACGCTTTGCTTTCAACACAAAGAAGAAGGCATCACTGAGTGATCTGGCCAGCCTCAGGCAATATGAGGAAGAAACAATGACAGCATACGGGAATCGCTGGAGGGCTTTGCTTTCTAGGTTACCCTACCGTCCCCCTATGTCTGATCTTACGCAGATGTTTGCACGGAGTTGCTTAAAATCAATCTCTGGTCTATTGCTGCTGCAGCAATACGACAACTTAGAAGAAGCTTTGGCGCAAGCCAGAGTTATAGAAGAGATTAAGATAGGCGAAGGCGCAATTGCCAAGCCTAAAAAGAAAGAGTGGAATAAAACCACTAAGACTGGGAATACGCAATCACAACCCGCTGCGGTTAACCAAGTTGCGATAAATGCTCCCAAGCTTGTGCAAGAAATACAGCCCCAAAAGGCTAATTACCAGGCAGTGCCTCCTAGTTATGAAAAAGACAATAAGAAACAGGAGCAGAATCAGCAGCGTCGCCCTAGGCGACAATTCACCCCTTACACGGAGTCCAGGGACTCCCTATTTGACCGCTTGTCAGCGGCAAATTTAGTCACCTTGCCAGAAATCCAAACTATCGACCCTAACGCCCCCAAGCCTAAGGGATACAGAGAGGAATTGTATTGTAGATTCCATAGGCGCAGGGGACATGATTTAAATGGATGCTGGAAATTCAAAGGCTTAATCCAAGATTTAATCGACAATAAAACATTGGCCGTGGACAACCCCATAGCGCCAAATAACCAACAAATGGGGGTATTCAAAGACCCTTTGCCTGCCCACGAGGCACAGACAAAACCTCTCCAGATTAACGAGGTGCGAGAGAATCTTCCCATGCAAGGATTTGTGGGAATGATCAGCATAGTGACAAGGAACAAAAAGTACCCAGCAACTGCCCCCGCGGTAGCTACGAGGGAAGTTCCAACGACATCGCAGCCTCAGCAATGCCCTGTGCAAGTACCTCCGCCTAGACCCGAGGTTACGATACGGACCAAACTCACGTAGAGTTTGCGGACCACATCGGCTAGGCTGTCCATTTACGAGCTTATTCAACAGTCAACACCTCATAGGGAAGCTCTTATGGACATTTTAAAAACCATCGACTTACAGCCTCACGAAACAAATTCTTTCAACAACTTCGTGGGACATGTGAAACAATGTACGGAACCGGTCATTACCTTCAGAGAGGATGAAGTCAAAGCAATATCGAATGACACGGCAGATCCACCCCGCACGTCATCGCGCGGGTCAACGGGATCCCATACAAGAGAGTTCTGGTAGATACTGGCTCGTCCAGTAACATCATCACCACTGTAGCGCTAAAACATTTAAAGCTGCCAGCCTCTCATATCACGACCTCCACGTACACCACTGCGAGCTTTCAATGATGCAATATGCTCGACGGTCGGCACAGTCGTTCTACCTATCCGGGTAGGACAAAAGACAATACCAACATTGTGCCATGTGTTGGAAGGCGAGATGGCTTACAATATATTGCTAGGGCGGCCTTGGATCAGGGACATGAAGTGTGTCCCTTCCATCGCTCACCAGTGCTTAAAGTATGCTTTTGAAGGAGAAATACATGTAGTCCCGATGGACTTGGAACCCTTCAAGTATTGCAATGCGGTACAACTAATGCCTCAATCGACCCTCCCTTCAACGCATTTGGATTTCCAGTTAAATCCATCCAAACAAGGTCCAATACCGCAGGCACCACTGGTGACCAAATCACCAAAATCCTAGCCAGGTGAATCCTCATCATCTGCTCCTTCATTACCAACGCCACCTGTCATGGCTAAACAGAAGGACAAGGGAAAACAGATCATGGAAGAGGCTCAGCCCCTAGAAGAGGGTTTGCCCACAATATCAACGGTATCAACAGAGGAAACACCTAGCACTACGGAAGTTGAGATTCCTAAACCACCAAACATGGAATGGACTCGGGAAGGACTGTCGTTCCCTCCCTCCCAAGAATCAACAATCACTTTTGAAATGGCAAGTACAGGCCTGGGGGAATACTTAGTGCAGAATGTTGTGGCAACGCCTACAGTAGAATCGGTACAAGATATGGGGAGACCTCGCCTTCCCATAGGAACAGTTGTTCCTCTAGGTCACCCACCCAACCAGACAAATTTTGTGTATGGGGGCCTTGATCATGGTCTTGAACCATGCAAACAAAAGGAAGCAGACGGAGAACCTTTTGTTGAAAACATCAACTATCTGTCAAACCCAGACTTTGCCCTAAAATATCTCGGCCAATGCAATTGGCATGGATACGGGCTAGGCAGATATGAGCAAGGGATGCGGGTCCTTTGCCAACCAAGATATCAGATGCCATATGATAAGTCAGGAGTAGGGTTCCACCATCCCCTGCCCTTAGACATCTTGGTAGAAAATATGCAAGGCCTAGAAATAGGCAACAAGGGGGGATTGGCACCAGATCTTTATGCCAACCCAAATACAGAATATACATTGGGAGATTACCTCCCATGGTCAACAAACACCCTTGGCAACAGCAGTAATCCCTCTCCTTTGCTAGAGAGAGGTGAAAGTTCGGACATTAATCCTCAAAGAGAACATCAACGGCTTTCGGACATCTTTTTGAAGCTATTCCCCTTAGAGGTTCCAGTTGAATCAATACCATGTCAAGAGAATCAGGTCCCTCCACCAAAAGTGGAACAACCGCAATGGGACCAGATTAACTTCCTGGAACAAGGAGAACCCTCAACGTCGCAAGTAACGATTGCTTGAAGAGAATGAACATTTTTGGATCTCCGAAAGTGATTCGGAAGATGAGACCGAGATGATCTATCTCAGACATGCGCGATGGAATTATCGCCCTTTAACTCATGAAGATCTAATGGGACAGATGGGCATAAGATTAGGACATGAATGGTGGGTAGACCCAGCAGGGTGGGACCTGATCTTGGATCCATGGCTCCAAATTCACGATGAGCACCGTCCACCCCGAGACCCTATCATGACAACAGTGCCGAGGGAAGACCCTGTCCTCCTATCCGTGCATAGGGCCGATCCATTCGTGCCCGTTCCCCTAGAACCGGATCCAGAGTATAGGGAGCATCCAGAAGATTCAAGCTATCATACCCACGGTAATGGAGACCCAATTCATTCCATCTACATGATCTCCATTGATTTGACCGCACCCATCCGCAATCCGGCCGATCCAGCACGGTCATTGCATCTCGACATAGATGCCATCGACTGGGGTCGCGTCAATTCACCTTTGTCACCATCAGAGTACTGGCCTTTCGGTGAAATACCTCATTTTACCCCAAGGACAACTCAGGATATTTTTCAGGCTGAAGAGGAACCCGAGGTTCCCAACGTAGATCTAAACTCAGCTGATGACATCCATTTGATCCCGACTCCACATCAATTGGAGGACGGATCCCACATGTCAGTCGAGGAAACGACTGATGTAGATATCGGCACAGATCCAATGAATCCACAGATTCTTAAGTTGGGGGTAAGTCTTTGCCCCGAAGAGCAAGCCGACTACATTGCCCTTCTCAAAGAGAAGAAGGAGGTTTTTGCATGGTCGTACAAGGATATGCCAGGACTAGACCCGCAGCTAGTCACGCATAATTTAACGCTTGATCCGACAATCAAGCCTGTAAAGCAAAAACTACGTAAGATGCACCCAACAGTGGCCTTGATGGTCAAAGATGAATTGCAAAAGTTGTTGGATGCACAGTTTGTCATCTGCGTGGATTATCCGCCATGGTTGTCCAACATGGTTCCCGTCAAGAAGCCCGACGGGAGGATTCGCATATGCACCGATTTTTGAGATCTAAACAAAGCGAGTCCTAAGGATGATTTCCCCTTACCGAGCATCGATGCGTTGGTAGACGCTACAGACGAGGTCACGAAATGCTCTCCCTCATGGATGGTTTCTCGGGATACAATCGGATTCGTATCAATCCTGAAGACCAACTAAAAACGACGTTCACAACGCCTTGGGGGACATTTTGTTATAAGGTCATGCCTTTTGGCCTTAAAAATGCTTGGTGCCACCTACCAACGTGCCATGACATATATCTTCCACGATTACATGCACAAAACTTTGGAAGATTACATGGATGATTTGTTAGCCAAATCTCTTTTGCGCTCAAATCATATCGTTGACTTAAGCCAGATCCTCGATCGCCTCATGGAGCATAAAGTTAGACTAAACCCCAAGAAGTGCGTCTTTGGCGTCACATCTGGAAAACTCTTGGGTTTCATAGTCTCAAAGCGAGGAATCGAGGTAGACCCAAAGAAAGTCAAGGCAATCCTTGAAATGGTTCCTCCAACTACAATCAAGCAGCTCAGAAGTCTGCAGGGCAAGGTCGCATCGATTAAACGCTTCATAGCGCAATTATCTGACAAGTGCCGACCCATGAACAAATTATTGCACAAGGGAGTTACATTTCATTGGGATGACGAGTGCCAATCGACCTTTGACGAGATCAAACAATACCCAGGCTTCGCCGCCGGTATTGGCACCACCTAGACCAGGAGTGCCGTTCTACTTATACATCTCGGCTATCGAGGTGGCATTGGGCGCCATGCTAGCCCGGAAGAATGAACTTCACAAAGAACAGGCTACATACTATCTTAGCCGCAGCTTGGTCAATTATGAACTTAACTATGCATACGTTGAGAAAATCTGCTTGGCAGTGGTGTTTGCTACCAAAAAGCTACGCCACTACATGCTCAGCAACACTACGTATGTTGTGTCTAAGGAGAATCCATTGCGATACATGATGAGTCGTACTTATCATAGTAGTCGCACGGCGAAATGGATCATGTTGTTGATGGAATTTGACATAGAGTTTATTGGACAAAAATCTATCAAAGGACAAGTCATAGCCGATCAACTAGCAGAGGCTCCTCTTGAAGACGATCAGCCTCTGGTCATAGAACTACCCGATGATGGGGTCTTCCATGTCTCAGAATCGCCAGATTCCGATGAGCCTGAGTCACACGCCGACATAACCCTATTCTTCGATGGTTCTAAATGTGAGCAAGGTGGTGGTGCGGGAATTGTATTCTTCACACCGCAGGGTGCCCCAATGCCCTTGTCATTTAAATTAAACTTCCCATGCACCAACAATAACGCAGAATATGAAGCCTTGCTCCTAGGTCTTCAGACAACAATCGCCATGAACATCAAACGACTCGAATATCTTTGGTGATTCGCTGTTAATAGTCAATCAAGTCAAAGGGGTATATCAATGCAAATACCCTTATAAAGCCCTTGTGGACAAATTCCTGGCAAAACTTGAGTGGTATGACATCGAGGCCCTCCCTCGATCATCGAATCATTTTGCGGACACAATGGCCTCCTTGGGGTCACTAATTCCATAGGACCTTTCCGGTGATATGACAACCATTCAAGTCAAAACCTTATCGCAATCCACGATGGAGCGTGCAAGCTCAGACTTGACGCCAGGAATCCACATGATCCAGATTGAACCATCCTCGGATAAGTTCTCTCGAATCCGAGATCATCTGAAATGTGCCAACTGGGGGTCCTTGTTCTCCCCTACTCCCATTAATAGCAACACAACGCTATTCTTGCAGGTTCTATCCCATTCAGCGTTTGCTAGGGATGAACTTCAAGAGGGATTGGCTGTTCATACTGTCGAGGTTTTCGATCAAGGGGCTGGTATTTTCCCATCGGGGACTACTACCCCGGTGGGGGGTAATCTCCCACTTGGATTGACCACCGGGTCAAGGGGAAGAGGAAGTATGTCTTGATAGGAGACATTTTGTATCATCGTAGCTATGAAGGAATCCTCCTTCGTTGCTTGGACCAACAAGAGTCCACTTGGGCGAGTTGCCCAAGCGCACGATGGTACATGTGGTGGCCACTTCAGTGGTATGGCTATCGCAAAGCGCATTCTTCGCATGGGCTATTATTGGCCATCTTTAGAGCGAGATTGTTGCACCTATGTCAAGAAGTGCGTGAAGTGTCAACATCATGCCAATTTGATGCACGTACCTTCTCAGGCCTTGCAAACAGTCCAGTCTGATTGGCCGTTCTCGCAGTGGGGCTTCGATCTAATTGGAAAGATCTCCCCTGCATTGTCAAGCCGTCACACGTTTATCATAACGGCCACAGAGTATTTTACCAAGTGGGTGGAGGCAATTCCGCTTACCTCTACGACAGGACCCCGCATTGTGGAGTTCATTTTGCATAACATCATATGTCATTTTGGTATTCCATCCAAAATAGTCTCGGATAATGGAACGCCTTTCAAGAACAAAGACGTGCGTGCTTTGACCACAAAGTACAAGATTCAACACAGCTTTTCGACACCCTATTATCCGCAGGCGAATGGGCAAGCAGAGGCGTCAAACAAAATGCTAGTTGCCATCCTTAAAAAGACCATCACGGACAGTCATAAGGATTGGCACATTCAAATCCCACTTGCCCTATGGGCCTATCGCACTAGCATTCGGACACCCACTGGGGCCACTCCGTTTTCGCTTGTGTATGGCTCCGAGGCGGTCATGCCTCTCGAGTTGGAGATTCCTTCCCTGCGCATATCAATGCAGGAGTTCATCGACGATGATTTCGTGCGGCAAGCCCGGTTAGACCAGCTTACGTTGCTTGACGAACGACGCGTTAATGCTCTCGAGCATTTACGTATTTATCAAGAGCGACTTAAGAAAGCTTACAACATGAAAGTTCACCTAAGGGACTTTCGGGTTGGTGATTTGGTTTTGAAGGAAAACCAACAAAATTCCAGTTTGCCATCTCACCTAAGGGACAAGTTTGCGGCAAATTGGTTAGGTCCATATGTCATTGATAACAAAATAGGACCCGGGACGTACCGGCTAGCTTCTCTTGATGGTATCAAGGAAACAGAACCCTTGAATATCAGTCATTTGCGACCATTTCATATCTAAGAGAGCCAAAACACCAAAAAAAAAATTAAAAATAAAAAAAAAAAAGCTTAAGGTTTTGAATGTAAAAAAAAATGTTAATAAAAAAAAGGGTCAAACCCAAAATGCTCCAAGGATTCTTGCAATCGCTTGGTCAAATCCCAAAAAGCTCCAAGGATTCTTGCAATCGCTTGGTCAAAACCCAAAAAGCTCCAAGGATTCTTGCAATCGCTTGGTCAATCCCAAAATGCTCCAAGGATTCTTGCAATCGCTTGGTCAATCCCAAAATGCTCCAAGGATTCTTGCAATCGCTTGGTCAATCCCCAAAAGCTCCAAGGATTCTTGCAATCGCTTGGTCAAAATCCCAAAATGCTCCAAGGATTCTTGCAATCGCTTGGTCAATCCCAAAATGCTCCAAGGATTCTTGCAATCGCTTGGTCAATCCCAAAAGCTCCAAGGATTCTTGCAATCGCTTGGTCAATCCAAAGGCTCCAAGGATTCTTGCAATCGCTTGGTCAATCCCAAAATGCTCCAAGGATTTCCATAATCGCTTGGTCAAAAATCAAGAAAATTCAAAAACAACAAAAATCCTCAAAAACAACAAAAATTTGCATCTCATTTCTAGGCATACTCAAATTCATCAATAAGAGAGTTCTTCTCGCACTTCATCTTCATATTCACAAAAATCAATCCATCAAAAATACAAAAATACATAGCTGCATTAAACCATTGCATCCATACATTGCATATTTGTGGTCGTATAGGTCAAGGGCACCATAGGCTGTAATAAATCCGCTAGTCCATCTTGTTCCACACTATTCCATTTTCCAAAAAACAACAAAAACACCATGCATTGCTTTTACCACACTAGAGTCGGTGGTCTTTTAATGTATCAAGGGTTTTCGTGATTCAATCATCATTTTGCTCTTTAGCCATGTAATGTATCAAGTCAAGCATATTTTACGAAGGTAGAGTTATACTTGAAATACACCTTGTTACGTAACATCCCAACACAAATTAAAACACATAAAGATTCCCAAGTTGTGTGAACGAAAGATGAAACCTGCATAGTAATCCAGGTCACCATAAGCGAAATGGTTATCTTGCTCATCCCCCCGTGCGAATGGTTCTAGAATGCTGAGAATTGACAAAAGGACGAGCTCTTTCCTATCCATTCACCTCCAAATACAGTAGTTTTCACCACTACCAAATCCCAATCATAGTTGGTTCCCAAAGTTGTAAGGATTTGTACTACACGTCCCTGCCAAGGATGGGTAGTCATCCCCAAGACCTAAAGGGATCAACACCATTCACAAACAAAATTCCAACAAATCATCATCCTAACACTTTCCATTCACCTTTGGTCTCCAAGTTGTAAGGATTCGTACTATCCGCCCCTAACCAGGATGGGTAGTCATCCCCAAGGCCTAACAGATCAATACCCTTACTCCATAACCTCCATCATCCCCCTGGTCCCCAACGTCGTAAGGATTCGTACTATCCGCCCCTAACCGGGATGGGTAGTCATCCCCAAGGCCACAAGGATAAAAACCATTCACAATACTCACAACACAAAAATCAAATAACAATGGTCATCGCCACTATTCAAAATCCTTGCTCAAAAAGAACTAATAGAAAATAAATAGTGATTTTCATCACTATATAGACGAGCAACCCTCTAAATCATTCAGCCAAAAAACATCCTGAACTTGAATCCCTGGAATTCTCAGCATTCGAAAAACCATCTAGGTGATCCTCATTACAGGTTTGGTTGATAGCCTATCTGGCAATGGTGGTATCCTACCCGCATGACGATATATCTGTCACATTAACTTGTGCACAGATCAATGTTTGCATGTGGATGAGCTAGCTTATGGCATCCTGGATAACACCGTAGATTAATCTAACTACATACAACAAAGGAGTTAGTGGGACTAATTAGGTGATCCTCAGTACAGATTCGGTTGAAAGCCCATCTGGCACTGGCGGTATCCTGACAAATACCACATAAATGAACTCAATTGCACACACAGGGATGTGAAATAACTTGGTCAAAAACAAGTCCGATTCATACCTTGTTCAAAAGTCTTGTAGGATAAAGTACAGTCATGGCTAGTAAGTTAAAACCGTCTGAGTCTCAGAAAACCTTGGCTACATTTCTAAACCAACTGCGCCACTTTTTCATCCTTACAAAACCATCAAAAAATACAAAAACACAAGAAAAACCACATGTATACATACAAAGTCATGTATCACAGCAATCGCCTCAAAACATAATAGAATCTTCAACAGTCTATGGTGCCATAGCCAAACATCACAAAGTCCATCCATCCATTTCATCTCTGCATATCACATACATTTGCATTCATTACAACATATGCATCCATCAATATAAAGTAGCATGCATCCATCAACATCAATCATTGTGCATAAAATCATGACATATACACAAAGAAAGAAAATCAAAACAACAAAAACATCACAAAATTGCACCACAAAAACCATAGCAATAAGTTGCCGGACACAAGTGCTCTTGCACTTAACCTCTTGGCATAACGAAAATCGATGTCGGGGCTCAAATTGTCACTTTCTCACTTCCCCAAGAAGGCTACCATAGCTGGACCGCTCCACGGGAAGATGGGTTCTTGATGATTTCACCCCATTATGGCATCACCAAAAGGGTTAACACCCACCAAAAATAGGTCCAAATGTCGAAAAACTGCACGTGCGTAAATGGTAAAACATCTAAAGGCACCCTAACCTAAGTCATCTTGGGTCAAGCGACTCGTCGCTTTTCTCACGAAGGTCATTCCCTCATCGATTCGTCGCTTGAGGGGGTAGTCACACTTAGTCACCAATCAACAAGCACACACCCAATCAAGGCAATGACATGCATTCAAAGAATCATTGACAAAGACAATCACGCTCTTGCTTGGGGCAGTAAACAAGCAATCATTAAGTTGATCAAATACTTGGCATTCCCGAAGCATGAGCACAAGGTTTCCCCTGTGGACAAAAGGTTACGCCCTTTGCCTAATCATGACTGATCAATGTCCAAGCTCAAGTCACACCTCACCAAAATAGGTTAACACTTGAAATCAAATTCCTTAGCTCGTCAGAAGCAAGGATTCAAGAATGCATGCCCTTTCCATACTTGGGGCATCAAAAGTTGGTTAGGTTACCAAGAAACCCTAATCATTAGTGCTTTGGTTTTCTATTTTTTGCTCAGCACTGCGTCACCCGCAGCGCCTCCCAAAAAGGGGCATCTGTAGACACCAAAACAGCACCAATCCGATTAAGTGACTACAAACACTGATCGCATTGACATACACAGCTTTCAGGGCAGCCCTCAGAGGTCAAACAGTGGTCCTGACCACTCACACAACAATTTAGAAGGTCGAAAAATGAGCAGAGCAAAGTTGGTTGCAAACTGCAAGCTTCAAATCCTAAACAAGCCTTCAATCTAAAGTGAGCCTTTAACAAACTGCAACCTTCAAACTTCAAGTCCTAAGAAAGCGCAAAACTTTAAGGCAAACCTAGCAAAAGGGGAACCTTGGCCTTAGACGTCGCGAAATCGCGACACCTTTGGCCGAGAGGGGAGCCTCAGCCAAGGTGTCGCGATATCGCGACACCTTTGGCCCCGAGGGGAGCCTCGGCCAAAGGTGTCGCGATATCGCGCGTCGCGATATCGCGACACCTTTGGCCCCGAGGGGAACCTCGGCCAAAGGTGTCGCGATATCGCGACACCTTTGGCCCAGAGGGGAGCCTCGGCCAAAGGTGTCGCGATATCGCGCGTCGTGATATCGCGACACCTTTGGCCCCGAGGGGAGCCTCGGCCAAAGGTGTCGTGATATCGCGCGTCGCGATATCGCGACACCTTTGGCCCGAGGGGAGCCTCGGCCAAAGGTGTCGCGATATCGCGCGTCGCGATATCGCGACACCTTTGGCCCAGAAGGGGAACCTCGGCCGAAGTGTCGCGATATCGCGATGTCGCGATATCGCGATGTCGCGATATCGTGACACTTCGACGCGAACACTTCTCCAGTCAAAGGCAGACTTTGACGTGGCCGCCACAGCCAAGGAATAACCGCCACGTGGCACCCCTACGTGCCCCTTTTCAAAGAGACCCCGTGGGTCTGTAGAACGGCGGATTCGACCAATCAGAGGTGACACGTCAGCATTCAAGACATTTAATCAGTCAAAAGCAATTTAAAGCGGATTTTAACTAAGCGGCGGACTTCACCAACTGCAATAATGAGACGAACAGTCTCAACAACAAATCCGGTCAGAGGCCATGCCTCATAACTGCTGATATGAGTTTCCAGCGATAATCTGAATGCGAGCCATGTCTCATAATCATCTGACAACGGTCAAATCTCAGCGGCGCCTACGGACTTAGGGTTTTGACGTTAATATTTCAGAAGCGGAATCCTCTATAAAAACTAGCTCAATGCAATGAAGGAAGGACCACGAAGCATTTTGTAAACACAACGAAGTGCTGTTCATTTACGACCCGATTGCATCAGTCGATTTTACCTTCCTCACACCCAGAATCTCTTACGAAAGAGAGGTTGGTGGGTTGCTTTCAGAGGTGAAGCCGAACCTTCATACCCGACAGTGGACACAGTATTCTACCAATTCGACGACAACACTCAATATAAACGATTCTGGGCCTTTCTTTATCGGATTGGCGCCAAAGTCGATTTTTGACGGGGCGGCCCGCTTGGGTACCCCAGGCATATTTTTAGTTAAAGTAATATATGCCGTTCTTTTTGATATATCCTGCAAAATTAACACGCATTTAAACAACTTATGTTTTACGTCTATGTTATACTGTATGCTGTTATGTATTTTACAATATGGATTTCAGAAAATGTATATCACGTATTGTCATGTTTAAACAATTTTTCGAATATGTATCGTCGTACTAGTGAGGCTTTGGCTCATTCTGTATTTAATCACGTATTTTAAATATTATCTTACATTAAGTTTTTTGAATGTTTACTTGGGTAAGCCTGAGTTGTTTTATTCAAATATTTAATCAATCTTTGCACGTATTTCTTTTAAACGTTTTATCCTTCAGTCACAGGTGCTACTAAACGTTTTTATCGTTTCTTTGACCGCAGGAAAAACAACAGCAAGCAAGGACCGATTAACATAAGCGGCAGCAACACTGGCCTGCCCGTTTCAAATGTGGGCATGCGAAAGGAGATCACTATTCATCTGTTGTAACTAAAAATATGTAACTGAGGAGATGTATTGTAACCGAGCCGACATCATATTAATAAAAAGGGTTGTGTTCCTGCTATTGATTTGATTACATCCGTGTTATTACATGCATTAAACTAGTTCTGTTTTTATTGCATCTTAAGTGTTCTTTTATTTTCGAAATCTCATGCTTTCACCAATGCTTCTCGCTATGTCACAGAGAATGTCTTCATGCCAAAAATGGATCGAGAGGTTAAGAAGATGAATCCATATTGGAGCAAATTTGATGCTCTAGGTAGTAGGGTTGAAGTCCAACCCCCATTTTTTGAGGAAGATATCTCTCTGACCAAAGAACTAGGGCCCACCTATGAGAATCCATTAGGAGACTGCAGGGTTATTCAGTTGGATTAGGAAAAATACTCTAGGGAGGGCTACCAGTTCCATGGATATGATTGGGTGCCAAGAGGTGTTGGCCCATTTGTGGATGGACTCCATGTCAAGATGGGATCCAAGAAATTTGCCAATCAGTGAGTTGGATTTATGGTCAATCACGCTGGACATGATTTCATAGGGAATCTCAAGGTTACCGTTGGAATAAAGCAACTTGATCATGGGCCCTATATTCAGGTTGGGGTTTTGATTTACTATATCTGCATAAGATTGAGAGGGATTTGGTGGTCTGCCTACCGCTCCCAAGGCTACCTCCTCCAAGCCTGAAGATCCATAGGTCTATGATTTTGGATTTTATTTCGATCCCTGGTATCGGGATCCTATGGTAGTCAAAGTGATCGGTTTGAGATCCTCCGCTTGGGCATGCAGATGTCCTCCCAGTTGATCTGAGTGGGAAATATTATGCTCTCTGTAGTGTGATACAGCCCATCCTTGCTCGTATTATTTGACAAGCCCCTACCTCTATTAGGATTCTCTTTGTCCTTACTGGCGTGATTATCTCTGCTACCTCCTTCGGGTTTGCTGGTGTTGGTATCCCTATTTTTGTTTGTTGTTGCTCTTGCTTCCTTTTCATTTGTTGTTGCTCTCGTTGTATTTTCGTTTGTTGCCACTCCTGCTTCCTTTTCGTTTGCTTGCTCCTCCATAGCTTCCAGTTTCAATCATCATTATAACTATTATTTTTAGTAACTGGAAAGTGCAGGGTTTAAACTATATGGGCTTCTCCCAACAAGCCTATTCATCTCATTGTTATTGACCTTGTGTGAGATGGAGATCCACCAGTTACTTGGGGTTCATATCGTCGTCATCGGTCTGGCGCACACTCAGAGGATTTAGAACATACTACTATCTTTGCTAAGATGGCAACATGCCCCCAAAGTTTAAACCTAGGTCTCTTCTTGGTAAGTACTTGGCTAGTCAAACCTATTTTTGTTTGTGTTTGTTGTTATATAAGGGGATAGGTAACACCTTTTATCCGATGCAAGATATGATTATCACTATTGTAAACCTTAGCTTACTGGGTAAATACAAAGCCAACAAGACCTCGACCGTCTAGAGAATGAAAAACCCATCGACAAGCACTCTACCACTACCAACCAACCTATCCCTTTTGAATTTAGAAACTTAAACTTCATTACAGTGAGTTTTCATTATTCTCTATAACACTTCACACTTACTATCCTTATAACAACTATATAAACATATTTGTTAATAAGTTATGTTTATTTTTATTTTCTAAATTGTGGATCATTTCTATCAAAATAACAATATATTGCTATGTTTTATTTGTATATTTATCGAAGATATTTTATTATTATAATTTTTTATTTTTTGGAGTAATACTTCTTATACACATCTCCGTGGGGATTTAAATAATTATGTTTTTGTAATCAACTCTTTATAATAAATTTTAGCTCTAAGAGTTACCTTTTAAAATTTATTTTTGCCATGACAAAGATCAACACTACAATTGACTCAATTTTCTGTTACCTATTTTATTTCTTTATAGATGTGTTAACATTTTCAAGATAACGTCTCTAACAATAGTTGATAAACATTAAGAATTATGTTATTTTTATCCAATCCTCATATATATATTTTAATAGTTTTCCTCAATTGAAATATCAATATCAACGGTATCAACAGAGGAAACACCTAGCACTACGGAAGTTGAGATTCCTAAACCACCAAACATGGAATGGACTTAGGAAGGACTGCCGTTCCCTCCCTCCCAAGAATCAATAATCACTTTTGAAATGGCAAGTACAGATCTGGGGGAATACTTAGTGCGAGAATGTTGTGGCAACGCCTATAGTAGAATCGAGTACAAGATATGGGGAGACCTCACCTTCCCATAGGAACAGTTGTTCCTCTAGGTCACCCACCCAACCGGACAAACTTTGTGTATGGGGGCCTTGATCATGGTCTTGAACCATGCAAACAAAAGGAAGCAGACGGAGAACCTTTTGTTGAAAACATCAACTATCTGTCAAACCCAAACTTTGCCCTCAAATATCTCGGCCAATGCAATTGGCATGGATACGAGCTAGGCAGATATGAACAAGGGATGCGGGTCCTTTGACAACCAAGATATTAGATGCCATATGATAAGTCAGGGGTAGGGTTCCACCATCCCCTGCCATTAGACATCTTGGTAGAAAATATGCAAGGCCTAGAAATAGGCAACAAGGGGGGATTGGCACCAGATCCTTATGCCAACCCAAATACAGAATATACTTTGGGAGATTACCTCCCATGGTCAACAAACACCCTTGGCAATAGCAGTAATCCCTATCCTTTGCTAGAGAGAGGTGAAAGTTCAGAGATTAATCCTCAAAAAGAACATCAATGGCTTTCGGACATCTTTTTGCGACTATTCCCCTTAGAGGTTCTAGTTGAATCAATACCATGTCAAGAGAATCGGGTCCCTCCACCCGGAGTGGAACAACCGCAATGGGACCAGATTAACTTACTCGGAACAAGGAGAACCCTCAATGTCGCAAGTAACGATTCTTGAAGAAAATGAACATTTTTGGATCTCCGAAAGTGATTCGGAAGATGAGGCCGAGATGATCTATCTCGGACATGCGCGACGGAATTATCGCCCTTTAACTCATGAAGATCTAATGGGACAGATGGGCATCAGATTAGGACATGAATTTTGGGTAGACCCAGCAGGGTGGGACCTGATCTTAGATCCATGGCTCCACATTCACGATGAGCACCGTCCACCCCGAGACCCTATCATGACAACAGTGCCAAGGGAAGACCCTGTCCTCCTATCAGCACATAGGGCCGATCCATTCGTGCCCGTTCCCCTAGAACCAGATCCAGAGTATAGGGAGCATCCAGAAGATTCAAGCTATCATACCCATGGTAATGGAGACCCAATTCATTCCATCTACATGATCTCCATTGATTTGACCGCACCCATCCGTAATCCGACCGATCTAGCACGGTCATTGCATCTTGACATAGATGCCATCGACTGGGGTCACGTCAATTCACCTTTGTCACCATCAGAGTACTGGCCTTTCGGTGAAATACCTCATTTTACCCCAAGGACAACTCAAGATATTTTTCAAGCTGAAGAGGAACCCGAGGTTCCCAACGTAGATCTAAATTCAGCTAATGACATCCATTTGATCCCGAATCCACATCAATTGGAGGACGGATCCCACATGTCAGTCGAAGAAATGACTGATGTCGATATCGGCACAGATCCAATGAATCCACAGATTCTTAAGCTGGAGGTAAGTCTATCCCTTGAAGAGCAAGCCGACTACATTGCCCTTCTCAAAGAGAAGAAGGAGGTTTTTGCATGGTCGTACAAGGATATGATAGGACTAGACCCGCAACTAGTCACGCATAATTTAACGCTTGATCCGACAATCAAGCTTGTAAAGCAAAAACTACGTAAGATGCACCCAACAGTGGCCTTGATGGTCAAAGATGAATTGCAAAAGCTGTTGGATGCACAGTTTTTCATCTGCGTGGATTATCCGCCATGGTTGTCCAACATGGTTCCCGTCAAGAAGCCCGACGGGAGGATTCGCATATGCACCGATTTTTGAGATCTAAACAAAGTGAGTCCTAAGGATGATTTCCCCTTATCGAGCATCGATGCATTGGTAGACGCTACAGCAGGTCACGAAATGCTCTCCCTCATGGATGGTTTCTCAGGATACAATCAGATTCGTATCAATCCTGAAGACCAACTAAAAACGGCATTCACAATGCCTTGGGGGACATTTTGTTATAAGGTCATGCCTTTTGGCCTTAAAAATGCTGGTGCCACCTACCAACGTGCCATGACATATATCTTCCACGATTACATGCACAAAAATTTGGAAGATTACATGGATGATTTGTTAGCCAAATCTCTTTTGCGGTCAAATCATATCGTTGACTTAAGCCAGATCCTTGATCGCCTCATGGAGCATAAAGTTAGACTAAACCCCAAGAAGTGCGTCTTTGGCATCACATTTGGAAAACTCTTGGGTTTCATAGTCTCAAAGTGAGGAATCGAGGTAGACCTAAAGAAAGTCAAGGCAATCCTTGAAATGGTTCCTCCAACTACAATCAAGCAGCTCAGAAGTCTGCAGGGCAAGGTCGCATCGATTAAATGCTTCATAGCGCAATTATCTGAAAAGTGCCGACCCATGAACAAATTATTGCACAAGGGAGTTACATTTCATTGGGATGACGAGTGCCGATCGACCTTTGACGAGATCAAACAATACACGGCTCGCCACCGGTATTGGCACCACCTAGACCGGGAGTGTCGTTCTACTTATACATCTCGGCTATTGAGGTGGCATCGGGTGCCATGCTAGCCCAGAAGAATGAATTTCACAAAGAATAGGCTACATACTATCTTAGCCGCACCCTGGTTAGTTATGAACTTAACTATGCATACGTTGAGAAACTCTGCTTGGCAGTAGTGTTTGCTACCAAAAAGCTACACCACTACATGCTCAGCAACACTACGTATGTTGTGTCTAAGGAGAATCCATTGCGATACATGATGAGTCGTACTTATCATAGTAGTTGCACGGTGAAATGGATCATGTTGTTGATGGAATTTGACATAGAGTTTATTGGACAAAAATCTATCAAAGGACAAGTCATAGCCGATCAACTAGCAGAGGCTCCTCTTGAAGACCATCAGCCTCTAGTCATAGAATTACCCGATGATGGGGTCTTCCATGTCTCAGAATCCCCAGATTCTGATGAGCCTGAGTCACACGCCGACAAAACCCTATTCTTTGATGGTTCTAAATGTGAGCAAGGTGGTGGTGCGGGAATTGTATTCTTCACACCGCAGGGTGCCCCAATGCCCCTGTCATTCAAATTAAACTTCCCATGCACCAACAATAACGTAGAATATGAAGCCTTGCTCCTAGGTCTTCAGACAACAATCGCCATGAACATCAAAATACTGAACATCTTTGGTGATTCGCTGTTAATAGTCAATAAATTCAAAGAGGTCTATCAATGCAAATGCCCAGTTCTGACGGCTTATAAAGCCCTTGTGGACAAATTCTTGGCAAAACTTGAGTGGTATGACATCAAGGCCCTCCCTCGATCATCGAATCATTTTGCGGACACAATGGCCTCCTTGGGGTCACTAATTCCACAGGACCTTTCCGGTGATATGACAACCATTCAAGTCAAAACCTTATCGCAATCTATGATGGAGCGTGCAAGCTTAGACTTAACGCTAGGAATCCACATGATCTAGATTGAACCATCCTCGGATAAGTTCTCTCGAATCCGAGATCGTCTAAAATGTGCCACCTGGGGGTCCTTGTTCTCCCCTACTCCCATTAATAGCAACACAACGCTATTCTTGGAGGTTCTATCCCATTCAGTGTTTGCCAGGGATGAACTTCAAGAGGGATTGGCTGTTCATACTGTCGAAGTTTCTGATCAACAGGACTAGTATTTACCCATCAGAGACTACCTCAAGCTAGGTAATCTCCCCCTTGGATTGACTCATGTCGCAAAATGAGCACTCAAGCAGAAAGCGGCTAAGTATGTCTTGATATGAGACATTTTGTATCGTCGTAGCTATGAAGGAATCCTCCTTCGTTGCTTGGACCAACAAGAGTCCACTTGGGCAGTTTCCCAAGCGCACGATGGTACATGTGGTGGCAACTTCAGTGGTATGGCTATCGCAAGCGCATTCTTCGCATGGGCTATTATTGGCCATATTTAGAGCGAGATTGTTGCACCTATGTCAAGAAGTGCGTGAAGTGTCAACATCATGCCAATTTGATGCACGTACCTTCTCAGGCCTTGCAAACAGTCCAGTCTGATTGGTCGTTCTCGCAATGGGGCTTCGATCTAATTGGAAAGATCTCCCCTACATCGTCAGGCCGTCACACGTTTATCATAACGGCCACAGAATATTTTACCAAGTGGGTGGAGGCAATTCCGCTTACCTCTACGATAGGACCCCGCATTGTGGAGTTCATTTTGCATAACATCATATGTCGTTTTGGTATTCCATCCAAAAGAGTCTTGAATAATGGAACGCATTTCAAGAATAAAGACGTGCGTGCTTTGACCACAAAGTACAAGATTCAACACAACTTTTTGACACCCAAAGATCAAACAAAACGCTAGTTGCCATCCTTAAAAAGACCATCACAGACAGTCATAAGGATTGGCACATTCAAATCCCACTTTCCCTATGGGCCTATCGCACTAGCATTCGGACACCCACTGGGGCCACTCCATTTTCTCTTGTGTATGGCTCCGAGGCAGTCATGCCTCTCGAGTTGGAGATTCCTTCCCTGTGCATATCAATGCAGGAGTTCATCGACGATGATTCTATGCGGCAAGCCCGATTAGACCAGCTTACGTTGCTTGACGAACGATGCGTTAATGCTCTCGAGCACTTACGTATCTATCAAGAGCGGCTTAAGAAATCTTACAACATGAAAGTTCACCTAAGGGACTTCCGGGTTGGTGATTTGGTTTTGAAGGAAAACTAGCAAAATTCTAGTTTGCCATCTCACCTAAGGGACAAGTTTGCGGCAAATTGGTTAGGTCCATATGTCATTGATAACAAAATAGGACCCGGGACATACCGGCTAGCTTCTCTTGATGGTATCAAGGAAACAAAACCCTTGAATATCAGTCATTTGCGACCATTTCATATCTAAAAGGCTCCAAGGATTCTTGCAATCGCTTGGTCAAAACCCAAAAATGCTCCAAGGATTCTTGCAATCGCTTGGTCAATCCCAAAAGGCTCCAAGGATTCTTGCAATCGCTTGGTCAATCCCCAAAAGGCTCCAAGGATTCTTGCAATCGCTTGGTCAAATCCCAAAAGGCTCCAAGGATTCTTGCAATCGCTTGGTCAATCCCCAAAAGGCTCCAAGGATTATTGCAATCGCTTGGTCAAAACCCAAAAAGGCTCCAAGGATTCTTGTAATCGCTTGGTCAAAACCCAAAAAATGCTCCAAGGATTCTTGCAATCGCTTGGTCAATCCCAAAAGGCTCCAAGGATTCTTGCAATCGCTTGGTCAATCCCCAAATGCTCCAAGGATTCTTGCAATCGCTTGGTCAATCCCAAAAGGCTCCAAGGATTCTTGCAATCGCTTGGTCAATCCCCAAAAGGCTCCAAGGATTCTTGCAATCGCTTGGTCAAAACCCAAAAATGCTCCAAGGATTCTTGCAATCGCTTGGTCAATCCCAAAAGGCTCCAAGGATTCTTGCAATCGCTTGGTCAAAACCCAAAAATGCTCCAAGGATTCTTGCAATCGCTTGGTCAATCCCAAAAGGTTCCAAGGATTCTTGAAATCTCTTGGTCAATCCCCAAATGCTCCAAGGATTCTTGCAATCGCTTGGTCAATCCCAAAAGGCTCCAAGGATTCTTGCAATCGCTTGGTCAATCCCCAAAAGGCTCCAAGGATTCTTGCAATCGCTTGGTCAAAACCCAAAAATGCTCCAAGGATTCTTGCAATCGCTTGGTCAATCCCAAAAGGTTCCAAGGATTCTTGCAATCGCTTGGTCAATCCCCAAATGCTCCAAGGATTCTTGCAATCGCTTGGTCAATCCCCAAAGGCTCCAAGGATTCCTGCAATCGCTTGGTCAATCCCAAAATGCTCCAAGGATGTCCATAATCGCTTAGTCAAAAATCAAGAAAATTCAAAAACAACAAAAATCCTCCAAAACAACAAAAATTTGCATCTCATTTTTAGGCATACTCAAATTCATCAATAAAAGAGTCCTTCTCGCACTTCATACTCACAAAAATCAATCCATCAAAAATACAAAAATACATAGCTGCATTATACCATTGCATCCATACATTGCATATTTGTGGTCATATAGGTCAAGGGCACCATAGGCTGTAATAAATCCGCTAGTCCATCTTGTTCCACACTATTCCATTTTCCAAAAAACAACAAAAACACCATGCATTGCTTTTACCACACTAGAGTCAATGGTCTTCTAATGTATCAAGGGTTTTTCGAGATTCGATCATCATTTTGCTCTTTAGCCATGTAATGTATCGAGTCAAGCGATTTTACGAAGGTAGAGTTACACTTGAAATACACCTTGTTACGTAACATCCCAACACAAATTAAAACACATAAAAATTCCCAAGTTGTGTGAACGCAAGATGAAACCTGCATAGTAATCCGAGTTACCATAAGTGAAACGGTTATCTTGCTCATCCCCCTGTGCGAATGGTTCTAGAATGCTGAGAATTGACAAAAGGACGAGCTCTTTCTTATCCATTCACCTCCAAATACAGTAGTTTTCACCACTACCAAATCCCAATCATAGTTGGTTCCCAAAGTTGTAAGGATTTGTACTACACGTCCCTGCCAAGGATGGGTAGTCATCCCAAAAACCTAAAGGGATCAACACCATTCACAAACAAAATTCCAACAAATCATCATCCTAACACTTTCCATTCACCTTTGGTCTCCAAGTTGTAAGGATTCGTACTATCTGCCCCTAACCAGGATGGATAGTCATCCCCAAGACCTAACAGATCAATACCCTTACTCCATAACCTCCATCATTCCCCTGGTCCCCAATGTCGTAAGGATTCGTACTATCCACCCCTAACTAGGATGGGTAGTCATCCCCAAGACCACAAGGATAAAAACCATTCACAATACTCACAACACAAAAATCAAATAACAGTGGTCATCGCCACTATTCAAAATCCTTGCTCAAAAAGAACTATTAGAAAATAAACAGTGATTTTCATCACCATATATACGAGCAACCCTCTAAATCATTCAACCAACAAACATCCTGAACTTGAATCCTCGGAATTCTCAGCATTCGAAAAACCATCTAGGTGATCCTCATTACAGGTTTGGTTGATAGACTATCTGGTAATGGTGGTATCCTACCCGCATGACGATATATCTGTCACATTAACTTGTGCACAGATCAATGTTTGCATGTGGATGAGCTAGCTTATGGCATCCTGGATAACACCGCTGATTAATCTAACTACATACAACAAAGGAGTTAGTGGGACTAATTAGGTGATACTTAGTACAGATTCGGTTGAAAGCCCATCTAGCACTGGCGGTATCCTGACGAATACCACATAAATGAAATCAATTGCACACACAGGGATGTGAAATAACTTGGTCAAAAACAAGTCCGATTCATACCTTGTTCACAGTCTTGTAGGCTAAAGTACGATCATGGCTAGTAAGTTAAAACCGTCTGAGTCTCAGAAAACCTTGGCTACATTTCTAAACCAACTGCGCCACTTTTTCATCCTTACAAAACCATCAAAAAATACAAAAACACCAGAAAAACCACATGTATACATACAAAGTCATATATCACAATAATCGCCTCAAAACATAATAGAATCTTCAACAGTCTATGGTGCCATAACCAAACATCACAAAGTCCATCCATCCATTTCCTCTCTGCATATCACATACATTTGCATTCATTACAACATATGCATCCATCAATATAAAGTAGCATGCATCCATCAACATCAATCATTGTGCATAAAATAATGACATATACAAAGCAAGAAAATCAAAACAACAAAAACATCACAAAATTGCACCACAAAAACCATAGCAATAAGTTTCCGGACACAAGTGCTCTTGCACTTAACCTCTTGGCATAACAAAAATCGATGTCGCGGCTCAAATTGTCACTTTCTCACTTCACCAAGAAGGCTACCATAGCTGGACCGCTCCACGGGAAGCTGGATTCTTGATGATTTCACCCCATTATGGCATCACCAAAATGGTTAATACCCACCAAAAATAGGTCCAAATGTCAAAAAACTGCACGTGCTTAAATGGTACAACATCTAAAGGCACCCTAACCTAAGTCATCTTGGGTCAAGCGACTCGTCGCTCTTCTCACGAAGGTCATTCCATTATCGATTCGTCGCTTGAGGGGTTAGTCACACTTAGTCACCAATCAACAAGCACACACCCAATCAAGGCAATGACATGCATTCAAAGAATCATTGACAAAGACAATCACGCTCTTGCTTGGGGCAGTAAACAAGCAATCATTAAGTTGATCAAATACTTGGCATTCCCGAAGCATGAGCACAAGGTTTCCCCTGTGGACAAAAGGTTACGCCCTTTGCCTAATCATGACTGATCAATGTCCAAGCTCAAGTCACACCTCACCAAAATAGGTTAACACTTGAAATCAAATTCCTTAGCTCGTCAAAAGCAAGGATTCAAGAATGCATGCCCTTTCCATACTTGGGGCATCAAAAGTTGGTTAGGTTACCAAGAAACCCTAATCATTAGTGCTTTGGTTTTCTATTTTTGCTCAGCACTGCGTCACCCGCAGCACCTCCCAAAAAGGGGCATCTATAGACACCAAAACAACACCAATCCAACTAAGTGACTACAAACACTGATCGCATTGACATACATAGCTTTCAGGGTAGCCCTCAGAGGTCAAACAGTGGTCTTGACCACTCACACGACGATTTAGAAGGTCAAAAAATGAGCAGAGCAAAGTTGGTCGCAAACTGCAAGCTTCAAATCTTGAACAAGCTTTCAATCTAAAGTGAGCCTTTAACAAACTGCAACCTTCAAACTTCAAGTCCTAAGAAAACTGTAAAACTTTAAGGCAAACCTAGCAAAAGGGGAACCTTGGCCTTAGACGTCGCGAAATTGCGACACCTTTGGCCCAGAGGGGAGCCTCGGCCAAAGGTGTCGCGATATCGCGACACCTTTGGCCCCGAGGGGAACCTTGGCCAAAGGTGTCGTGATATCGCAAGTCGCAATATCGCGACACCTTTGGCCCCGAGGGGAACCTCGGACAAAGGTGTCACGATATCGCGACACCTTTGGCCCAGAGGGGAGCCTCGGCCAAAGGCGTCGCGATATCGCGCGTCGTGATATCGCGACACCTTTGGCCCCGAGGGGAGCCTCGGCCAAGGCGTCGTGATATCGCGTGTCGTGATATCGCGACACCTTTGGCCCGAGGGGAGCCTCGGCCAAAGGTGTCGTGATATCGTGCGTCGCGATATCGTGACACCTTTGGCCCGATAGGGGAACCTCGGCCGAAGTGTCGCGATATCGCGATGTCGCGATATCGCGACACTTCGACGCGAACACTTCTCCAATCAAAGGCGGACTTTGATGTGGCCACCACAGCCAAGGAATAACCGCCGCGTGGCACCCCTACGTGCCCCTTTTCAAAGAGACCCCATGGGTCTGTAGAACGATAGATTCGACCAATCACAGGCGACATGCCAGCATTGAAGACATTTAATCAGTCAAAGCAATTTAAAGCGGATTTTAACTAAGCGGCGGACGTCAGCAACTGCAATAATGAGACGAACAGTCTCAACAACAAATTCGGTCAGAGGCCATGCCTCATAACTGCTGATATGATTTTCCAACGATAATCTCTGTGCGAGCCATGTCTCATAATCATCTGACAATGGTCAAATCTCAGCGGTGCCTGCGGACTTAGGGTTTTGACGTTAATATTTCAGAAGCGGAATCTTCTATAAAAACTAGCTCAATGCAATGAAGGAAGGACCACGAAGCATTTTGTAAACACAACGAAGTGCTGTTCATTTAGGACCCAATTGCATCAGTCGATTTTACCCTCCTCACACCCAGAATCTCTTACAAAAGAGAGGTTGGTGGGTTGCTTTCAGAGGGTGAAGCCGAACCTTCATACCCGACAATAGACACAGTATTCTACCAATTTGACGACAACACTCAATATAAACGATTTTGGGCCTTTCTTTATCGGATTGGCGCCAAAGTCGATTTTTGACGGGGCGGCCTGCTTGGGTACCCCAGGCATATTTTTAGTTAAAGTAATATATGCCGTTCTTTTGATATATCCTCCAAAATTAACACGCATTTAAACAACTTATGTTTTACGTCTATGTTATACTGTATCTTTGTTATGTATTTTACAATATGGATTTCAGAAAATGTATATCACGTATTGTCATGTTTAAACAGTTTTTCGAATATGTATCGTCGTACTATTGAGGCTTTGGATCATTCTGTATTTAATCACGTATTTTAAATATTATCTTACATTAAGTTTTTTGAATGTTTACTTGGGTAAGCCTGAGTTGTTTTATTCAAATATTTAATCAATCTTTACACGTATTTCTTTTAAACGTTTTATCCTTCAGTCACAGGTGCTACTAAACGTTTTTATCGTTTCTTTGACCGCAAGAAAAACAACAGCAAGCAAGGACCGATTAACATAAGCGAAAGCAACACTGGCCTGCCCGTTTCAAATGTGGGCATGCGAAAGGAGATCATTAATCATCTGTTGTAACTAAAAATATGTAACTGAAGAGATGTATTGTAACCGAGCCGACATCATATTAATAAAAAGGGTTGTGTTCCTGCTATTGATTTGATTACATCCGTGTTATTACATGCATTAAACTAGTTCTGTTTTTATTGCATCTTAAGTGTTCTTTTATTTCCAGAATCTCATGCTTTCACCAATGCTTCTCGCTATATCACAGAGAATGTCTTCATGCCAAAAATGGATCGAGAGGTTAAGAAGATGAATCCATATTGGAGCAAATTTGATGCTCTAGGTAGTAGGGTTGAAGTCCAACCCCCATTTTTTGAGGAAGAGATCTCTCTGACCAAAGAACTAGGGCCCACCTATGAGAATCCATTAGGAGACTGCAGGGTTATTCAGTTGGATTAGGAAAAATACTCTAGGGAGGGCTACCAGTTCCATGGATATGATTGGGTGCCAAGAGGTGTTGGCCCATTTGTGGATGGACTCCATGTCAAGATGGGATCCAAGAAATTTACCAATCAGTGAGTTGGATTTATGGTCAATCACGCTGGACATGATTTCATAGGGAATCTCAAGGTTACCGTTGGAATAAAGCAACTTGATCATGGGCCCTATATTCAGGTTGGGGTTTTGATTTACTATATCTGCATAAGATTGAGAGGGATTTGGTGGTCTGCCTACCGCTCCCAAGGCTACCTCCTCCAAGCCTGAAGATCCATAGGTCTATGATTTTGGATTTTATTTCGATCCCTGGTATCGGGATCCTATGGTGGTCAAAGTGATCGGTTTGAGATCCTCCGCTTGGGCATGCAGATGTCCTCCCAGTTGATCTGAGTGGGAAATATTATGCTCTCTGTAGTGTGATACAGCCCATCCTTGCTCGTATTATTTGACAAGCCCCTACCTCTATTAGGATTCTCTTTGTCCTTACTGGCGTGATTATCTCTGCTACCTCCTTCGGGTTTGCTGGTGTTGGTATCCCTATTTTTGTTTGTTGTTGCTCTTGCTTCCTTTTCATTTGTTGTTGCTCTTGTTGTATTTTTGTTTGTTGCCACTCCTGCTTCCTTTTCGTTTGCTTGCTCCTCCATAGCTTCCAGTTTCAATCATCATTATAACTATTATTTTTAGTAACTGGAAAGTGCAGGGTTTAAACTATATGGGCTTCTCCCAACAAGCCTATTCATCTCATTGTTATTGACCTTGTGTGAGATGGAGATCCACCAGTTACTTGGGGTTCGTATCGTCATCATCGGTCTGGCGCACACTCAGAGGATTTAGAACATACTACTATCTTTGCTAAGATGGCAACATGCCCCCAAAGTTTAAACCTAGGTCTCTTCTTGGTAAGTACTTGGCTAGTCAAACCTATTTTTGTTTGTGTTTGTTGTTATATAAGGGGATAGGTAACACCTTTTATCCGATGCAAGATATGATTATCACTATTGTAAACCTTAGCTTACTGGGTAAATACAAAGCCAACAAGACCTCGACCATCTAGAGAATGAAAAACCCATCGACAAGCACTCTACCACTACCAACCAACCTATCCCTTTTGAATTTAGAAACTTAAACTTCATTACAGTGAGTTTTCATTATTCTCTATAACACTTCACACTTACTATCCTTATAACAACTATATAAACATATTTGTTAATAAGTTATGTTTATTTTTATTTTCTAAATTGTGGATCATTTCTATCAAAATAACAATATATTGCTATGTTTTATTTGTATATTTATCGAAGATATTTTATTATTATAATTTTTTATTTTTTGGAGTAATACTTCTTATACACATCTCCGTGGGGATTTAAATAATTATGTTTTTGTAATCAACTCTTTATAATAAATTTTAGCTCTAAGAGTTACCTTTTAAAATTTATTTTTGCCATGACAAAGATCAACACTACAATTGACTCAATTTTCTGTTACCTATTTTATTTCTTTATAGATGTGTTAACATTTTCAAGATAACGTCTCTAACAATAGTTGATAAACATTAAGAATTATGTTATTTTTATCCAATCCTCATATATATATTTTAATAGTTTTCCTCAATTGAAATATCAATATCAACGGTATCAACAGAGGAAACACCTAGCACTACGGAAGTTGAGATTCCTAAACCACCAAACATGGAATGGACTTAGGAAGGACTGCCGTTCCCTCCCTCCCAAGAATCAATAATCACTGTTGAAATGGCAAGTACAGTCCTGGGGGAATACTTAGTGCAGAATGTTGTGGCAACGCCTATAGTAGAATCAGTACAAGATATGGGGAGACCTCACCTTCCCATAGGAACAGTTGTTCCTCTAGGTCACCCACCCAACCAGACAAACTTTGTGTATGGGGGCCTTGATCATGGTCTTGAACCATGCAAAAAAAAAGGAAGCAGACGGAGAACCTTTTGTTGAAAACATCAACTATCTGTCAAACCCAAACTTTGCCCTCAAATATCTCGGCCAATGCAATTGGCATGGATACGGGCTAGGCAGATATGAACAAGGGATGCGGGTCCTTTGCCAACCAAGATATTAGATGCCATATGATAAGTCAGGGGTAGGGTTCCACCATCCCCTGCCATTAGACATCTTGGTAGAAAATATGCAAGGCCTAGAAATAGGCAACAAGGGGGATTGGCACCGGATCCTTATGCCAACCCAAATACAGAATATACTTTGGGAGATTACCTCCCATGGTCAACAAACACCCTTGGCAATAGCAGTAATCCCTATCCTTTGCTAGAGAGAGGTGAAAGTTCAGAGATTAATCCTCAAAAAGAACATCAATGGCTTTCGGACATCTTTTTGCAGCTATTCCCCTTAGAGGTTCTAGTTGAATCAATACCATGTCAAGAGAATCAGGTCCCTCCACCCAGAGTGGAACAACCGCAATGGGACCAGATTAACTTACTGGAACAAGGAGAACCCTCAATGTCGCAAGTAACGATTCTTGAAGAAAATGAACATTTTTGGATCTCCGAAAGTGATTCGAGAAGATGAGACTGAGATGATCTATCTCAGACATGCGCGACGGAATTATCGCCCTTTAACTCATGAAGATCTAATGGGACAGATGGGCATCAGATTAGGACATGAATGGTGGGTAGACCCAGCAGGGTGGGACCTGATCTTAGATCCATGGCTCCACATTCACGATGAGCACCGTCCACCCTGAGACCCTATCATGACAACAATTCCGAGGGAAGACCCTGTCCTCCTATCGGCACATAGGGCCGATCCATTCGTGCCCGTTCCCCTAGAACCAGATCCAGAGTATAAGGAGCATCCAGAAGATTCAAGCTATCATACCCACGGTAATGGAGACCCAATTCATTCCATCTACATGATCTCCATTGATTTGACCGCACCCATCCGTAATCCGGCCGATCTAGCACGGTCATTGCATCTTGACATAGATGCCATCGACTGGGGTCGCGTCAATTCACCTTTGTCACCATCAGAGTATTGGCCTTTCGGTGAAATACCTCATTTTACCCCAAGGACAACTCAAGATATTTTTCAAGCTGAAGAGGAACCCGAGGTTCCCAACGTAGATCTAAATTCAGCTAATGACATCCATTTGATCCCGAATCCACATCAATTGGAGGACGGATCCCACATGTCAGTCGAAGAAATGACTGATGTCGATATCGACACAGATCCAATGAATCCACAGATTCTTAAGCTGGGGGTAAGTCTATCCCTTGAAGAGCAAGCCGACTACATTGCCCTTCTCAAAGAGAAGAAGGAGGTTTTTGCATGGTCGTACAAGGATATGATAGGACTAGACCCGCAACTAGTCATGCATAATTTAACGCTTGATCCGACAATCAAGCCTGTAAAGCAAAAACTACGTAAGATGCACCCAACAGTGGCCTTGATGGTCAAAGATGAATTGCAAAAGCTGTTGGATGCACAGTTTGTCATCTGCGTGGATTATCCGCCATGGTTGTCCAACATGGTTCCCGTCAAGAAGCCCGACGGGAGGATTCGCATATGCACCGATTTTTGAGATCTAAACAAAGCGAGTCCTAAGGATGATTTCCCCTTATCGAGCATCGATGCATTGGTAGACGCTACAGCAGGTCACGAAATGCTCTCCCTCATGGATGGTTTCTTAGGATACAATCAGATTCGTATCAATCCTGAAGACCAACTAAAAACGGCATTCACAACGCCTTGGGGGACATTTTGTTATAAGGTCATGCCTTTTGGCCTTAAAAATGCTGGTGCCACCTACCAACGTGCCATGACATATATCTTCCACGATTACATGCACAAAAATTTGGAATATTACATGGATGATTTGTTAGCCAAATCTCTTTTGCGGTCAAATCATATCGTTGACTTAAGCCAGATCCTTGATCGCCTCATGGAGCATAAAGTTAGACTAAACCCCAAGAAGTGCGTCTTTGGCATCACATTTGGAAAACTCTTGGGTTTCATAGTCTCAAAGTGAGGAATCGAGGTAGACCTAAAGAAAGTCAAGGCAATCCTTGAAATGGTTCCTCCAACTACAATCAAGCAGCTCAGAAGTCTGCAGGGCAAGGTCGCATCGATTAAATGCTTCATAGCGCAATTATCCGACAAGTGCCGACCCATGAACAAATTATTGCACAAGGGAGTTACATTTCATTGGGATGACGAGTGCCAATCAGCCTTTGACGAGATCAAACAATACCTGGCTTCGCCGCCAATATTGGAACCACCTAGACCAGGAGTGTCGTTCTACTTATACATCTCAGCTATTGAGGTGGCACTGGGTGCCATGCTAGCCCAGAAGAATGAATTTCACAAAGAATAGGCTACATACTATCTTAGCCGCACCCTGGTCGATTATGAACTTAACTATGCATACGTTGAGAAACTTCGCTGGCGGTAGTGTTTGCTACCAAAAAGCTACACCACTACATGCTAAGCAACACTACGTATGTTGTGTCTAAGGAGAATCCATTGCGATACATGATGAGTCGTACTTATCATAGTAGTTGCACGGTGAAATGGATCATGTTGTTGATGGAATTTGACATAGAGTTTATTGGACAAAAATCTATCAAAGGACAAGTCATAGCCGATCAACTAGCAGAGGCTCCTCTTGAAGACCATCAGCCTCTAGTCATAGAATTACCCGATGATGGGGTCTTCCATGTCTCAGAATCCCCAGATTCTAATGAGCCTGAGTCACACGCCGACATAACCCTATTCTTTGATGGTTCTAAATGTGAGCAAGGTGGTGGTGCGGGAATTGTATTCTTCACACCGCAGGGTGCCCCAATGCCCCTGTCATTCAAATTAAACTTCCCATGCACCAACAATAACGTAGAATATGAAGCCTTGCAACTAGGTCTTCAGACAACAATCGCCATGAACATCAAAAGACTGAACATCTTTGGTGATTCGCTGTTAATAGTCAATAAAGTCAAAGAGGTCTATCAATGCAAATGCCCAGTTCTGACGGCTTATAAAGCCCTTGTGGACAAATTCCTGGCAAAACTTGAGTGGTATGACATCAAGGCCCTCCCTCGATCATCGAATCATTTTGCGGACACAATGGCCTCCTTGGGGTCACTAATTCCACAGGACCTTTTCGGTGATATGACAACCATTCAAGTCAAAACCTTATCACAATCTACGATGGAGCGTGCAAGCTTAGACTTAACGCTAGGAATCCACATGATCTAGATTGAACCATCCTCGGATAAGTTCTCTCGAATCCGAGATCGTCTAAAATGTGCCACCTGGGGGTCCTTGTTCTCCCCTACTCCCATTAATAGCAACACAACACTATTCTTGGAGGTTCTATCCCATTCAGTGTTTGCCAGGGATGAACTTCAAGAGGGATTGGCTGTTCATACCGTCGAAGTTTCGATCAACAGGACTAGTATTTACCCATCAGAGACTACCTCAAGCTAGGTAATCTCCCCCTTGGATTGACTCATGTCGCAAAATGAGCACTCAAGCAGAAAGCGGCTAAGTATGTCTTGATATGAGACATTTTGTATCGTCGTAGCTATGAAGGAATCCTCCTTCGTTGCTTGGACCAACAAGAGTCCACTTGGGCAGTTGCCCAAGCGCACGATGGTACATGTGGTGGCAACTTCAGTGGTATGGCTATCGCAAAGCGCATTCTTCGCATGGGCTATTATTCTCCATCTTTAGAGCGAGATTGTTGCACCTATGTCAAGAAGTGCGTGAAGTGTCAACATCATGCCAATTTGATGCACGTACCTTCTCAGGCCTTGCAAACAGTCCAGTCTGATTGGTCGTTCTCACAATGGGGCTTCGATCTAATTGGAAAGATCTCCCCTACATCGTCAGGCCGTCACACGTTTATCATAACGGCCACAGAATATTTTACCAAGTGGGTGGAGGCAATTCCGCTTACCTCTACGATAGGACCCCGCATTGTGGAGTTCATTTTGCATAACATCATATGTCATTTTGGTATTCCATCCAAAAGAGTCTTGAATAATGAAATGCCTTTCAAGAATAAAGACGTGCGTGCTTTGACCACAAAGTACAAGATTCAACACAACTTTTTGACACCCTATTATCCGTAGGCGAATGGGCAAGCAGAAGCGTCAAACAAAACGCTAGTTGCCATCCTTAAAAAGACCATCACAGACAGTCATAAGGATTGGCACATTCAAATCCCACTTTCCCTATGGGCCTATCGCACTAGCATTCGGAAACCCACTGGGGCCACTCCATTTTCGCTTGTGTATGGCTCCGAGGCAGTCATGCCTCTCGAGTTGGAGATTCCTTCCCTGTGCATATCAATGCAGGAGTTCATCGACGATGATTCTGTGCGGCAAGCCCGGTTAGACCAGCTTACGTTGCTTGACGAACGATGCGTTAATGCTCTCGAGCACTTACGTATCTATCAAGAGCGGCTTAAGAAAGCTTACAACATGAAAGTTCACCTAAGGGACTTCCGGGTTGGTGATTTGGTTTTGAAGGAAAACTAGCAAAATTCTAGTTTGCCATCTCACCTAAGGGACAAGTTTGCGGCAAATTGGTTAGGTCCATATGTCATTGATAACAAAATAGGACCCGGGACATACCAGCTAGCTTCTCTTGATGGTATCAAGGAAACAAAACCCTTGAATATCGAGTCATTTGCGACCATTTCATATCTAAAAGGCTCCAAGGATTCTTGCAATCGCTTGGTCAAAACCCAAAAATGCTCCAAGGATTCTTGCAATCGCTTGGTCAATCCCAAAAGGCTCCAAGGATTCTTGCAATCGCTTGGTCAATCCCCAAAAGGCTCCAAGGATTCTTGCAATCGCTTGGTCAAATCCCAAAAGGCTCCAAGGATTCTTGCAATCGCTTGGTCAATCCCCAAAAGGCTCCAAGGATTCTTGCAATCGCTTGGTCAAAACCCAAAAAGGCTCCAAGGATTCTTGTAATCGCTTGGTCAAAACCCAAAAATGCTCCAAGGATTCTTGCAATCACTTGGTCAATCCCAAAAGGTTCCAAGGATTCTTGCAATCGCTTGGTCAATCCCCAAATGCTCCAAGGATTCTTGCAATCGCTTGGTCAATCCCAAAAGGCTCCAAGGATTCTTGCAATCGCTTGGTCAATCCACAAAAGGCTCTAAGGATTCTTGCAATCGCTTGGTCAAAACCCAAAAATGCTCCAAGGATTCTTGCAATCGCTTGGTCAATCCCAAAAGGCTCCAAGGATTCTTGCAATCGCTTGGTCAAAACCCAAAAATGCTCCAAGGATTCTTGCAATCGCTTGGTCAATCCCAAAAGGTTCCAAGGATTCTTGAAATCGCTTGGTCAATCCCCAAATGCTCCAAGGATTCTTGCAATCGCTTGGTCAATCCCAAAAGGCTCCAAGGATTCTTGCAATCGCTTGGTCAATCCCCAAAAGGCTCCAAGGATTCTTGCAATCGCTTGGTCAAAACCCAAAAATGCTCCAAGGATTCTTGCAATCGCTTGGTCAATCCCAAAAGGTTCCAAGGATTCTTGCAATCGCTTGGTCAATCCCCAAATGCTCCAAGGATTCTTGCAATCGCTTGGTCAATCCCCAAAGGCTCCAAGGATTCCCGCAATCGCTTGGTCAATCCCAAAATGCTCCAAGGATGTCCATAATCGCTTAGTCAAAAATCAAGAAAATTCAAAAACAACAAAAATCCTCCAAAACAACAAAAATTTGCATCTCATTTTTAGGCATACTCAAATTCATCAATAAAAGAGTCCTTCTCGCACTTCATACTCACAAAAATCAATCCATCAAAAATACAAAAATACATAGCTGCATTATACCATTGCATCCATACATTGCATATTTGTGGTCATATAGGTCAAGGGCACCATAGGCTGTAATAAATCCGCTAGTCCATCTTGTTCCACACTATTCCATTTTCCAAAAAACAACAAAAACACCATGCATTGCTTTTACCACACTAGAGTCAATGGTCTTCTAATGTATCAAGGGTTTTTCAGGATTCAGTCATCATTTTGCTCTTTAGCCATGTAATGTATCAGGTCAAGCAGATTTTACGAAGGTAGAGTTACACTTGAAATACACCTTGTTACGTAACATCCCAACACAAATTAAAACACATAAAGATTCCCAAGTTGTGTGAACGCAAGATGAAACCTGCATAGTAATCCAGGTCACCATAAGCGAAATGGTTACCTTGCTCATCCCCCCGTGCGAATGGTTCTAGAATGCTAAGAATTGACAAAAGGACGAGCTCTTTCTTATCCATTCACCTCCAAATACAGTAGTTTTCACCACTACCAAATCCCAATCATAGTTGGTTCCCAAAGTTGTAAGGATTTGTACTACACGTCCCTGCCAAGGATGGGTAGTCATCCCAAAAACCTAAAGGGATCAACACCATTCACAAACAAAATTCCAACAAATCATCATCCTAACACTTTCCATTCACCTTTGGTCTCCAAGTTGTAAGGATTCGTACTATCTGCCCCTAACCAGGATGGATAGTCATCCCCAAGACCTAACAGATCAATACCCTTACTCCATAACCTCCATCATTCCCCTGGTCCCCAATGTCGTAAGGATTCGTACTATCCACCCCTAACTAGGATGGGTAGTCATCCCAAGACCACAAGGATAAAAACCATTCACAATACTCACAACACAAAAATCAAATAACAGTGGTCATCGCCACTATTCAAAATCCTTGCTCAAAAAGAACTATTAGAAAATAAACAGTGATTTTCATCACCATATATACGAGCAACCCTCTAAATCATTCAACCAACAAACATCCTGAACTTGAATCCTTGGAATTCTCAGCATTCAAAAAACCATCTAGGTGATCCTCATTACAGGTTTGGTTGATAGCCTATCTGGCAATGGTGGTATCCTACCCGCATGACGATATATCTATCACATTAACTTGTGCACAGATCAATGTTTGCATGTGGATGAGCTAGCTTATGGCATCCTGGATAACACCGTAGATTAATCTAACTACATACAACAAAGGAGTTAGTGGGACTAATTAGGTGATACTTAGTACAGATTCGGTTGAAAGCCCATCTAGCACTGGCGGTATCCTGACGAATACCACATAAATGAAATCAATTGCACACACAGGGATGTGAAATAACTTGGTCAAAAACAAGTCCGATTCATACCTTGTTCACAGTCTTGTAGGCTAAAGTACAGTCATGGCTAGTAAGTTAAAATCGTCTGAGTCTCAGAAAACCTTGGCTACATTTCTAAACCAACTGCGCCACTTTTTCATCCTTACAAAACCATCAAAAAATACAAAAACACCAAAAAAACCACATGTATACATACAAAGTCATATATCACAACAATCGCCTCAAAACATAATAGAATCTTCAACAGTCTATGGTGCCATAACCAAACATCACAAAGTCCATCCATCCATTTCCTCTCTGCATATCACATACATTTGCATTCATTACAACATATGCATCCATCAATATAAAGTAGCATGCATCCATCAACATCAATCATTATGCATAAAATAATGACATATACAAAGCAAGAAAATCAAAACAACAAAAACATCACAAAATTGCACCACAAAAACCATAGAAATAAGTTGCCGGACACAAGTGCTCTTGCACTTAACCTCTTGGCATAACAAAAATCGATGTCGCGGCTCAAATTGTCACTTTCTCACTTCACCAAGAAGGCTACCATAGCTGGACCGCTCCACGGGAAGCTGGATTCTTGATGATTTCACCCCATTATGGCATCACCAAAATGGTTAATACCCACCAAAAATAGGTCCAAATGTCAAAAAACTGCACGTGCTTAAATGGTACAACATCTAAAGGCACCCTAACCTAAGTCATCTTGGGTCAAGCGACTCGTCGCTCTTCTCACGAAGGTCATTCCATTATCGATTCGTCGCTTGAGGGGTTAGTCACACTTAGTCACCAATCAACAAGCACACACCCAATCAAGGCAATGACATGCATTCAAAGAATCATTGACAAAGACAATCACGCTCCTGCTTGGGGCAGTAAACAAGCAATCATTAAGTTGATCAAATACTTGGCATTCCCGAAGCATGAGCACAAGGTTTCCCCTGTGGACAAAAGGTTACGCCCTTTGCCTAATCATGATTGATCAATGTCCAAGCTCAAGTCACACCTCACCAAAATAGGTTAACACTTGAAATCAAATTCCTTAGCTCGTCAAAAGCAAGGATTCAAGAATGCATGCCCTTTCCATACTTGGGGCATCAAAAGTTGGTTAGGTTACCAAGAAACCCTAATCATTAGTGCTTTGGTTTTCTATTTTTGCTCAGGATCTGCGTCACCCGCAGACACCTCCCAAAAAGGGGCATCTGTAGACACCAAAACAACACCAATCCAACTAAGTGACTACAAACACTGATCGCATTGACATACATAGCTTTCAGGGTAGCCCTCAGAGGTCAAACAGTGGTCCTGACCACTCACACAGCAGTTTAGAAGGTCAAAAAATGAGCAGAGCAAAGTTGGTCGCAAACTGCAAGCTTCAAATCTTGAACAAGCTTTCAATCTAAAGTGAGCCTTTAACAAACTGCAACCTTCAAACTTCAAGTCCTAAGAAAACTGCAAAACTTTAAGGCAAACCTAGCAAAAAGGGGAACCTTGGCCTTAGACGTCGCGAAATTGCGACACCTTTGGCCCAGAGGGGAGCCTCGACCAAAGGTGTCGCGATATCGCGACACCTTTGGCCCCGAGGGGAACCTTGGCCAAAGGTGTCGTGATATCGCGCGTCGCGATATCGCGACACCTTTGGCCCCGAGGGGAACCTCGGCCAAAGGTGTCATGATATCGCGACACCTTTGGCCCGAGGGGAGCCTCGGCCAAAGGCGTCGCGATATCGCGCGTCGTGATATCGCGACACCTTTGGCCCCGATGGGAGCCTCGGCCAAAGGCGTCGTGATATCGCGCGTCGTGATATCGCGACACCTTTGGCCCGAGGGGAGCCTCGGCCAAAGGTGTCGTGATATCGTGCGTCGCGATATCGTGACACCTTTGGCCCAGTAGGGGAACCTCGGCCGAAGTGTCGCGATATCGCGATGTCGCGATATCGCGACACTTCGACGCGAACACTTCTCCAATCAAAGGCGGACTTTGATGTGGCCGCCACAGCCAAGGAATAACCGCCACGTGGCACCCCTACGTGCCCCTTTTCAAAGAGACCCCATGGGTCTGTAGAACGACAGATTCGACCAATCACAGGCGACATGCCAGCATTCAAGACATTTAATCGATTAAAGCAATTTAAAGCGGATTTTAACTAAGCGGCGGACGTCAAGCAAGCGCAATAATGAGACGAACAGTCTCAACAACAAATTCGGTCAGAGGCCATGCCTCATAACTACTGATATGATTTTCCAGCGATAATCTCTGTGCAAGCCATGTCTCATAATCATCCGACAATGGTCAAATCTCGGCGGTGCTCGCGGACTTAGGGTTTTGACGTTAATATTTCGAAGCGGAATCTTCTATAAAAACTAGCTCAATGCAATGAAGGAAGGACCACGAAGCATTTTGTAAACACAACGAAGTGCTGTTCATTTAGGACCCAATTGCATCAGTCGATTTTACCCTCCTCACACCCAGAATCTCTTACAAAAGAGAGGTTGGTGGGTTGCTTTCAGAGGGTGAAGCCGAACCTTCATACCCGACAATAGACACAGTATTCTACCAATTCGACGACAACACTCAATATAAACGATTTTGGGCCTTTCTTTATCGGATTGGCGCCAAAGTCGATTTTTGACGGGGCGGCCCGCTTGGGTACCCTAGGCATATTTTTAGTTAAAGTAATATATGCCGTTCTTTTGATATATCCTCCAAAATTAACACGCATTTAAACAACTTATGTTTTACGTCTATGTTATACTGTATGCTGTTATGTATTTTACAATATGGATTTCAGAAAATGTATATCACGTATTGTCATGTTTAAACAGTTTTTCGAATATGTATCGTCGTACTATTGAGGCTTTGGATCATTCTGTATTTAATCACGTATTTTAAATATTATCTTACATTAAGTTTTTTGAATGTTTACTTGGGTAAGCCTGAGTTGTTTTATTCAAATATTTAATCAATCTTTGCACGTATTTCTTTTAAACGTTTTATCCTTCAGTCACAGGTGCTACTAAACGTTTTTATCGTTTCTTTGACCGCAAGAAAAACAACAGCAAGCAAGGACCGATTAACATAAGCGAAAGCAACACTGGCCTGCCCGTTTCAAATGTGGGCATGCGAAAGGAGATCATTAATCATCTGTTGTAACTAAAAATATGTAACTGAAGAGATGTATTGTAATCGAGCCGACATCATATTAATAAAAAGGGTCGTGCTCCTGTTATTGATTTGATTACATCCGTGTTATTACATGCATTAAATGAGTTCTGTTTTTATTGCATCTTAAGTGTTCTTTTATTTCCAGAATCTCATGCTTTCACCAATGCTTCTCGCTATGTCACAGAGAATGTCTTCATGCCAAAAATGGATCGAGAGGTTAAGAAGATGAATCCATATTGGAGAAAATTTGATGCTCTAGGTAGTAGGGTTGAAGTCCAACCCCCATTTTTTGAGGAAGATATCTCTCTGACCAAAGAACTAGGGCCCACCTATGAGAATCCATTAGGAGACTGCAGGGTTATTCAGTTGGATTAGGAAAAATACTCTAGGGAGGGCTACCAGTTCCATGGATATGATTGGGTGCCAAGAGGTGTTGGCCCATTTATGGATGGACTCCATGTCAAGATGGGATCCAAGAAATTTGCCAATCAGTGAGTTGGATTTATGGTCAATCATGCTGGACATGATTTCATAGGGAATCTCAAGGTTACCGTTGGAATAAAGCAACTTGATCATGGGCCCTATATTCAGGTTGGGGTTTTGATTTACTATATCTGCATAAGATTGAGAGGGATTTGGTTTTCTGCCTACCGCTCCCAAGGCTACCTCCTCCAAGCCTGAAGATCCATAGGTCTATGATTTTGGATTTTATTTCGATCCCTGGTATCGGGATCCTATGGTGGTCAAAGTGATCGGTTTGAGATCCTCCGCTTGGGCATGCAGATGTCCTCCCAGTTGATCTGAGTGGTCTGAGTGGGAAATATTATGCTCTCTGTAGTGTGATACAGCCCATCCTTGCTCGTATTATTTGACAAGCCCCTACCTCTATTAGGATTCTCTTTGTCCTTACTGGCGTGATTATCTCTGCTACCTCCTTCGGGTTTGCTGGTGTTGGTATCCCTATTTTTGTTTGTTGTTGCTATTGCTTCCTTTTCATTTGTTGTTGCTCCTGTTGTATTTTCGTTTGTTGCCACTCCTGCTTCCTTTTCGTTTGCTTGCTCCTCCATCGCTTCCAGTTTCAATCATCATTATAACTATTATTTTTAGTAACTGGAAAGTGCAGGGTTTAAACTATATGGGCTTCTCCCAACAAGCCTATTCATCTCATTGTTATTGACCTTGTGTGAGATGGAGATCCACCAGTTACTTGGGGTTCGTATCGTCGTCATCGGTCTGGCGCACACTCAGAGGATTTAGAACATACTACTATCTTTGCTAAGATGGCAACATGCCCCCAAAGTTTAAACCTAGGTCTCTTCTTGGTAAGTACTTGGCTAGTCAAACCTATTTTTGTTTGTGTTTGTTGTTATATAAGGGGATAGGTAACACCTTTTATCCGATGCAAGATATGATTATCACTATTGTAAACCTTAGCTTACTGGGTAAATACAAAGCCAACAAGACCTCGACCATCTAGAGAATGAAAAACCCATCGACAAGCACTCTACCACTACCAACCAACCTATCCCTTTTGAATTTAGAAACTTAAACTTCATTACAGTGAGTTTTCATTATTCTCTATAACACTTCACACTTACTATCCTTATAACAACTATATAAACATATTTGTTAATAAGTTATGTTTATTTTTATTTTCTAAATTGTGGATCATTTCTATCAAAATAACAATATATTGCTATGTTTTATTTGTATATTTATCGAAGATATTTTATTATTATAATTTTTTATTTTTTGGAGTAATACTTCTTATACACATCTCCGTGGGGATTTAAATAATTATGTTTTTGTAATCAACTCTTTATAATAAATTTTAGCTCTAAGAGTTACCTTTTAAAATTTATTTTTGCCATGACAAAGATCAACACTACAATTGACTCAATTTTCTGTTACCTATTTTATTTCTTTATAGATGTGTTAACATTTTCAAGATAACGTCTCTAACAATAGTTGATAAACATTAAGAATTATGTTATTTTTATCCAATCCTCATATATATATTTTAATAGTTTTCCTCAATTGAAATATATTTTCATACTTTTCCACTAACAATTTTGATCCCTATAAGAAATGTGCTAGTAGCTACATAGTTGTTAATTGAAGTTCCATATAATTCTAAGCGAGGAGAATTTTCCCTTCATTGTCCATAATCAATTGTAAAATGGAAGTTGACAACTAAAATAATTATTGTGAAAAAGGAAACATGTATGTATAAGTTAAAAATTTCATGATTTTTATTTATTTATTATTTTTTTCATTTTTATAATAAAATAGAAAAAATAAGTTAAAAATTTCAAATTTAAGTAATCAATTTCAAAAATATATTATTTAAAATTTTACCTTTATATATTTATACATTTGATATAAAATATATTAAATTTTTATTTTGTAAGTTATGTAAGGCTTCTATTTGGGCCCACTCCCATAAAAAACTAAAACATTACATTACTCTCACATGAGTATCTAGTTAATTAAACCATATCAACTTGTCTTTATATCAAATATATTCTTCATTTGCCTTTTTATTAAAAATATTCATAATATTTTTCAAATTGTTATATTTCCACATTCAACTCATTGATATTGTTTTTATTAAAAAATAAAAACTCACTTATCCAATTGCCTTCAAAAATTTTAATTTTGCCAAAATAAAAATCAACACTAAGAATGACTAAAGTAGTTGCTACCCATTTTCATATTTATAAACATGTTGGCCATAACAACATGAATTTCCTCATACCTCTTTTTTGAGGGGCCTTATTCATCCCCCTAATAAATCAAGATATTTTCATCATCACTTTTTGTTTTTATTAGCGGTCTCAACCCCACTTCTTATTGACACTTGTGATATTTGTTTTTGTTTTTCATATCAAATTCTTTTGAATTTATTTTTCTCATTGTTTTTGCTTCTTAGGTCTCTCTTTTTTTTCATTCCCACCAACATGTTCATCGTCATCAATCTCCTCAATTTTTTTACACTATTCATAGTGAGACTTATCATTTGTAGATTTGTCTTGCTATGAAGGACTTCAAGTGCAATGAATAACCTTAAAAACACTTATTTTTTTGTGTTTCTCTATAAACCCTAAAATGTAAGAACATTCCTCTGTAACAATTATCTTCTTATGCTTTCCTAAAAATCCTAAATTGCTATGAATATCCACCATTCTCATTTACTTATTACATTGCTCTTAAAACCCTTAAGTGTAAGGGCTAACCTATACACTACTTCCATTTCTGTTGTTGGGAGAGGATTTTATACCACTTGAGGAAAATGAAGATGATTTACTTAGAATAATCTTGACCTCTTTTTCTTCCTTTATTTTAAAATTTTTCTCTGCATCTTCCTTTGCACCTTAGTTCTTTTTAAATTTGAGCATGCACATTGTACTTTCTCATCCCTTGTATCCTTCTTTGTTTCTTCTAACAATTGGTCTGAATGAACTATGGTGTCCTTTATTATCTAATGTTGCAAATAGGCTTTCTTTACCTCTTCTTTTGGAGTGGAATATCCTTGATCTAATCCAACTTCTACTATAGTATGATTTTCTTACTTCATCTTGAAGTTTGTCTCATGACCAAATCTTTTTGTCTCTTATTCGTCATTTTTACTTTGCAATATTTGTTGTGTTTAATCTCATAACAAATATAAATTCTAAATGCAATATTTTCATAATCCATTTATTGATCCCATTCCATTGATTCAAATTTAATCTTTTTGGATTGTGGCATAGGCTTTGAAATATCCATAAAAATACATATATAAGTATATATAGCATGCTTTTGCTTCTTAGTAGTTGGTCATTCCTTGTTGAAATCCCCTAGTATATTTTTGATATTCTTCAAAACATCCTTATTGATAAACTGATATGGAAGTCTAAAAAACCTACCACACATCAAAATATTTTTAATAGTTTCTATCTCAACATTTTTTTACTCCATGGTTTTAAATAAATGGTATCTCTCCCCACATTGGATGTGTATAAGAAGTATTACTCCAAAAAAAAATAAAAAATAAATAAATGGTATCTCTCCCTCTAAACCATGGGTTAAAACCCATTATTTTATTCCTAATTTCTGAACTAGAAAAGATGATGAAGAAAAAATCTTTAGGAAGAAAAGTCATAAAACAATTTGAATTCAATCCCACTTCCACTTGATCCAATTTTGAATCTTTGAAAAACCTGGTCAATATCTATGGAACTTATCTATTAACCCTACACTTTTAAGAAACATCATATCATGTTATATCATCTTAGTCTTGATAATCACTTTTGGTGTAACATTTTCTCCATGAATCGAACTTGTCATATGTTTGCTTTCCATCTTATCTTCAACTTGGGAATTCATCCTTATAGATAGGGCTTCTTGAATTCTAATTAGGGATTTCAAATATGGTTTTCCTTCCATGGTACCTAGTGGAGCTCATTCCCAACTCACACTCATTCTTAGTTTAGATATAATGTATATAGTTATATTTTTTTTAAACATCAAAATATAAAATAAATCATTTGTTATATATTTTTTTTTGGTTAAAGTACATGATACAACTATTTTTTACACAATGGTTATTTAGAATATAAACCAAAATAATTAACCTCTATTATAAAAAAGTATATAGAGGAACTTTTTTGAAAAAAATATTTTCACCACTACAACAATAAAAAATAACTACCAAGAACAACCTTATATAAAAACTCTAAACTTTGATTCAAGAGCAAGTCTCACTATGTAGCATGGAAGGAGAGTCATATTTGAAAGCCTTAATGGGAAGATAAATGCCCTAGATGGAAGTATGGATGCCCAAGTTTAAGATAAGAGGAATAGCGAATAAATGACAAGTTTAATCTAAGGAGCAGATGTTACACCAAAAGTGAATATCAAGGATGAGATGATCAAGCATGATATAATGGTTCTTAAAAATAGAGGGTTAATACAAGTTCTATGGATACTGGCTAGGGTTTTTGGAGAATTAAAATTGGATTAAGTGGAAGTGGGGATTGAATTCAAATTACCTTATGAATTTTCTTTCTAAAGGTTTTTTCATCATCATCTTTTTTAGTTAAAAAATCAGGGATAAAATAATGGGTGGTGGCCTATGGTTTAGATGGAGAGATTACGTTTGGAGTGAGAAATTTTCTATTGAGATAGAAACTATTAAAAAGCTTCCAATGTAGGTTAGGTTTTTTAGACTTCCATATCAACTTATCAATAAGGATACTTTAAAGAATATTAGAAATACCCTAGGGGAATTCATCAAGGAGGGACTAACTACTAAGGAGAAAAAACATACACTTGGATATGTGTTGCTATGGATATTTTAAATCCTTTGCCACAATGCATTAAAGATTAAATTTGAATCAATAAAAAGATATTAATAACTAGATTATGAAAATACTATATTCCAATGTCACAATTGTTATGAGGTTGGACACATAGAAGGAGATTAGAAAGTGAAAACAATGATGAAAGAGAGAAAATTTTGCTCATGAGATAAACTTCAAGATGAACCAAGATCAAGTATATTCCATTACAAACAAAGAGGTAAAGAAAGCCTATCTACAAAATTATATGAAAAAGACCACCATAGTTCACTTAATCATTAGAAGAAAAAAAGAAGGATACAATGGATGAGAAAATGTGTAAGTTCAGATTTAGAAGCAATTAAAGGTGCAAGGGAAGATGTGGAGGAAAAATTTAAAAGTAAAGACAATAGAAGAGGTCAAGTTTATTCTAGGTAAATTATCTTCATTTTTTTCAAGTAGTATGGAATTATTTCTTGGAAATACAAATGAAAGTGGTGTAGAGGTTATCCCTTGCACTTTAAAGTTTCAAGAGTAGCATAATAAGGAAATGAGGATGGAGGAAATCCATAGCAATTTAGGATTTTTAAAGTAGAATAAGAAAATAATTGCTATGGAGGAACATCGTTGTACTTTAGGGCTTATAAGGAAGCATAAAAAAGAAAGTGCTTTTGAGGTTATTCTTTGCACTTTAAATCCTTCAAATGAATTTAAAACTATAAATGATGATTCTAACTATAAGTAGTGTAAAAAAATCAAAGAGATTGAATAAGATGAAAGTGTTTATGGAAATTTAAAAAAGTAAGGAAGACCCAAGAAGCAAAAAAAAGAAGAGAAAAAAAATATAGAGGGATTTTAATATGGGAAACCAAAGCAAGTATCACAAGTGTTAACAATAAATAGGTCTAAAATGGACATGAAGATCATTTAGAGTGACAAGCATGAGCGGGAAGGATGGTGATAGACATTTTGACCCAAGTGATAAAAAAGGAAAGAACCATGCTAATGGTCGATAGGGCTTGTGTCGGTAATGGTGGATCCTATTATATCCCATTTAACCCATAAGCCTCTTGGTGTCAAGTGGTGAAGAGGTCTATTGGGAAGTCCTAGGTAGGGAATTTTTGTCTAGTCTCGAAGGGAGACAAAATATTTGTTCCAAATGAGCTCATAAAAATATTTGCAGCCTAGGGAGACCTCTATTTAGGAGGTAAATTTTTTCTAGGGATACCTCTAGGATTATTCATGCCATAATTTGTGTCAACTTGATATGGAGAAACCCCATTTTAAATCCATTGAACTAGTATCTATATTTAGATCTTGGATTCAAACTTTGGAATTTTACCAGTGAAATGCAACTCATGCTCTAATTTTGGACATTTGAAGAGGCACTGCCCTAAAAAAACAATTCCCCTTCTCATTGAAAATAAAAGAAGAACCTTAGTAAGGTGGAATATCCTTTTAGAAAATTATAAGGGGTTAATATTAGAGCATATGAGCTCTCTGGGTCCATGTTGTCCTCAGGAAGTGGAGTAGGAGAGTTTGAAGAACCTAATATTCAAGTATGTAATTTTAGCGACCATATTCCTTTTGAGTTAGTTGGTTTAGTAAATTCTATAGAAGCTAGAGATATAGATTTCCAAAATGAAGATTTAACCCTTAGGAGAAGTACTATGTTGGAAGAAACCTAGATGAACTCAAATACCCCTTTGAACCAAATATCCCTATTGATAAGATAGGGTCACCTCCTAAATATAAATTGGTAATTAAAGACCTAGGGAGCCCTAATAGGCCCTCCAAGAGCTCAAGAAATAATTAGGTAGATGTGGGAAAAGATAAACCAAGATGTTGGCCTTCTTAGAATGAAATCAAGGAAAGGAAAATGATGAAATATGGAAATCAATTAACCCTAAGATTGGGTGGTAAAAATACCCCTTCCAAATACAAGAAATGGGAATCATATCATGGAACATTAGAGGGATTAATGCTCCCTCTAAACATAATTTAGTTCAAACTCTTAGGAAAAACCTTAATCCCCAATTTTTATTATTATTGGAAACTAAATTGACTGACCAAAATACAGAGATAGTTAAGAGAAGTGTGTATAAAAAAGCAATTTTTGTTGCTAGTGTAGTGAAAGGACTCTTGAGAGGCATCCTCTATTTGTGGGATGGAAATTAGGTAGAAGGGAAAGTTATTTTAACCACTAATAGACTAATCAATTTGCTTTTTCATTGAAGAATCACCAAATCAAGCTGGGTATTAAAAAATGTTTATGCTCCAAATACCGTCTTAGATAAAAGATAACTTTGAAAGGATATTTCCTCTATGAGAAAAGCCTTCCATAATATAGCCTGGATTATTTTTTGGGAGTGTCATATCCTTATTTATCCTATTTATAAGTTTGGTGGTATCCTTAGTTGGTTTGATAGTATGCATGCTTTTGAATAGTTTGTTTTAGAGAATGGGTTGATGGATACTAGCCTTAGAGGGGTCAAATTCACATGGAGAAATAGAAGGTTAGGAATTCAACTCATTCAAATAATACTAGATAGATTTGTAGTATCCCAAGAGGTTCTGATCAATTTTAGGAATGCCTCTTTATCAACACTTCCTAAAACTCGCTCAGACTATAATCCTTTGGTTTTTGATTTTCATTCAGACAATAGAAGGTTCTTCAACCCCTTTAGGTTTGAGGCTATGTGGATCACCAATTTTTATCTGGATTAATGTATCAAGGATTAATGGGATTCAAAATATTTTGGCCCTTTTGCTTCCCAGGTGGCCAAAAAAATCAGATTTATCAAATTCAACCAGAAAGGTTGGAATAAGCATGTTTTTGAAAATTTATTTTAAAAAAATATTGATCTAAAAAGCTTTTTAGATTTAGAAGTGAATTTTAATGAAGAAGGATATTCACAAGAACTAAGAGACAAGAAAAGAGTTCTCCTCTCTCACTACCACAACACCTTGGCTTCTAAATAGACCTTTTGGAGATAAAAATCTCACGCTCTCTGGCTCAAGGAGGGAGATCGAAATACAAAATTTTTCATATCACAACTTTGAGACATAGAAGCCTTAATAAAATTACAAAAATTCTAAAAAATTATGGATCCATTACTAAAAACATTGTGGATATTCGTGAGGATCCAGTTAGCTATTTCATAAACCTCATTAGCACTGCTAAAAAAATAGTCGTTGATGAAGCTTCCATTTTTCTTCAAAATATTCCTCATATGGTCTTGGCTATCGTAACTTGTTTTTGATTAACCCCTTTTTGGAAGATAAAATTAAAGGTACTATTTTTGAGATGGCAGGAGATAAAGCACATAGGCCGAATGACTTCCTAGCCATATTATTTCAAATTTATTGGCACATTGTGGGTAAGTTGGTTTGTGCAACTATTTTTGAGATTCAAAGAACCTTATTTATCCCTTGGGATGCTAATTGAAGGTAGGTGCCAAGGACTTCAAGGAATTTTTCCCGATTAGTTTATGTAATAACTTTTATAAAATTCTCACCTAGGTGCTAGCCAAAAAGCTTAAATTCATTTTGCCTTTCATTATTAGTGCTAATCAAGAGGGTTTGTCTTGGGTAAATTTTTTTTAGATGGAATTATTACTATCCATGAAGTGCTCCATTATATTGATAAAAGTGGCTCTACTAGTCTCCTTTTGAAACTAGACATGAACAAAGCATATAATAGAGTTAATCAAGAATTTTTGCTGCAAGTTCTCTCTAAGTTTGGATTCCATAAAGATTGGATTCGATTAATAAAAGAATGTATCTCTTTCACAATATTCTTAGTTTTGGTGAATGGGGCAACTATGAGTTAGTTTTATAGTTAGAGGGGCTTAAGGCAAGGGGATCCCTTATCCCCTTACTTTTTCATTATTACAGTGGATAATCTCAATAGAGCTATCTTTGCTACCACTAAGAATGGAAAGATTGTTGGTATTAGACCTGCCACCTCTCTACATATAATTTTCCATCATCAGTTCATAGATGATACAATTATTTCCACCATCGCTTCTGTTCCCCAAGTCATAGAAATAAAATATATTTTGAAAAACTTTGAATCAATAGTAGAGCAAAATATAAAGTTATTGAAAAGCAAAGTCTACTTCTTGAATACTCATGTGAGAAGGCAAGGTAAAATAACTAGAATCCTAAGCTATGAAATTGGGTGTCTGCGTTCCACTTATCTAAGAATACCTCTCTTTAAAGGTAGATTAAAACCTGCTCTTTGGGATCTTGTGGTGGAAAGAATAAGGATAAAACTTGCAGGTTTGAAAGATCCCTTCTTAGTCAGGTTGGAAAAGCCTAGTTAGTTAAATATATGCTTCAAGCTATTCCAATTTACTTTTTATTAATGTTCAAAATGCCTTCTAAAATTGGAACAACCATTGAGCAAATTAAAAAATATTTCCTTTAGTTTGGCATGGAGGGAAAGAGAATATTAGCCTTTGTGGCATGGGAATAGGTTTGTGTTCCCAAGGTAATGGGAGGCCTGGGTCTAAGAAAATTAAATCTGATGACTAACGTGTTGTCAAAATTGGCTGGAAATTGCTTACAAATATCAATCCAAGTTGGCCAAAAATACTCAAAGCTAAAATACCTTAATAATGGAAATAATATTAAGGAATATCTCAATACCCTTTTTTGGAAAATCCATAAGCAATCGTAGTTTACTATGAAATTGACATATCAACTTTTGCTCAAAGCTTCCAAAATTTAACTCAAAGCCCTTACCCCTAAAATCAATTTCTTCTATTGAATTTGTGTTCAAAAATAAAATCCTCAGTATTTATAACCTCCACAAGAGGGGATTGGTATTCCCCAACAAATTCTATCTATGTAAAAAGTATTATGATAATATTAAGCATCTATTTTTAGAATGTCATTTTTTGCTAGAAGTGCTTTCCCTGATATTCAAGAAGTTCAAAATAATATGGTCGACCTATGCATCCAATGGTATTTTCCCTTTTGGAGTCCAAGATTAAAATCTCTTTAGTTTAATAGTCTTCCTCATGCCATGTGGGGTCCATGAAAGTAAATAAATAGGATAGCATTCTGTGACTAAAAAATGGACTGCAACTTGTGGGTAAAATTTTGTATCCTTTCACCCACTCTTTCTTTTGCAAGATGAAGGTCCATGGAGATAGCTAAATTTTGAAGTCAAGATTTTAATTTAATGGTTAGAAGATAAGGACAAATGGCACCCATGCTAGGCACAGTAGGATGGAAGTAAATTTTGAATGGGCGGGTGAACCAATCGCTACCAAGAGAAGTGCAATCCAAAAACCTCACCCTTTGATGAAGTCACCGAATGAATAAATGATCAACAACCTGGGTGCATCAAAGGAAACAGTCAAATGGTTAACTGGGCAGGTGAATGTTTGAGGTGGATCCCAAATCCTTACCTCAACCTCTAGATGAAAAAATAGAATCTCAAATCCCCATCGAGTAGATGGATGGAAAAATGAGATGGCAATAATCCAGTGCCTAGTCCTAAATTATCGTCCCAAGCAAATTGATATATCACCTAAGTTTCCACTTGGGTGGATAAAAGGGACTTCGACGTGAGATGTAAAGCTTACCTTGACCAAGGAACTCTCTGGAGAATGATAAGGAATGGTTTATTCCCAAATTCCAACCCTGTCTAGGGCGGTAGAATGGGTAAAATTTTGGGAAGCCAATAGGTAAGGGAGATGCTAAGATGCCCATCTGAAACCAAGATCATCACACATCAAATTAAACCATCAAGATACTCCAAGGAAAGGTATTAATGATCATAGCTGCCTAAGTACTACCTATTAGTGGGCATGAAGGTGGTATTTTGAATTGCACAACTTTAGAGGTAATCAATTTTGATTGCTCGCTCACCTAATTTGAGATCCATTGTCTACATGAAGGGGTAAAGTAGATTAGAATTTATGTCCCAATAAGAATGTTAAAGCAATCAAGGCTCAGATTAATGCAAAATTATCTAATCCCTTCTAAATAATCATTATTTTCCCACGGAGTAGAGCACCAGTAGAACATCCATCTGTTTCAACAATCTCTTTCCATCTAACGTCATTAATGCTAGTTTTCAAATTTATTGTAAATATTTCTATAAATACTATAATGTTAGACATCCCAAAGGGTGACTCTTTAGCCATTATAATTCATATATAAAGTCTTCTCCATTTTTTAAATATAAGTATGCTACTGTTTGGTCTCCAATTTGGTCCTTATATCTTTTGTTAAGTGTAAATGCTTATTTCTACTTTGGTTGTCTGAACATTGTCATTTAATTATGGTATCTAGATTTCATGTGCTTCACTTAGTAGTTCTAGAATTAGCATTCAAATCAGGTTGGGTTTTATTTCTACTTAGGCTGGTTGGGTGGACACTTTCTAATTTTACATCCTAGATTTCACACACCCTATCCACTAGTTTTGGAATTTGCCTTCGACCCGCAGGTGCTAAGTGTTGAGGAGGGACACAATTGGCTGATATGTTAGGTAGTGTACTTGTGTTTCCACCCACGGTGTTGATGGAGCATGTGTCTTGATGCGGATATACCCATCCTTGTGAGTTTTGGCTATGACCTCCATTTATTTTTTCTCTCTTTTCCCTTTTCCTCTCTTCTTTGTAGTGTAGGTAGCTAGGATTGAGAAACCGACCTTCTCTGAAGATCGATTGCCTTGCCTCTCCTAGGCTCGATGACCATTAAATGTTAGTCATCAATCACTGGGTGTGCAACCTTACCATTCAATGCTGATTCATGCACCAATAGTTTTTGGCAACTCCACTGGGGATTCAAAAAGTCTCTGTTGTTCCAAGAAATTAGAGTTTGATGATACTTTAATTTACCCATAAATTATCAAATCACTTGGTGAATCCTCTGAGTGAAAGATCTAGATTCTGAGATCAGTTTCCTCTTCAACATGTTGAAAGATCTTAACATCATACAGGACTCAATATTTGATGAGTAGTCTTGACCTCATTAGAAAATAAAGAATGCTCATCTGGCGACTCCAACCTACTAACAGGATCCAAAAGGTTTGAAGGATCAACAACTCAATGGCTCAACTCAGTTATCCTTGTTGGAATAATCCTAGTATCCTTAATATATCTCATATGCATGATATTACTAAAGGTACACTAAACACCCTACCCAAATATGGCAATACAAAAGGATTTATGCCTGAACATATTAAGGATGTGGCCTCTTTGGCTACCCTTCACAACATAATGCATGAGGATGTAATGATTAGGATACTAGTTCTATATTTAGAAGATAGAGCATTATTACAGTACAAGTATCTACAAAAAAAAGCATTAGTTACATGGGCTAACTTGGTGGAAGCCCTCATCAATACATTTGACAACTTAGAAGATCTATTCTCCTTGCTTTCCCAGTTCTTGTTTATCAAAATGTTTCCCATTTATGATATCATGGAATTCAATGTTCGATTTGAAAGAAGCTAGAAAATAATCTCCCCTCAATGTCGACATCCCAGAAACAAGCATTTATGTATTATATTTGGGCTATGGGCCCTGATATTGGACTCATCCACTATCAGTCCAGGGAGAGGGAATTCCCTCAAATATTCAAGGAAGCTCTTCAAGCTAAATCTATGTTGATATAGATTAGAAAGATACCACCTCAAGAAGATATTTATCCAGCCTAGCTCTTTACTAGTACGTTGCCTACAGAAGTACCATCATAGCAACACTAAGTAATGCAAAATGATATTTATCAAATGCAAGAAGAGCTACAAAAAAATAATTAGTGGCCAGATACAAGAAAAGTAGGAGTGAAAAAAGAGCCTTTGGAGGGTAAGAATGAGGAAACTATCAATCATTGGCCATATTTCTAGTAGTACCATTCTTATCTAGCCATGTAGGAGGAGGATATTCTCAAGCAGAGAGTGCAATCTCATGAAGGTTGTGAGGAAGGAAATTCACCCTCCTTGCAAAATACATGTATCATTGAGTACTAAGTTGACAATAATATAATTGTCTAAAATTTTGCTATAAGAATAGCTAGAATGGGAAGGTGAGAGCTTGGAAATAAAAAAATTCACATATGACCAGGCCCCAATTACTCAAAAATTGAGAATAGAAGAGAAAGAGCTAGTATTTCTTGAGCCTCCCCTGACACCAGTAAAGAAACTCTACCAAAAAAGTTTGCAGCCCCCAAGAAAAACTAGATTTCAATAATGATTAGAAGATTACTACTAAAGTGCTAATGAAAAGTGAAGCACTTCCCAAAGAAGCTTTGCTTCGATCCATGGTCACGATTCTAGTTGAAAACCAAGATAAGATGACTGGGTTAGCCCCTATTCTAGTAATGAGGAACCAAAGTATGAGGATCTTTAGGCAGAAAAATGAGACTCACCCGGGCTATATAATAATTGATGATGATATCATATGGCATCAGGTTGACCTTGAGCAAAAAATTAGGTTTGGTATCTTGTGGTATGGATATTGCAGGTTCAGAGGATGATTTTATTCACCTAGTGATAGGCGTGTGGTATGCACTATAATTTTGTAGATAATTGACATGTAAAATAAAGAGCGATATAAATAAGTTGTATAGAAGCTGGCATCATCTTGTGTAGATGCCATGAGATATTTAATTTTGTGCATCAAATTTCGGTGAATGAAGGTCTTCCTAGTTTGTGTCTCTCTTTAATAGCACTTTTTGTGAATTTTTTTTCTCTGCTTTGTTGTATCTTCCCTAGTTTTTCATTGTGACTCCGTAGCCCAATGGATATTATTCCTAAAAATCCATAATCACAAAAGCAGAACAATACACCACCCAAAAAATTGAGATGTACTTATAAGATCTTTCATCCTTATCTCTCAAAAATAGTGTTTTTTTCACAATTGACCTTTAAAGTTGCTCTATATAAGATTTTTTTAGTAACCACGACACAACAAGCAAGATGAGATCAAAAGTACAACTAGTCTATCCTATGGTAGAAGATGATGAAGAAAGAAATTTTTTGTTGGATTTTGTGAAGAAGACAACTTTGATAGGATGGACAAGTGACCTTCGATATTTTATTTGTTCTTGAAGTAGCTTTGGGCTTTAACAGAGAATGCTGATAAGTGTGTAGTCTCTGGAGGTACCCAATGGAGGAGGTATTTAGCAACAACCTTACCATAGGATACCACCAGAATTACATCCTTTTTTGTATCCCCATTATTTTTTGTCTTTCCCATTTTGCTGATATTGTTATGATCACTACGTTACTCATCCTTTTGGATGATCGTGTTCGTAACCATCCTACAACTGTCCCTTATCATTTTTTTCTTCTCGTGTTTTATAGTTTTCATTTTTGGGGGTCCCTTCTACTTAGGCCCACTATCTCTTGTAGTGCTCCTTTCTTTCTTTCCTTTCTTCTATGTTTTGTCATGTTGCTCTATTCGTATGTCACCCCTTTGTATGCCTTCCTATTTTGTCTTGCAACCCTTATTAGCTACTATAGTTTATCCCCTTCTTTTTCATTTATTCCTTGTTTGAGAAGTGTTATAGATTCTTGCTTGGGTTTCCTTTTTCCACAAGTGGAAAACCCTTGTGAGTCACCAAGAGTGTGGGTGAAATTTTTTATCCTTTCACCCACTCTTTCTTTTGTAAGATGATGGTCTATGGAGATAACTAAATTTTTAAGTCGAGCTTTTACTTTAATGGTTAAAAGACAAGTGTGGATGACACCCATGCTAGGCGTAGTAGGGTAGAAGCAAATTTTGAATGGATGGGTGAACCAGTTGCTACCAAGAGAAGTGCAATCTCAAAACCTTACCCTTTGATGAAGTCACCAAGAACGGATGAATGATGAACAACCTAGGTATATCAAAGGACAAAGATAGGTGGATAACTGGACAGGTGAATGTTCAAGGCAGATGCCAAATCCTCACCCTGATATATGGATAAATAAATAGGATTCCAAATCCTTATCAAGTATATGGACGAGAAAATGAGATGGTAATACTCCAACACCTAGACCTAAATTCCCATCCCCAGCAAATTGATATATCACTTGAGTTTCCACTTGGGTGGATAAAAGGGACTCAAGCATAACTTGTAAAACCTACCTTGATCAGGGTAGAGTCTATGGAGAATGATAAGGAATGGTTTATGCCCAAATGCCAACCATGTATAGGGAAGTAGAATGGGTGGAAGTTTGGGTAGCTAGTAAGGGAGTATGCTTAAATGCTCGTTCGACACCAGGATCACCACCCATTAAAGTAAAGCATCAAGAGACTCCAAGGAAAGGTATTAATGATCATAACTACCTAAGTATAACCTGATAGTGGGTGCGAAGGTGGTATTTTGAATAGCACAAATTTAAAGGTCATCAATTCCAGTTGCTTGCTCACCTGATTTAAGATCTACCATTTGCATGAAGGGGTAAAGAGATTAGAATTAATGGCCTACAAAGAATGGTAGAGAAATCAAGGGTTCAAATTGATGCAAAAACACCTAATACCTTCTAGACAACCATCATTCATCCACGGAGCAGAGCACCAACAGAACATCCATTTGTTTTAGAAATCTCTTCTCACCTAACACCTTTAATGCTAGTTTTCAAATTTATTGTGATTTCTATAAATACTGGAATGTTAACCATTCCAGAGGGCGATTATTTAGCCATTACAATTCATATGTAAAGTCTTCTCCATTTTGTAAATATAAGTATGCTATTGTTTGGTCTCCAATTTGGTCCTTATATCTTTTGTTAAGTGCAAATGCTTATTTCTACTTTGGTTGTCTGAGTGATATCATTTAATTTTGGTATCTAGATTTCATGTGCTTCACTTAGTAGTTATAGAATTTGTATTCAGATCAGGTTGTGGTTTATTTATGCTTAGGATGGTTGGGTGGACACATTCTAATTCAATATCCTAGATTTCACATGCCCCATCCATTAGTTCTATAACTTTCCTTTGATCTGTAGGTGCTAAGTGTTGAGTAGGGAAACTGTTAGCTGATCTGTTAGGTAGTGTGCTAGTGTTTTTCACCCACAATGTTGATGGAGCATGTGTCTTGATGCGGCTATACCCATCCTTATGAGTTCTATCTATGACCTCATTTTATTTTTCTCCCCCTTTTCCATTTTCCCTCTCCTTTGATGTGTAGGTAGCTAGGACCGAGGAACCAACCTTCTCTAGAGATAGATCACTCTGCCTCTCTCAAGCTCAATGATCGTTCAATATTGGTTGCGGATTGCTAGGCATACAACCTTCCCATCCGATGTTGATTCACATGCCAACGCAACTTTATTGGCACTTAAATTTGCGCTGCCTTGGTTGAAAATATTCAAAGCATTGATTTTAAATATTCCAAAGAGGAAAAGGAAGAAGTAGTTGTTGCTAGCCATTGGGGGCTAGCCAAGGTTGTGGATTGTTTTGGCTAGTTTCTTCCCTCAATTTGTTTTTAAACCAGATGGAAAGCACCACGAGCTAGTTGAGTTAAGTTAAAATTTGATGGGGTAATGAAAGGAAACCCTGATAGAGTTGGCACTAGGGGAGTAATCAGGGACCAAGGAGGAAATTTAATTTTAGCCTTTGTAAAAGGTCTAGGATTTCAAACTAGTCACTTTGCAGAGGCTAAGGATTTATTTCAAGGTAGGATTATGCGTAAGGGGTTGGCCCTAAAATGTATTTATAAAAATGGGGCAAATAAGTTTTGAAATCCAAAATTATTTATAATTTTAAGGTGAAAAGGTCCCCTATTATTAGGAATAATATTGAAACTTAAAATGGTCCAATTATAATAAAATTAGGGCGAATCTACCAAAAAAAATTTACACCCAATTTTTTTTAGCTAATGGGCCCCAGTCAAGTGTCCCCAATATTAGCCAATTCCAAATTTTGAAAATAAAAATATTTGTTAATTAATGATGATTAGCCACTATGCATAACCCTATTTCAAGGAATCCTCTTGCTGAAAAGACTAAACATTAATAGAATTGTGATAGAAGGTGACTCCCTCAATATCATAAATTATGTTAAAGGCATTCAAGATCCTAGCTAGAGTATAGAAGACATGTTTTTCATGGTGAGAGAAATCCTATAGATCTTGACTAACATCCAAGTAACCCATATATTCAGAGAAGGGAATGGAACAATATATATTATGACCAACATAGAGGTGGATCTAGAGGAGATTTTAGTTTGGAATTAGGACATTCCTCCTACTCTCCAAGAGGTCATTAAAAAGGAAGTGCCTATGCCTAATAATGATGATAGGTTGGCTTACTAAAGTTGTTTTTAGAGAGTTCCCTAGTATTTGTCTTTTTACCTCTTTGATCCATGGCTGGAGTTGTGTATCCAGGGGAGAATAGATTATCAGTGCATCAAATTGGTCTGGCTCTTTTGGTCCTCATACAAAATCAACATCCAGTGATATTGTGAAGTCCTTTTAAAATTTTTGGGGGGGATGGCTCCTACCTAGATGTTTGGTTTAACCTGGGTGGGTCCATCCTAATGAAATATTTTTTGCTAAATAGGAGCTTCCCCCTGTATTTAGCTTTCTAGATGGGGATGTATATGTGATATATGCTAAGGAAAGTTATGTTTAATAAGGTCTGGGTCAAAGTTTGTATTTTTCAAAGCAGGGAATCCCAAAATATTTCTATGGAGAAAAAATTCTCTAGCAGTTTGGCTAATCAATATTTTATTTAAAATTTTCTAAGATCCTCCCAATGTGTCATGTCAAGCCAGAATGGATGCAGTGGTGGCATTTTTATTGGTAAAAATAAATGGAATTGGAATCTAGCTTCATGGTCTGACGTTTGTAATTATGACAAGAAGTGCTTCATTGGTGCTCCCATCTCATGGATTGACGATAATCCAATTATTTATTGGAATGGAAAAAAATTTGCTACCTTCAGAGTCATGATCTTATTCATGCTTGATAAAAATATTTTTGGTTATAACGCTCATCTGATGAGGTTTGGATTTGTTGATAGGCTACGTGGTGTCTCGTGTCGACTAGTCAAAATTTGATGGTGGCTAGGGATTTGTCATGTTGATTTTGAAATGGGATGCTTCCCCTTATTCTCAAGACCCTCTTATTTATAATGTTTAACCTCAGCTACATTTCTTGTCCAAAGCAAACATGGTAAAATAATGTGGCCATTTTCTTCATTGGGAACTCTTGTGTGATGGACCAACAATTCAGATTTAGATTTAGAGGACAACAAGGTTAGCCTCACATGTATGAAGAAACCATTTAAATATATCCTAGGAGAAGAGATGTCATTTTAATCATTATAATTTATAGCCTAAATAGGATATGCTTATGATTTCAAAAGAATGGGAGTAAATTTTTTTCCAGATTCATGGTGTTGTTCTCGATTGTGATCATAGGAGGGGATATGTGCATATTGGAACCAACTAAGATGTCAATTGATAAATATGTGTGTGAGATTTTTGGAAAAGGTGGCCTTCTACAGTGTATCAAGAAGTTTGATGGGCATGATGAATCTTTGTAATTTTAGTTTACCCTTTCTTGGATGGAAGGGAAGGTAGAAGTGGAAGGTATTGAATTTATGGTCAACATGATGCTAATTGCTAAAGCAACATCCTTAGTTGTAAAAGGTGAATGTATCAATCATGAAAGGGAATTGGAGAAAGTTTTGGGAAGAATGAAAAACCAAAAGATTAAAAATGGTGTTCTAAGATATTCTCTTCCTAAACATTGGGATAGGGTGGTAATTCCTATCATGAGATACTTCACTCTAGATAGGAAATTCAACATCGTCTACAAATTTCGTGTGGTATTATTAAATCATATTCACCATGGAAAGAAGCTCAATATCTTTGCATTTTTGGTTTGTGCAATTGAGAAGTCCATGGGGGATATTAAATGTGGGATAGCCTCCAAGCCTTTACATCTAGGGGTTGTAAAATTAATATTTACTCATGTAGTTGAAAAAAGAGTTCTGTAAGGTAAATTGAGCCTGGGTTTGGCCTATGACTTCACTTTAATTTTTTAAGAGTGTGTTGGTGCTTATGGGAGGAAAATATCTAGTGAGATTCCCCCTATTTTTAAGAATAAGGAGGAGCTGAATGATGACTCCTTCGATTATAATCTTGATACAAAGTCTAATAACCACAAGAATGATGTTGAGTAGTTCCCTGCTCTCCACGAGGAAGTCAAGTATTTCATGGAGATGAGACGATCCAAATGACTGAAACAACCTTAATAGGAGAGTAATAAAGTGGATGTCACCCTCCATTCCATCTCCAACCATGACTCAAAAAAATGTCCAAGATGAATCCCAAAGTTTAGTAGTGTAGGTTGCCTGCTAACAAGAAGTTCCCTTCTCCTTTGAGAAATAAAGTTCTAGAATTTGATTGTTTGATGGGCAAAACCTTGATGAAGATGAAGGGAAAATATTACCATTTGAACCCTCTTATTTTCTTTGGGTGGCATAACAACTATGAAATAAAGGATATGAATGAATAAGTGCTTAGTATTAATATAATGGTGGGAATGATGGTGGAGGAGGTTGCCACCCACCTAGAAGATGTAAAGAAGAATATGATGGACATTTGTTCTATAGAGGAGTTGGATCCTCTTGGGAAAATACCCAAAGACAAGAATTGAGCATTTGTGCATTACCTCTTAGCTTTGTTATTTTTCCTTCTCGCCTGTGATTTTTTGATCCAATGTTATTTTTGTGTCTTTCTTAGTTGTGTTAGATTTCTTCTCTTGTCTTGATGGATTAGGGCTTGTTTTCTTTGAGTTCCTCTCTTTTGCTCCTTTCAGACCTTTTAGAGGTATTGGTTGCCTATTGTAAAAGATTTGGGATCCCTTTCAAAACCTCTTATTTACCAATAAAAAAATAAATAGGGCTTCAAGGAGTTGATTATATTTATAGATATGAAAACCAGATAGAAAATAGTTTAGCCATTTGCAGTGTTGATTTTCATATTAAAAAAATCCAAATTTTAGAAGGCAATTGGATGAGTTAGATTGTATTTCTTAATCAAAATGGCTTCAAGGAGTTGATTATAGAAACACAACAATCTGAGGAAGATAATTTTTGATAGAAAGACAAGTGAAAAATATTATTGATAAAAAGGCAAGTTGAATATGGTTTAATTAACTCGATAGCAATGTAACAAGAAAAACATAATGTTTTGTTATTTTAATAGGAGTGGTCCCAATAGAAGCCATACACAGCTTATAAAAATGGTATAAAAACTATAAATTATCATGAATTATTTTTGCAGATCCAATCATCTAAATGTTGATTAATGAATATCCTTTGCCCACTTGACTTAATAGAATCCAATCACATTCTAGCTTAAAAAGCATTTGCAAAATGTTGAGGTCTTTTTACCAACTTGTAGAAGGATTTTACTAAAGAATGTTTATATGGTCAAGTTAAGCAAGTGGAATAATTTTAATATAAAAACATTTACAAAGAATATAATAACTTATCTCCTTATTATTTTAAAATTTTAAAATATAATTATTTTAAATAATTTTAACTACTTTCAATTGTATTGCTAGTAGGGATTTTATATTTTTAGACATATGTATCCATAACTTAGTTTTATAAATTTACTTAACTAGAAAAAAAGACATTTATTTCATACATCAGACAATAATATTATTATTATATAAAAATAAATAATAAATATTTTGATGAAAGGGTAGAGGAATTTTTTTAAATGTTGTTTGTGAGATCTACACAATACATAATAAACCAATAAATATCTACCTTATAAAATATATTGATTTATAATTATGTTATACAAACACTTATATTTGGAGTACAATTTGACCTACTTTTTAGGAGCATACAAAAATTCTAGTTTCTAAAATACTTACCATCTTCATCATCAATCAATGCTCATGATAAGGTTGATAATTTCATCATATTGAATACTTGCTTTGGCCATGTAAGGTTATTTATTACTTTTTTTTTAGATTCATAATATCCACCTATTTTTTAAAATTTAAACATCTCTAACAAGTGGCACAAAGAAACTTTTGGATTGCTCTTACTTTTGTTCTTATACCATTTTTCTTATTGTAAATTTATAGCACCTTTTTTCTCATTGCAAACCCCTACTTATAGTGTTCTTTTAAGATAAGGAATCTATTTGCATCCATTAATATGTTCTCTTATTTGATCTATGGTATTATAAATCATCAATAAAATATTGTTATTGAAATATCTTCTTCAAGATCCATTAAATATTATTTTATAGGTACTATAAACACTCATAGGAATTTAGATTAAACACTCCAATTTACATTAGGGTTTATTATTATGGAATTTCACTTTTCTTTTTCAGCACTCTTTCTTATTGCTTATATAAACTTTATGTATTTAATGAGACTTCTCAGGTATCCTTTGTATTTATTTTGGCATATACTAACCTTATTAATGGACCATACTTAATTTTATGTATTTTCTATAATGTCTTAAGAATGAATATTATCTTCTTATTTTACCTTGCAATCATTTTACCATTTTTCTTCTTCATTATAAAATCTTATTTGTATTAGGTTATCATTATTTCTTTTTATTAAGGTACATAATACATTTTTACTATTAGTATTATTAGTTCAAATCCTATTTGTCATATGGGCATAAAGTAAGTTTGCCCTTTGTGTTATTCATTCAAATCTTACTTATTATAAGTTATCATGTTTTCTTTCTTTAAAGAGAAATGTTATAACTTTGTCATAAATTGTTTATTATTGTCATGTTTTTCTTTTTTTTCAAGGGACATTATTTCACCCATTTCATCAAGGGGTAACTTTTCATTGTTTCTTGATCCATTCATATATTTAAAAAGTCCTTTGTGTCATACATTTTCTTTCATCAAGGGTAATAGTACATATGTATTATAGTGTTTTCCTTCTCAATAGGGGTGTTATCCATTGTATTTTTATTTTAATGGAGCAATATAAGAATGCTTCATACTTCAAATTATCTCAAAATTTATCTTTCAATATGGTGTGAGTCATTTCTTTTATTTTGTCATCAATTTTTTCAAGGGGCACTATATTCTATTTATGTCAAGAGGCACGATGTTTGGATAATGGTATCTCTCTTATTGTCTATTTTTATTTTGCCAAGTGGTGACATTTAGATGATGTTATTGGATCTACTCATACATATTGTTACTTATATATTACTTGATCCCTTTGTCAATGGTCATTTATTACTATCTCATATCATGTTCCCATTATCATGGAATATAACATCATTTTAAAACTATTTATTTATTGATCATATTATTTCATGTTATATCATACCATATTTTTCATCAACTTATAGCTATAACAATACCAAAATACAAGTGCCATAAAGTAAAATACCATAATCTATTCGTATGTCATAGACCATATGATTCACATGTAATGATACATATGAAAATATATTACTTTAAAATACATATATACAAAGCAAAATAATATGACAAAAGCAAAAGTATACATATATGTATAAAATTCATACACAAAAGATACACATCAAAACTAATCATACATATAATTATCTCTTTCCAAATGTTAGTAAAATAAAGACATTATAGACACCTTAAGCTTGTGGACCTATGTTATCTATATATATCTTGAGTACAAATTCTCATGAATCTAAATATACTATATATTTATAGTCCATGGTAACCATTGGTATAAAACCCATGCTAGTCTCTCTCTTTATATAATACACATGTCATATGTACATCATTGAATCATGGTTGTCAAACTTCTAATTAAGTATTTATTGATGTCCTCTAGTAGTATGGCTCTAAAAGCATTGGCATATTCTTTTCTTCAATATCTCAATCAATTCTCTCACCTCTCAAATATGATATTTACCTATAATTATAATTAGATTATATATATCTAGTGCATGTGAATCCATTGAGCATATTCTTGTATTCATGCTATCCAATCTTGACACAAATGGTGTCCCTTTCAAATCTAGCCTACACTTCCATATCCAATAGTACCTTATGCTACTTATGATTCTTGCATGCCTACCTCATATCATAATATTAGCTTTATATTTTTAATATTTGTATCTATTCTAAAAGTAGCTCCATGTATACAATATGGTTGATTAAATTGCTCTACTCCTTGATTGACAATACATAGATAGTCATAAAATTGTCAAATAATTTATAGATACAAAAATTTAAGTAAATGAATAAATACATTATAAGAAAATTAAATACATGATAAATACATATCTAATTGCATGAAATAATTGGATCCATTTCCCACCATGTCAAGTCTAGAAGCTATCTTTCTTTCTCAATACTCCTTTCCAACCTCTTATTTTTCTCCTTTATTTTTGCATCCCTACTTATTTTTCCATTGATGGAACCTATTATTTTGAATTATTCCATATCTAGATCCTTTGATATCATGATTTAGTCAATATCCATGTGGTTTTCCTACTTGTATTTCTTCATGGAATCCTTTAATCTCTATCCTCCTTTAACATGCTCTAACTCCTCAATGTATATATTCCCTACTATTTTATTTTTCCATATATGTTTCTTGGGGCATGGGCTAAGGTTTATGGTCCACAATGTATAAATTATCTATTATTACTTTGTTGTATCTCTAGTTCATCATGCAACATCCTCTTACAAAGGGATATGGGTCATACTTTATCATATCCCTCTTACTTCTATTTGGATTGGTACTTGAGGATCTTCTTGAGACATACTTGTATGATTTGGTTCATTGAGATATGCTTGTACCTTATATAGTCACATTTGTATCAAGGGCTATACTCATAGTGGTGTCACATACTCTCCTTATGTATTTTTCTATTTCTTAGAATCTTTAGTTAGTCCTTATAGTTGTAGTGATGGTGTTGTTATCAACTATACTATTACTCTAACTCTCCATGATATTAGAGAGTTGAGTTGGGTAGAAGATTGAATATGAGAGATGGTTGGGTTATATTTTTACATTAATCATAGCCTAGTACTTACGAGGTTAGAATAAGGGACATGGGATAAATTGAGATTAGGATTTAAGAATTGGGTATTTTGAGAGATGCTCATATTGAGATTGTAACTAGTATTCACTTATTGAGATATAGAATAGTTAGTACTACCCTACAACAACTCTTTAATGGTAGGTAAATATGAATGATACACTAATTGAGAGGGAGAGGTAGTCCCCCATAATCCATTGATGTTGTGATAGAAGGTGGGTTTTAATCAATGAAATGAGATCTTGTTGTATTAGTATTCATACTGATTGACCTAAATGATGGGTATAATTGATTTAATTATAAATAATTAGAGTTGGGTTATTAAGGTCTATCCAATAATGAGCCATCTTGTATAGAGGCTCTTGGGTTTTATTACCCTCTTTTAGAAAGACATCTCTAATTTCCTTATACTTTTGTAAGAAGTGATCCATATGAGATGCAGAATGGAAGATCAATATTTCACCCTCTTCATGGGTTGGGCTTAGGGAACCTTGAAGTGATGAGGATTCATATTCTTGGTCAAAGGAAGGGTTTTCAAGGCTAAGGTATTCATCTTGGAACTCTATGGGAGGGTCAATATTACTATCCAAATGGTGATAATACTACAAGTCACATAATATTTCTTAGCCATGGGTTTGAAATTAGGAGAGAAGAGATGCTTATTTAAGATTTCAATTGTTTATAGATTTGCTTAAGAGAAGAAATAGAATATATTTTATCCTTATATTTCCTACCCTCCATATACCTAGTCTAACCAATATATTCATAGGCCTCCCTATATACCAAAGTTTCCAATATATATGATCCATCTCTATATACCTATTAGTATATGAGAGAAGGTTGACACATGGAAATCTAGTAGTATGTGGAAGTGACCATTTGGATATGTGACCAATATGGTACATGGGGAGTAATAATTATCCTTCTTATGATTCCCACTAGCCCATTGTGATATAACTTCTACTAGACATAAGTACATGCAAGGTCCTATGTGGGTAGCTAGTGGCCTAGGCTCACTGTATGCTCAATATAGCCTTAGAGTTCATACTATACCTACTCAAATAACCGAGAAGATTCCTAGTATGACTAGTAATTTATTGTGTTATTTTTAATCTATAATTAATGTTATGTAACTAGGAAAACAATATTAGTGATCTTAATTAAAGTTTAATAATTTTTTAAATTTGATTAAGTGTTGGCTTGGTCAAAAAAAAATCTTGGGATCCATTGTGGTGTTCATATCGGGTTCACCATAATATAAGATAGGGAAACCACAAAGGGCATTTGATTGGCAAGTAGGGTATGGTACATTGGCTCCCTTATTCCATGGCATATTGAGTCTAGGACATTTCACTTTGAGGATAGAAAAGGTTATAAGTCTAGACTACTATTTTGTGGTTTAATTTGAAAACATCTACATTTTTCCTAAGAGATTACTATGACTACCTAAAATTAATATGAAATTATATAGCTACAAATGCAATCAAACAAGATGATATATAGGCCTATGGATATATGCTTTTTGCTTTCAAGTGATAAAATGAAAACACTTTTAATCTTTGAGTAGAGGAACAATAAAGAATGGAAGCAAACAAGTCTAGTTTCCTACATGTACTTCTATTTTTGAATGATAATATAGTGATTAATTCTATAGGATAGCTTATGATAGAATGTAAAATTATTGGTCCACTAAGATGATATGGTTAATACTTTATTCCTTTTCAATTTCTTAATGAATGCAAGAAAATAGAAAACATAACAATTATATGATAGAATAGACAACAAATGCCAATTAAACTATATCTAAAATAGGTAAGATCTATAGAAAATGGTATTCTAACCTAGTTTACCTCTATGGAAAAAGTGCTACTTGTCAAAGAAGCATTGCCAATGATTTTAATAGGTGATAATACTTTTTGTTCATGCCTCCTTGCTTCCATAGAAAACCTACAAAATGGTCAAAAAAGATAATGTTAAATGCAAATGGGTTTGATTAATTCAATTGTGAGATATTATTCATTGGTTTACATTAGACATTTATTCACAAAGATAAGTTGAAACAAAAAACTATAAGATAAAAATATTAACTATCGCATAGAAAACAAAAAGTGCCAAGTCAGGTAGTAGTTCTAGTGGTGCATTTGACTAGGGTCAATGCTTGATTGAATATAAGACTTATAGTCCCTACTATATTAGAACCAAAATGCAATAGCACTATTGAGACTACAATTATGTGACACATTTGTCTATAAATACATTAGAATGAGTTTTGACACCTAAAACCTATAATGATCTGATAAAGGTGTAATATATTGACAAAAAAAGTGTAGGAATCAAATAGAGATGTGCTAAAGATTAGTTTAATTATAAATAGTTTGGCCTGAAATACAAAAGCTAAATACCTTGTGGGTTAATTTATCAAATAAAAGATAAAGATAAACCAAAATATATAAGTCCTATGCTTGAAGACAAAAGCAAAGAGGGTAAGAAGCACAACCCAATAGTGTTAACTAGAGAAATTGCCTTGATTTTAAGATCTCACAACTTATGACCTTTAACCTTCAACATATACTGATAGAGCCTTGACATGAACATGAAAATGTGGAAATCAAAAAGAGAAAAACTTTGTTATGCAAGGGGATGAGTATGGGTAGGGTTTAGTTTCTTTATAAATGGATTAAAAAATGGTAGACGTCTAGTACTATAAAATATAATTTATCAATTTAAAAGGGCTGGCTACTTCAAAAAGTGATGGATTAGGCTCCCCCAAGAGCTAGCTTTATAGAAGGCCATGGATCCCTTAGTGGATCCTCTAGAATATTTTCTAGAATTGGTAGGTTGTAGAGGTTGCAAGCTTACATGGAGAAGATCAGGATTAGTGAAGGAGGGTTGGAATAATTGCACATACAAGGGAATATAATGGATTGGATAGCAACCAAAAGGAAATTTATAGAGATGTGATTGTCAATGAAGGCACTATGTGTAGAAGATATAATTGGGAGAGTTAGATCTAGATTTGGGAAGCAATTGGCTATTGTTAGCTAATTAACTTTTCTCTTTTGTATTTTGATAGTCAATAGAATTGAAATCATAAGCACTAGTGGTTCTATGGATACCAACACTAATTCTAAAATTAACATTATTAGGTTGACTATGTAGGAAAACATGAAATTTGATAATTTGGAAAATGTACTACTAGATAGTCTGTTGAAATTGTAATTTGACTCATGGCTAAGGATGACAATATGCAATGTATTGGATAGGCCTAAGGGCATTTTATTATACAATGTATTAATTATTTATAAAATTTTGTTAAGTAAGCTCTATAGGCCATGACTAGTATTGTTATGCATAAACCCTCTATATAACTTGTAACTGTAAACCCTCTTATTATGTTGGCTTAGGCTAATATTTATGATGTAACTGGGGTTTGGTATTGCTACAAATACCACCTCATATTTCTCATTTGATTATCATTTTTTTGTAATTTTATCTATGGATATAGTTATTATTTATGATTCCTATGGGTGCCCACCATGTCTCTCTTTTTCATACTTTCTTTTCCTTTATGTATAATATTTGAGTGGATGGCTTACTTCTATTAGTTTCTAGAAAATATTGTGAATTCCAACATGGTATCAGAGTAGGTATCAATCAACACTACTTGGTCACATATAAATTCTTCTCACTACATTTTGATTTTTACTTTGAGTTTTAGAACAAATTCTCATAAGCTTTTTTCACATACGAGGTCTCTTTTTCCACTTTATTCCTTCCATACTTTATTTATCTCTAATAGATTCATGGGTCTTTTTTCTTGTACAATTTGATTTTAAGAACCTATATAGAAGCAAGTTATAATAGGTATTTTATTTTTTAAATTTGAATTAAGTGCACATGTGTGCACCACCGATAGTCCCAAGTGCCTTTGTAAATGAGAGTGTTGGAGAATAATATGATCATTTTTATCAAAAAGGATTTGTTAGAGTATATTACATAATTTGGGTCATGTAAATGTCCCACCTTTCAGTACATATCTAGAGTAGGAGTTTAATTCAGAGCAGAGTTAGTTACTTCAAAATGCATAAGTGTCAATGTGCAAGTTGTACATGTGAACGTAGTCCACATGTACATGAGTCCTAGGTAGAGTAAAGGTGAATCAATATATATTTCTATATAAAGGCCTCATAGGTGTAGTAATAGAGAGGGAGAGTGATATAGTAAGTATACAATGTGTCATAGATATAGTATGGTATAACGTAGTTCTTTCATAAACTTTCATAGAGTGTTCATGTCCTCTATTATATAACATTGTACTATTTTTTTCATTCTCATTAATGGTATATTTTTGAGTTATTTGTGTAGGCAGAAAATCCACCTCCCAGAAGAAGAAAAAGTGATTTGCTAGATTTTGACAGTTTTGGGAATGATTTGCTCAAGTTTTGTAAAACCGTACAGTTGGATCAAATCATACAATGGAAGGTAAAATCATACAACTGGATTGGAAAACCATACATAGTAGTAGTAAATCATACAGGGTGCACCGAAATTCACTCAAATGCAAAGGAAATGTAATTTCGAGATGAAATGTCATATGGATTTGCTAAACTAAGGTGTAAACTTAGGAAAATGACAAAATAATGTATTTAATTGTATATGGACAGTTGTGAATAACGGATTGTCTCGGGAACTACTTTGGAATGGCTTGGGCAACGTTATATAAGGCCCCATTGATGAGCATCATAAATGCTCATATTTTGTATACCTTTTTTTTATTATTATGCGGCTGTATAATAAGGTTTGCATACTTTGATGAATGATTATATAAATATTTGATGAAATTATGCGTGTTATCTAATTAATGTGTTTTTCGTGTGTTTTTGTGAAACTACAGGTGATTTAGTTAGATTTGGATCATTCGAGGTCTTTTTATGGACCTAGCACTTTGTTTCTTTCGGGATCAATTCAAAAAAGATAGGCACCTTCCTCTTCTAGGAAGGTGCCAAACATAAGTAGGCACCTTCCTCTTCCAGGAAGGTGCCAAGTGTAAGTAGGCGTCTTCCTCTTCCAGGAAGGCACCAAGGAAATACAAGTGCCTTCCTCTCCTAGGAAGGCACCAATAGAAGGCCAGCACCTTCCTCTTCTAGGAAGGTGCCAAAGGAAAAGAAGCACCTTCCTCTCATAAGGAAGGCACCGACAGGAAGGCACCACTAGAAGGCAAGCACCTTCCTCTCATAAGGAAGGCACCGACAAGAAGACACCACTAGAAGGCAAAGCGCCTTCCTCTCATAGGAAGGCACCAATAGAATATAAGCGCCTTCCTCTTCTAGGAAGGCACCCATGGTAGTAAGGCACCTTCCGCATAGAGAAGGCACCCGATATACTTAGGCACCTTCCTCATAGGGAAGGCACCCCTGTTCTTCGCCCATTGACAAGACAAGCATGACGTGGACAATAGCGACTGGTGCAGTTCCAAATCAACGTCATGTAGAGCTAAATTGGGGATCACACCAACGTATGAAAATGTCCTACCAATGTCAAGCGAAGCATAAGCCAATCAGTGAACATGCCACCATTAGAACCAAATGCCAATTTTAGTAGACATTGATCACATTTACCAGACTATCTTAGTTTAGTCTGGAATGAATCGACTGTTATAACTCCTTTGTAACAGAAGTTCTGTGGGTGTGCTATATAAACACATGTAGACCTCTATGAATATATAGAGATATAGAAAATAAATATATAGAGAGAGGAGATAGAATATTTTGATTGTAATAATTTGATAATTATAATACAGTTCTAAGAGTTTCTAAGTGTATGTTCAGCTAGGAGGAAGCTTCTAGAGCCTGGGCCCACTCCAAGCTAGTATTTATCCCCCTATTTTTCCTATGTTTTTCTAGATTAGTTTATCGCTTTTATAATATTGTTTATCACACTAATATTTCTAGTATTTGTAGTAGGTTCATTTCTAGGAATGTGTGATTATTTCCTTTCTATATATTTAATTATTTTTTACGTAAATTATTGAGGAGTGTATGAATGATTGAAAACCGTTTGAAACACCCCCCAATAGTAGAACTAGCAGACTCATCTCAAGTGGTATTGTAAGAAATCTGATTCAGACCCTTCACAAGTTTATGAAGCTCCCTGGGTTGATAAATTAAATGCATGAGCATGTGACAAAAGTAGGAAAGAAATTCACCTTGTTGGCCCGCAACATTTTGGCACCGTTTTCAGGGAAGCATCTCAAATAGATTATCTACAATACCTAGAAACATTCCATCTGACCTTGTATGAGTTCTTCGAGAAGAAGAGGACCTGACGGTCGGTTCATAAAAACCAATCCATCAAAACCTGAGTTAGCCGAGCATTCTGAATTTGAATTAGACTCGCCCGACCCACCTCCAACAATCCATTGGAGTGAGGAGCCACACTTTGTGCAAAGTGCCTCCTCATCCCATCAACGTGGGGAAGAACGAATCATCATAAATCCCTTGTTTAATAGGACACCCTTAGAGGAGGCCCTATTGTGGAAAGCTGTAGAAGATCAGATGATAACACCAGACAACCTTAGAGCCTTGACTCAGAAAGTGTTAAACGACCATAAGGCCATAAACACTGCATTACAGACTACATTTCTTGAAAAAATGGCTAACAACAAAGAAGTCTCATCTAGATTTAGTTTCCCGATTGAGGAAGGAGTAGGAGATACCAAAATGAAAAACATATCCCCTGCTCACCTTTCGACCTTCAGAGGATACCCAGTTGAGGACCCTGACCTATTTTTATTTAAGTTTGATGTCTTATGTAGGTTTGTGGACTACAAATCTAATACGCAGAAGCTGAAACTCTTCCCTTCCACGTTGGATGATGCAGCTCTGCAGTGGCTCATCAGTCTGGGAGACAAACACATTGCCACTTGGGATCAAATGAAGAAGCTCTTTTTAGAGCAATACAAAGATTTTGAGAGAGCAAGAGACTCCAAAGAAGATGTCCTGAGCATGACACAGAAAGAAGATGAGTCTCTCGAGGAATACTGGAAGAGATTCAACTTCAATCTTCAACGATCTCCTCACATGAGACTATCTGATAAGTCCCTCAAAAACATATTTTTGAGAGGACTTACCAATGAATCACTGGAGGCTCTTAACATGATCTCTGGAGGTGACGTTTACCAGCACGCTATGGAAGACATCCAACAACTATGCTAGAACTACTCAAGAAGAAGAGGCAAGACCACTTCTAGAACCATGAAAGCAACTGCTTCAGTCATGAAGATAGAAATAGGTAACATGCTGGAAGAATTAAAGAGTGAAATGCTCTCATCTCTAGCATTGCAGATGGATACGCTACTATTAGAGAAAAAGAATCAAGAAAATGAAGCAGCATTGGATTATTTCTATCCAAAATACAGAGGGAAGCATGCAAAGAATGCATGCCCAAAGAACAAAGTTAGAGTATGCGCAGTTTGCAGGCTGAACCATAAAAATTGATTGTGCCCACAACTTCCCAGTAATCAGGAGGATGTTAAAAGTGCGGATGCCTATTTCATAGGCAATCGAAAGAGTTGGCCACAACCCCCTATGGGGAATATGCCAACCGGAATTTCGTCATATGGGGAAGGACCATACATGCACCAAGGTCTGCTTCAACCACCTAACATGGGGTGGTGGGGGCCATCACCCTGGTCTAATGCACCCCCAGTAGAATTCCCAAACCAGCAGCCATGGATGCCATATCCATATCCTGGGCAGTAGTGGAGAGGCCACACTGCATGGAATTAGGCTCCACAGAATGCAGCACTAGCTCACCCCAAACAAAATTTACCGATGTTGCCAGCAGTGAGACCTGTGCAGCTACCCGCACAACCGACAACAAATCCAAATAATAGGGTGAACCAACCAACATTAAACGTGGAGGGTTAGATGTATCTAATGTACCATATTCAGCTTAGGTCTGGTAGATAGCTAGGAGTAGGAACTCCTCCACTGGTAGAAGAGGAGGAAGAGGTAGAAACACCTCTTGTAGAAGAGGTGATAGAAGAAACGCCTGAGAGAGCAAAGGATCCATTCCCCAACCGGTTGCAAGAATAGAGGAAAGTAACATAGCCAGAGTTCGATATCTTGTCTAGCTTGAATAACCTCATCGTGATAATTCCATTATTTCAAGCCATTCGAGATGTTACGATATATACCAAAGTGATAAGAGAGATGTGTCTAAGGAAGCCAGGATGAAGAGCAACCTAGACTATCAATGTCATGGGTAAACTAGTAGATTTGATGATGGGCAAAATGTGCCATCTAAAGTATGCAAATTTGAGAAGCCTGGTGCTGACTATAAAAATCAAGGGACATTCCCTGTCCAACATGCTGGTCGATCTCGGAGCAACCATCAACGTAATGCCTCAGGAGACCATGCAAAGGCTACAACTCATGAACCTGAAACCCATTGTGATAGTGCTACAGTTGGTCGATCGATCGACCGTGGCACTGGAAGGAATGTTGGAAGATGTAATAGTAACAGTCAGCGCATGGGAATACCCATCTAAATTTTTAGTCTTACAATCTAAAACTAGGCTGGGTGGTTACCCGTTCATCTTAGGAAGGCCATGGCTAGCAATAGCAGATGCCTACATCAGCTGTCAGGATGGTATGATGACCATCTTCGATGGTCAAAACATTAAAAGATTAAATATTTCACCCCCATCTCAGTCCGTTGACTCAGTAGGAGAACCCATGTTGATCGAGCATGAAAATCCTGAGCTCTCCATGATCCAGCCGATGATGATGTTGGATGAGTTGGCAAAATAAGATGAGGATGGTGCTATTGTAGAGTTCCTCCATGGGGAGTCCTCCATCTTTGCACCTAGATTGTCGTTGGCTAGCACCCAAGATCACCACATTCAACAGATACACGTCGGGCCAGGAATAATGTTGAATGTCAACAGCGGGTTGACTCCCACATAATTGACGAAAGTAGAAGAGCTCTTGGTTAGACACCAACAAGAATTTGCATGGGATTACTCAGATATGCAAGGCATAAGCCCAAAGATCTGTACCCATCGTATATACCTAGATGATCAAGTAACTCCAAGCAGGCAACCACAGAGAAGAATGAATCCAGCAATGAAAGACATTGTCAAGGAAGAACTGCAAACACTCTTGACTACCAGATTCATCTATCCAATTTTTGACAGTGAGTGGGTATCACCATTAGTAGTAGTCCCTAAAAAGAATGGGAAATGGTGAATCTATGTGGACTACAGAGCATTAAACAAAGCGACCAAGAAGGACCACTTCCCGCTCCTATTCATTGATCAAATCTTGGATACACTCTAGGGGAAGAAGTATTTCTCCTTCCTGGATGGATTCAGTGGATACAACCAGATCTAGATAGGAGAAGAGGATCAAGATAAGACAACATTCACCTACCCATGGGGAACGTTTGCCTATCGGGTATTACCTTTCGAATTGTGCAACGCACCTACCACATTTCAAAGGGTGGTGCTTAGCATATTTTTAGACATGATGGGAGACGCAATCAAAGTATACATGGATTACTTCACCGTCTATGGAGAAACCTTTAACAAAGCAATTAAAAACTTGGAAAGAGTGCTTGAAAGAAGCAAGGAAAATAGTTTGTCCCTGAGCAACGACAAATGCTTTATGATGATGCAAGAAGGCATTGTACTGGGACACCACCTCTCTATAGAAGGAATAAATGTTGATAAAAGAGAAATTGAGGTCATCAGAGACCTACCCAGCCCCATAACGTAGAGAGAGGTAAGGAGTTTTATTGGATCAGTCGGGTACTATCGGTGATTTATCGCCAAATTTAGAAAATTTGCAAAACCACTGCACACTCTATGATCTAAGGATGTGGAGTTCAATTGGACGAAAGACTACGAGGAAGCGTTTCAGTTGCTTAAAGAAAAATTGATATTCACACTGATTCTAAGAGGAAAAAATTAGGCCATACCATTCCATATCTACTGTGATGCATCCAAAAATGCGATTGGAGCAGTCCTCGGACAGAAGGATGGCGAAGAATTTTACACCATCTACTATGTCAGCAAAAACTTGGTAGGAGCCAAGCTCAACTACATGGTGACAGAGAAGGAGTTCCTTGCGGATGTACACGCCATAAAAAAATTCTACCATTATATCATTGGGTATAAGGTAATTTTCCACATGGGCCACGCCGCTATCAGATACTTGATGAGCAAGCCGGCCATTTGCAGAAGAATTATTAGGTGGCTCCTATTATTGCAGGAATTCAACATCACAATAGTCGACAAACTAGGCAAGGACAACGTCATAACATATTTTCTATCCAGATTGATACCGGTAGACCATACAACAGTGGAAGACCAGTTTTTGGATGAACATTTGTTCACCATTAGTGAGCAAATCTCATGGTATGCAGATATAGCCAATTACTTGGCCACCGGTAGAACCTCACCTGCTCTCTCTAGGCGGTCATAGATAAAAGTGCATCGTTCCTATGGGTTGATGGCTTCTTGTTCAAAAAATGACGTGACCAAATTATAAGGAGATGCATAGCAGAGCAGGAGTTATCAGAAGTACTCCATGCAGAGGACACTTTGTAGGGAAACGAACTACCTACAAAATCCTATAGGCTGGGTACTTTTGGCCCACTCTGTTCAAGGATGCGGTTGCATACACCAGCAAGTGTGATGAATGCCAAAGAATGGGCAGACCAACCCATCAAGACAAAATTCCCCTCCAGCCTCAGGTACACCTAGAACCCTTCGATAAGTGGGGCATGGACTTCGTGGGACCAATTAATCCACCTTCAATAGGGAGGAGGTTTATTTTGGTCTATACAAATTATGTCACCAAATGGGTTGAAGTTCAAGCATTGAGAGATTCAAAAGAAAGGACAGTCATCGATTTATTATTTGCCCACTTTTTTACATGATTTGGGGTCCCTAGAGAGATAACAACAGACCAGGGGCCTCAATTTACCTCTAGGTTGATCAAGGAGCTGATGGAGAAATACAGAGTTTGGCACAATAAGACTACACCCTACCATCCGCAAGAAAATGGGTAAGTGGAAGTGATGAACAGAGAAATAGAGAACATCCTGATGAAGACCGTGCAACAACACAAAAAATATTGGGCTACACGGTTTCGAAGGCCATCTGGGCATATAATACCACATGGAAATCCACCATAGGCTTCACACCCTTCTAACTAGTCTATGGGAAGAGTGCGATGATGCCCATTGAATTTGAAATCAAGACATTGAATACGTATTTAGAATTGAACTTAAGCTTGGATGACACTCAATAAGAAAGGATTCGATAGCTAGATCAGCTGGAAGAAATTCGAATGGATGCTTTGCAGAGAACAAAAATCATACAAAAGCAAAGAAAGCGGTGGCATGATCGTCACATTAAACTAAAGCAGTTCCAAGAAGGAGAATGGGTGCTGTTGTACAATTCTCAATTCCAAGAAAAAATGGTAAATTAATGCAAATATGGATGGGACCGTATGAGGTGGTAGAACTCATCAAGAATGGGGCAGTGCGCATTAGAACAATTGATGGTAGCAACACCGTGTTAACGATCAATGGCCACCGACTGTGCCCCTATAACACATATGAAACCTTATAGGTGGAATCCATAATAGACGTGGGGGAGACCCCATCTTGTTAGACCCAGACCAAACTCTCAATAGGTGAAACGGTGGGCATGGAGGTGCTCACCAAAATTAGTTAATTTAGTTTTTTCTTATAGTGTGTTTTATAGGGATGACGCCCACATGCAAGCTTCAGGCATCTTGACCTAGGGTCTAACAGACACGAAATGCATCTAACTGCCTTTATTTTTTTGCTTTTCATTTGCTTTTTGCAGGTGGAGGACCTGACAGCACAAGGAATAGGTATCTAGAAAACTAGGCCTGATTCTACTCAGCATTCTAACACCAGCACTCGTAGGTAGAAGCTGAGGTAGTGTGAAGCAAGACAGAGAAGGCTTGATCACCCTTTCCTATTCAAATGCAACATGATTTTCGAGAATAAGGCACCTTCCACATCGATAAGGTGCAAAAGAATGCACCTTCCTTATAAATAAGGTGCCCAGCCAAAAGAAGGTGCCTTCCTTATAAAGAAGGCGCCCCTCTAGAAGAAGGCACCTAGCCAGAAGAAGGTGCCTTCCTTATAAAGAAGGTGCCCCGCCAGAATAAGGCACATTTCTTATAAAGAAGGTGCCCCGCCAGAAGAAGGTGCCTTCCTTATAAAGAAGGCGCCCGACCAGTAGAAGGTGCGCACACAAAAAAAAAAAAAAAAAAAAAAAAAATATATATATATATATATATAGGCGCCTTCCGTGGCTGGAAGGCACCATTCAAAAAAAAAAAAAAAAAAGCCAAGGCAAAATCCACATCGGGAAGGTGCATGCAGACCAAGGCACCTTCCACATCGGGTAGGTGCATGCAGACCGAGGCACCTTCCAAATCGGGAAGGCATACCCATTCAGAAGCACCTTCTGTAGCAGGAAGGCACCATCATTGAAAAGGCACATCCAATTAGGAAGGCGCCTTCCACCACTAGAAGGCGCATCCATTCAGAGAGCACCGACAACATCGGGAAGGTGCCATATAAGTGCCTTCCACATCGAGAAGGTGCCATATCAACGCCTTCCATATGGGGAAGGTACCAAAGAGTGCCTTTCGCATACAACTAACACTTACATCTCCCAGACACCATGATCAAAACAAAACCGCCACATGAATGAGCGACATTAGATGACCATACCCCTCCCCCATGTCACAAATCAGCGAATCAGTGCCCTTCACGATGCCTGAAACACCGAATGAGGTACGCGCATGCTAATTCAAATTTTTATATAATTATTTATAAATGATGTAGCACCAAAAAAATACCATCGTCATAAAAATCATATCCCCCCATAGCCAAAATCGCGTGCCAATGATATGGCTTGAAAGGTGTACCTTAGAAATGAATGCTAAGGTTAGGCACCTTCCCTATAAGAAGGTGCCTTCCTAAAGAAGGACAGAGAAAAAAAACCGCAATAGTGAGGGAAGGCGCCATGGGAGGAAGGTCGAAGAATCACACAGTGAAGAAGAATGAACCGAGTGATAAGGAGGGAATCAGGGGGGCGGTAAAGGCACAGTTTGAGGTCGAGGGATCGCTCGAATACTATACCCTGGTTAGTCAGGGCCAGGATATGGAGGTAGCCAAGGAATTCACTACCTCCTTGAGGGGCGACGTAGCTCAGGTGCGAGGGGTAGAAATTCTAGTCACCCCTAAATACATCTCGCAGGTGAATGGATTACCCCTCATAGGGGAATGCATATACAAGGGTGGACTGCTGAAGTCGTACGCCGAAGTGCTGCTGCCTGGGGAAAATGTGCAGATAAAGAAGGAGGGGCTACCCAAAAATAGCCTTCCCATGAATTTGCAAAATATATTCGAGTAGGTTGCTCGATTATTTACATGCACTAGGAAATATACCCATCTGCACGCTAACCATGTGCAGTTTCTCAATCACCTAGTGCATGGAAGGAAGTTGAACATGCCCTTCTACCTGGTGAATGTTCTGAAGGACGAAGTGGCTTGGTATCAGAAGGGAGCACCGTCCATCCTGGCCCACCATGGATTGATATCGGCACTAGTTCACCATGTAGAAGCATAAAGGCAGGACCCCAACGTAGAGGGAGATGACATCCAAGAAAGACAATAGAATGCTATTGCCAAAATAGGGCAAGAAGAGGGAAGCCCTACAGAGGAAATGATGAGTATCGAGAAATTGGCATTACCCTATTTTACAAAAGAAAGAGGGCATTCACCAATGCTCGAAAGCACATAGGAAAAAGGGCATTCCCTAGTACCCGAGTGTGAGGAGGAAGGAGTGTCGCTTATTAATGGCAAGGCTAAGTTCCAGCCAACAAAACCAGTCCCCAAGAGGAAACACCTTCGACGACTCCTCCTCTCGATAGAAGAAGAACATAGCAACCTGGAAGTTGGCGTTGCAGCCCAAACCCTCTAAGAATTGACAAATTGAATCCCACAAGATGCAGGGACTTTTGGGAGCAATGATCAGGTGTATGCGGCCTTGGAGGAGGTGCTGGAATGGCAAACCAATTACTGGATGGCACAACAAATTTTGGAGGACTGCCAGCACAAGCATACAAGGGAGTTGAAAGAACAATATGAACAGATCACCCAGCTCGAGCAACTAGTCCGACAGTTGTGGTAGGAAAACCATCTACTCCAGGACAGGGGAACGAAAAGAAGGGATGTGTCAACCCAAACTAACTAGGCGAAAGAAGTCTCGATAAATTCTCCCACATCTATCGAACGAGTATTCTCTTTGGGAGAAATTCGATCGGGCGCACGACAGAGTAGCCCTAAGGCAAGGAAGAATTCCTCTATTTTTGGGATTTAAAGGGAAAAAAGTCCCACAACACCCCCTGTCATCGTCCTGAGTGATACAGAGCAGGACGAGGGCCTCCAGCAGTAGACAGGACCAGAGGATAACGAGGAACTCCCTAAACCTGACGAAGGAAGAGAAGAACCTGAGGGGTCGACACAAGACATACAAGGGGACGAAGGAGCACCCCTAAGGACGGTAGCACAGAGTGAATAGAACGTTCTAGGGACCGCAGAGCAGGCCCCTCGAAGTGAGAAGATGATCGATAGGGAGAAAGGGAAAAACCCTATTTGAGTCACCATATTTTTTGCAAAGGCCAGAGGAAAAGGGCCTAGGACGGCTCGAAAGAAGGTGAAGGTGACCTTCGTCGAGCCAGAAGAGGATGAGTGGGATATGCAGCCGTTCATGGAGAGGCAAAAACAATTCGAACGGTTTCTCAAAGAGATGACAGCAGCCAAGGAGACTAGGAAGGCAACCTCAAGGATGCAGGGGGACTCTAGTATCTGTGTTAATCCGACAAAGGACAACCAGTTCTAGGATATTTACGGGTCATCCTAGGGATGGCCCTCCATGATAAGGAGGTATTTTGAATGATGGGGGATATATGGCCCCGAGTTGGAGGCCGTGACCATTGGAAGGGAGAATGCATGGCTTACTCCTAAAGCAGCTAGATTATACAAATCCCAAGTAGTTCATTCCAGGAGGGATAATTTAGATATCCCTCTAGCAGTGATCATACCTCTAGACGCTGACCTCTAGCAAGCTACAGAAGTTGCATTCTAGTCAGTAGAGACAACGCTGGATAGATCATCACTGATAGTGGCCAGAATGAGGAAAGGACAACTAACAACTGCACCTTCAGCCCTACGTAGGAAAAGAAGAGCCACACCTTCAGATGCCAACATGCAGAAGAGGCAGACTCGGGCCACAGGTACAACCGAATCCTCCAAGAAATGACAACGATGAGGGGTCAGCAGGGCTACCTACAGTTTTGATGCCACGAGGGTGTGGCATATGTTAGGTGTGGGGGAATGATGAGCATCAGAAATGCTCATATTTTGTATACCATTTTTTTATTATTATGCGACTGTATAATAAGGATTGCATACTTTTATGAATGATTATATAAATATTTGATGAAATTATGCGTGTTATCTAATTCATGTGTTTTCAGTGTGTTTTTGTGGAATTGCAGTTGATTTAGTTAGATTTGGATCAGTCGAGGTCTTTTTATGGACCTGGCACTTTGTTTCTTTCGAGATCAATGCAAAAAAGATAGGCACCTTCCTCTTCCAGGAAGGCGCCAAACATAAGTAGGCTCCTTCCTCTTCCAGGAAGGCGCCAAGCGTAAGTAGGCACCTTCCTATTTCAGGAAGGCACCAAGGAAAGACAAGCGCCTTCCTCTCCCAGGAAGGTGCCAATAGAAGGCCAGTGCCTTCCTCTTCCAAGAAGGCACCAAAGGAAAAGAAGCACCTTCCTCTCATAAGGAAGGCACCGACAGGAAGGCACCACTAGAAGGCAAGCTCCTTCCTCTCATAAGGAAGGCATCGATAGAAAGGCACCACTAGAAGGCAAAGTGCCTTCCTACCACAGGAAGGTTCCAACAGAAGATAAGCGCCTTCCTCTTCCAAGAACGTGCCCACGGAAGTAAGGCACCTTCCGCATAGAGAAGGCACCCGATATACTTAGGCACCTTCCTAATAGGGAAGGCACCCCTATTCTTTGCCCGTTGACCAGACAAGCATGACATGGACAACAACGACTGGTGTAGTTCCAACTCTACGTCATGTAGAGCTAAATTGGGGATTGCACCAACGTATGAAAATGTCCTACCAATTCTAGGCGAAGCATAAGCCAATCAGTGAACATGCCACCATTAGAACCAAATGCCAGTTTTAGCAGACCGATCACATTTACTAGAATGTCTTAGTTTAGTCTGGAATGAAACGACTGTTATAACTCCTTTGTAACAGAAGTTCTATGGGTGTGCTATATAAACACACACAGACCTCTCTAAATATATAGAGATATAGAAAATAGATATATAGAGAGAGGAGATAGAATATTTTTATTGTAATACTTTGATAATTATAATATAGTTCTAAGAGTTTCTAAGTGCATGTTCAGCTAGGAGGAAGCTGCTGGAGCCTAGGCCCACTCCAAGCCAGTATTTCTTCCCCTATTTTTCCTGTGTTTTTCTAGATTAGTTTACTGCTTTTATAATATTTTTTATCGCACTAATATTTCCAATATTTGTAGTAGGTTCATTTTTAGGAATGTGTGATTATTTCCTTTCTGTAGATTTAATTTTTTTTACGTAAATTATTGAGTGCATGAATGATTGACAACCATTTGAAACACCCCCAATAGTAGAACTAGCGGACTCATCTCAAGTGGTATTGTAAGCAATCTTATTCAGACCCTTCACAAGTTTATGAAGCTCCCTGGGTTGATAAATTAAATGCACGGGCATGTGAAAAACGTAGGAAAGAAATTCACCTTGTTGGCCTGCAACACCCATTTTCAAATTTGTAGGCCTGGCTACTAGTTTACTGGTTATTAGTTGCTAGAATAGAGAGATAGACATATTTCTGAGTTATTGCAATTACCTTAAGAGATTTTTCCACATTGTAATCGAATTGAAAACCATTAATGAGAATAACAAACATTGTGGATGATAGTGTATGGTCTTGTTGTGAATGGATAATGCATTGTGGATTAACATTGTGTAATTGAGTTTCTATCTTACTGTTATATGTTAGTTTTAGGCATTGTTGTAGCTTGTTGAGAAGATTGTCACTGGTGAATCATGGGGAATTATTTAGGAGCATGATGACATTGGCAAGGATGTGGTGAAGCGTACTGTATGATTTCTGGATGGAATTACTTGTATGGAATCTCTCACCAGCCTGGTTTGGATGTTTTGCTTGTGGAAGAGATTGTCTTGTTTAGGTTGTTAAACCTTTACAAAACATCCCAAAGAGAGATTGGAGTAGAAGAGCATAGCAAGTAACACCTTTTTGTACCTTTAGTTCATACATATCGTACATCGTACATCGTACAAATCGTACAAAATATTGTTACCCGATTTGGTAAAACAGGCGATTGGCAAGAACTTACCCGATTTGGCAGTTTTGGTGAATTGGCTTGAACGATTACAAAACTGTGTACGGTAGCCTACAAAATAACATCTGTCAGTTTTTATGAGTGCAATATCGTACCATCTTGGACACTGTATGATTTGAGATCGTACAATGTATGTAATTAAGGTCCATACAAAGAATTGACAGTTCGTACGAGGGTAGTTCGGGTGATTAGAATACTGTCCGATTTGGTAATTGAGATAGGCTCAACCTAGGAATCATTCTTACCTCTGGAAAACACCTCCCCACCAGGAATACTCCATCATTGTGTTACATTTTGGTACCATTTCCGTAGTTGGATGGACCCATTGATTGATTAGGTAGCGCCAAAGTGTGTTACATTTGGCGTCGTTGCCTTATCGAATATGGCATTCTTGTTAAAACGGGTCGAATTTGATTGAAAAACTGGAGGTGATTTTTTATGATGGACACCAGTACACGAAGGCGTGGGAGAAGGGAACCACGAGACAACATTCCAGTAAGAAGGAGCACAAGGATTGCTCAAAGAGGAAACATGAGTAACTCAGATTAGAGTACGCACGAACCAGAGATAGAGCAAGTTTGGACATCCGAAGAGGGAGACTTTGAGACATTGTTGATTGAGATAGAAGATGAGGAGGAAGAACCACCAAACATAGAGGATACGGGTGACAAAGAGAAAGTGCACGATGACGAAGAGTGGATGGTAAGACCTGAGGAAGCGGCAATAGGGTTGTGAGAGGGTGTAGAGGATGGGAGTCAGGCACCAGGGCAATAGGACATGGGGACTCAGGAGGATAGACCAAGATCATCTCCATCACACCAGCGAAGAAGGTCGTAGAGTGAGGACGCATGAGAATTTGGTCATCGGGTGGCGGGACAAAACAAGATACCTCGAATTGACACTTTTGACGACAATGGGAGTAAGACACCCCCAAGGAGGAATTCGACAGAGATTCCATGGGACACCTCAAGTGAGAGTGATGACTCTCCTAAGATGGCTAACAGAGCAGCCAAACAAAGATGTCCACCATTTTTAGGTGAGGGTAAGGAAGACCCCACATGACATATTGGAACTTGCATAACCATTTGGAGGGAAAATGGTGTAAAGAGGAAGGTTGTCACTAGTGATGTAGTTTGTGACACTCCTCATAGTAATAAAAGATGTAGAATATGGTATGACATGGAAGATGTTGACATGGAAGATGTTGTCATGGAAGATGTTGACATGGAAGATGTTGACATGGAGGATGTTTTGATGGAAGATGTTGTTATGGAAGATGTTTCCCAAATAGAACAACCCATCATACACTCAAAATTCCCTAAGGAAGAATGGGATTGTACAATTTTGCAAGAGGGCACTGTACGTTGGTTGGGTGAAATCATACAATGGGCAGAGATTGTACGATTTCAAGTCAAATTGCACAATGTGAGATCGTACAAGAAGAAATCATGCAAAAGGAAATCGTACAAGATGAAATCGTACAGAGTAGAACCATACAAAGTGTTCCATCAGTGGTTAAGACAGGGTAAAAGGGAGTCGATGTTGAGTTGTTTAAGGAGGTTGAGTAAAGAAACCCAAAGTGCTAAGGAAGAGAAAAATTTGACTTTGACAGTGAAGGTCTTAGCAATTTTTCCTTTGGGGTTTGGGGGCCCCGCCCGCCCCCGGGGGGCCTCGACCAGGGATGCTGTCCCTTGACCCTGCAAGGGGGTTCCCACCCCCTTGACCCCCATCATAGGTGGATATGGGCATTACCCATCATGTTGATGATGTTGTTCATCTTGAGCATGTTTAAAGCCACATGGTGGTGTAAGCTACATAATGAAGAGATGCCAGTTGTAGCAGACCTTTGGAATCGTCGAAAGCCAAAGGAGCCTGACAAGCCATAATAGTACAATGTTTAGAAGTGGGGTGAAAGCCAAAAAGGGCAGCCCCTTATGCAACAAAAAAAATAGAGATAAAGAAAAAATTAAAAAAAATTGTGCCTTAGTTGTGAAAATCCCTCGGGACGCAATTAGGAAGGGCGAGGTTGAAAACCGGAAACGACGACCTCTCCAGAGAAAAAGAAAGCAAAATTTTCTCTAAGTAATGAAATCGTACAGATAAAAAGTAAAATATGGAAATCATACAAAAGAGAGTCGTACAAAGCAAGATTGACATGCAAATCGTACATAATGTTGTACTGTACGATTTAGATCGTACAGTGTACGATTTGCCAACTAACCAATTAATGCGACATGCAAAAAAGCAACGGTTGGAGGAAAAGAAGGGGGAAAAAGACAAAAATTTTAAACCAACTACTGAGTTGGCAGTCATCTAGCAGGGGAGATGGAAAAAGCATGCAACATGGCATTTTTTAAATTCTTTTGACAGTTAGGGTTTTTTTAGGGTTTTTGAAAACTTGCTTTAAAAGGAAAGTTAATTGACCATTTTTTAAATCACCAAGCAGAATTCAAAATTTTTAGGAGATTGAAGGGGAAAAGCGTACATTTGATAAAGGAAGACTACATGGGTGATAAATATTCACCAGTACTTTGAATTTGCAGACCCATTGTTAAATTTGTACCAGGGAGTTCTTTTCAGCTTCAAGGAATTAACCCGAGAAAGAGGAATTGGGGTTTTTCTCCACAAAAAGGGGGAATTCAATTTTTTTTAAGAAATATTATAGCAACAGACGTCAGAATACGTCATTGTATGGATTTAGGACTGTGAAATTGTTGTTGGAGCCGGAGGAAGCAGAAATTGGTGGTTGGATTGGGGAAATTGCAAGAGTATGGAAGATTGAAACCCTAAGAACTAAAAAATCTAGAAAAAAGTGAGCAGGGAAACGTGAGGAGAGAAAAGTACAGTCCGTACAACCATACATTGCAGCCATAATTTCATCAAATTGAAGAAAATTGTGCCAGGAGGGAAGGAGTGAAATATTGGTTGAGATAAAGCACTAAGGAGTAGATCGAGACAATCCAACAACTGGGTCGGTGGCATATTTGGCAAAGGAGACAAAAATCTTGATATTTTGCATCAATGAGGGTTAGAGAAGTCATATTGTAAGATCTAGGGACTGATTGTACGATTTCCAGGAAGAAAAGTGTCGTCTAAGTGGGTTTTTTTCCATTTTTGGTAGTTTTAAGAGATCATACGGAATTGTACGAAATCATACAAATTTTAAAGGGGAGGGTAGCCAACAAGTAGCAGAGTATGGAGTACTGGCACCCTATACGATTTTAGGTCACAGTTGTATGATTTGAAGGAGATTTGACCATTTGAAGATTGACGGGGTGAAGGGAAGAACTGCCAAATAGTGTACGATCTAGAAGCGATGGAGGAAGACCATACAAGGGACTTAGAACCATACATTGTACACTTTTACAAGAGTGTGTATGATTTTTGGTATATTTCTAATTGCGAAGGAGGAGGTTGAGTTAATCGACGAGATGTTGGAGGAATGATCTCAATGGAAGAATTTGGACGTCGATTGAGGTGGATTGCAACAAATAGGGTGGCGAGATCACTAGGTCCACTACACGAGAGAGAGGCATACTCATGGTAGCACCCCGAGCATCAGTTTTAGTCCCATGAAAGGCATGGTAATCATCCATGGAGGAGAGGAGGATATAGGTCATGGAGGAGATAGAGCCATTGGCGGCCACACCTGGATAGAACACCACCGAGACACAGAGAGGGAAGGATGGCCCAAGAAGCTACCTCACGGAGGGAGTTGAGGAGTGAAGTACATGTGCAAGAACAGGAAGAACACCTGAGTAGTGGATAGGAGGAATGCCAGGTGGAATTATCGAACATCACATTTGTACAACATGGAGCGGAAGCATGCAGGAAATGGTGGAGTGATGAGAAGAACAGGTCTCATCCCTGGAGGAAGACATTCAAAAATGTGCAAGTGTCGGTCATTGCGTAGATCCCACCATTTCATCGGATATTCTTCCAGAACTATATTTTACAGATAGTTCAGGCATATAATGCAGCAACTCAAAAAACCTACGTCAATATGGGCAAGAGGTCAGTGAAGGTGGAAGTTTCGGTGGAGGCATTTCAAAGAACATTTGGGTTGCCGATGGAAGGCATGGAGATAGTCAAGAAATTGGTAGACCCAATAGAAGCACACCGCCTAGTTACCACCATGACCACTATCAAATCGATGATAGACGCAAAGATTTCTGGTGCAGGAACGCATGGAATAAAGCAGAGCCAGTTGCGAGGAGACAATTGGGCATGTGCGATGAACACAGTCATGGCTCGATTGTTAGGTGATACAAGGGCGATAGAGATGCCAATGTGGATGGCACAGTACATAGAAGGTATCACCCAAGGAATTCCATACGATTGGGGTACCTTTCTAGAGAGAAGGATGCATGAGGCATTGACCAAAAGACCAAAGAACTTTGGGATGGCCTTTCAGGCAATTGGATTGCTACTGAATGCAGTCATAGAAGTGGGAATGCAATTCCCAGGGTTGACACCACCTAGAGAAATCAGGCCAGACCAACCGACGATATTGAGATGGGTAAAGGTTGTACCCATAGCGAAGAGTACTCTGGAGAAACCATGCACAAGGAGTGCATGGCATAGGAGTGAAGCTTAGGGAGATACCTCTCCGGAGGAGGATGCTGATATACATCATCGGAGAAAGCATTCTAGATGGTTGGAGCCAAAACTAGAACAACAAGTACCTGCACAAAGGCAGCAGGAGTAGCCTCTCGATCAAGAAAGGGAGAGTAGTCCAATACAAATAAGGACGAGAAGGCAACAAGAAATAATGGTAGATAAACCAGTTTTGGAAGTACAAAGGAAGGAATAGTCAGACTCAGAAGCGACGAAACTGGATGAGTTATATTGGACAGAGGCGAAGAGAATAGTGCGATCTCTAGACATCTTTGATCATTTTGATAAGATGGATGCCTCTAATTTCTTTAGAGGAATTGAGGTAGGGCATGATGGAGTAGCCACTACCCAGGACGAAGCGAGAGTTGGACCAAGTACCACGATAGAAGAGCCCAAGAAGAAGACTCATTACAGAATTATAACAGGAGGCTCCAGTAAGCAAGAGGTCCCGAAGAATACCAAAGTGCCACAAGAAAAGAAGCACTTGTTGCTCAAATAGGAAAAAAGGGAAGTAGCTCGAGAAAATACGGAGGAGCAACAGGAGGCTCAACCGAAGCAGAAAAGGCTCAGGAACAAGTTGAGCAACGATCTCAGGAAGAGATCATAAACATTATGGATAGCGAAGGGGACGAGAAAATAGTGAAACAATCCCCACCTCGGGAAAATATAGATACCGAGAGAGTACTTAGCGAGCTTGGAGGAAGCTCTAGCCACCTTAGGGAAGAAGAAGACTTAAGAACTCCTACAGAAGAAGAACGACGGGGAATGCAATCCAGTTATCTCCTGGAAATACCATAGTTTCAAAGAATCACAATGGAAGAGGAGGCACATGGAATAGAGGATAAGGTGGAACACTTATTTGCTCAGTTAGGCCATGTGATGAATAGTGCCATAATGGAATTTTGCATTGGCCACATGGGAGAACTGAAGCTATGGGAGCAACAAGTATCTCTCGAGTTAGAAAGGATAATAGAATGGGTGAATAGTACAGAGCGCATAAGGAAGATAGTGGATATCCATGCACAACATCCATGGAGGTTACCCAAGGAAGAGGTAACAATGATGTTAGGAAGAGAAGACTTGCCAGAAGGGATGGTCACGAATTACAGGAAGGACCCGAGGATATATTTGGATCGAGTGAGTCATCCAACCTGCCCTATCAATATGATAGAAGTTGAATATAGGAGGGTCACCATAGGAGTATCCATTACCCTGTGGAAGTTGAACTTCCTAACACACTAGATAGAGTGGCTGAGCATTGGGTTGGAAGAAATCCATCGACTCAAGGAGACACAGGTGGAAGAGACCACAACCACTCAAAAGGAATTGGCCGTAATGGAAGATGAACTGTAGAAAAGTAAAACTACGATAGAAGAGAAAATAAAGAAGCTGGAGGAGGATCTATCAGGCCTCAGAGCAGAGTCTGAAGCCAAGGTTACCACGCTTGAAGAGGAAAAGTGATAGATTTTTCAGATGGTAGAGGACAATATTAAGGAGTTGGAGGCACAACTCAAAGCGAAGGATGAGCAGATGACAGCTTAGTTGGCCAAAAAGAGTGAGAAAATGGCTACACAAGCCAAGTAGATAGAAGAGCTAACAAGGGACAACAAGAAGTTGAATGAGATGGTCTTGGAGAAGCAAGCTCAAGTAAGGATCAAAGAAGACCAGGTTCGAGCTCTAGAAGTTGATATCAAACACCACTTGGAGACCATTGTAGAGAAGAATGAGGAACTCCAGGTGACTGGTCGAGCAGAAGCTCACTGGAAGGAGAAATTGATGAAGAGTACCTCCAAACGAGAAAAACAAATGATGGACTTCATGAAAGCTATCGAGGAGAAGGCTAACCTTCATGGAGCCAAAGCCATCGAAATGGGGAGCTATGCAACCAAGCTGAGAAATGAACGAGAAATGTACAAGACACAAGTCAAGGACTTGGAGGCTGAATTAGCTAGACTGGAAGCCCAGCAGAAGAAGCAAAATGAGTCGTCAAGGATGCCGACTAAAGTAAAGGGGAGGGAAGATGTAGGCAGCAAATCCACCTCCCAGAAGAAGAAAAAGTGATTTGCTAGATTTTGACAGTTTTGGGAATGATTTGCTCAAGTTTTGTAAAACCGTACAGTTGGAGCAAATCATATAGTGGAAGGTAAAATCATACAACTGGATTGGAAAACCGTATAGATCAGTAGCAAGTCAACACTTTATTTTTCATACTTTCTTTTACTTTATGTATAATATTTGAGTGGATGGCTTGCTTTTATTAGTTTCTAGAAAATATTATGAATTCCAACATGGTATCAGAGCAGGTATCAATCAACACTACTTGGTCACATATAAATTCTTCTCAGTGCCTTTGATTTTTACTTTGAGTTTTAGAACAAATTCTTATAAGATTTTTTCACATACGAGGTCTCTTTTTCCACTTTCTTCCTTCCATACTTTATTTATCTCTAATAGATTCATGGGTCTTTTTTTCCTTCTACTATTTGATTTGAAGAACCTATATAGAAGCAAGTTATAATAGGTATTTTTTTAAAAATTTGAATTAAGTGCACATGTGTGTACCACCGATAGTCCCAAGTGCCTTTGTAAATGAGAGTGTTGGAGAATAATATGATCGTTTTCATCAACAAGGATTTGTTAGAGTATATTACATAATTTAGGTCTATGTAAATGTACCACCTTTGGTACATATCTAGAGTAGGAGTTTAAATCAGAGTAAAGTTAGTTACTTCAAAATGCATAAGTATCAATGTGCAAGTTGTAAATGTGAATGTAGTTCACATGTACATGAGTCCTAGGTAGAGTAAAGGTGAAGCAATCTATATTTCTATATAAAGGCCTCATAGGTGTAGTAATAGAGAGGGAGAGTGATATAGTAAGTATACAATGTGTAATAGATATAGTATGATACAAAGTAGTTCTTTCATATACTTTCATAGAGAGTTCATATCCTCTATTATATAACATTGTACTATTTTTATAATTCTCATTAATGGTATATTTTTGAGTTATTTGTGTAGGCAGCAAATCCACCTCCCAGAAGAAGAAAAAGTGATTTGCTAGATTTTGACAGTTTTGGGAATGATTTGCTCAAGTTTTGTAAAATCGTACAGTCAAAACAAATCATACAGTGGAAGGTAAAATCATACAACTAGATTGGCAAACCATACAAATCAGTAGGAAATCATACAGGGCACACTGAAATTCACTTAGATGCAAAGGAAATGTAATTTTAGGATGAAATGTCGCATGGATTTGCTAAACTAAGGTGTAAACTTAGGAAAATGCCAAAATAATTTATTCAATTGTATATGGGAAGTTGTGAATAATGGATTGTCTCAGGAACCACTTTGGAATGGCTTGTGCAATGTTATATAAGGCCCCATTTTAAAATTTGTAGGCTTGGCTACTAGTTTATTGGTTATTAGTTGCTAGAATAAAGAGATAGACATATTTCTGAGTTATTGCAATTACCTTAAGAGATTTTTCCACATTGTAATAAAATTTATAGCCATTAATGAGAATAAAATATGTTATGGATGACAGTGTATGGTCTTGTTGTGAATGGATCATGCATTGTGGATTAACATTGTGTAATTGAGTTTCTATCTTACTGTTATATGTTAGTTTTAGGCATTGTTGCAACTTGTTGAGAAGATTGTCACTGGTGAATCATGGGGAATGATTTAGGAGCATGATGATGTTGGCAAGGATGTGGTGAAGTGTATTGTATGATTTTTGGATGGAATTACTTGTATGGAATCTCTCACCAACCTAGTTTGGATGTTTTGCTTATGGAAGAGATTGTCTTGTTTAGGCTATTAAAACTTTACAAAACATCTCAGAGAGATATTGGAACAGAAGAGAATAGAAACTAACACCTTTCTATACTTTTAGTTCGTACATATCGTACATCGTACAAATCGTACAAAATATTGTTACCCGATTTGGTAAAACAGGTGATTGGCAAGAACTTACCCAATTTGCCAGTTTTGGTGAATTGGCTTGAACGATTACAAAACTATGGCAGCCTATAAAAAACATCTGTCAGTTTTGCTGAGTGCAAGATCATACCATATTGGACACTGTATGATTTGAGATTAATTAAGATCCGTACAAAGGATTGACAGTTCGTATGAGGGTAGTTCGGGTGATTAGAATACTGTCTGATTTGGTAATTGAGATAGGCTCAACCTAGGAATAATTATCACCTCTAGAAAAAACCTTCCCACCAGGAATAATCCACCATTGTGTTACAATTTTTAGATGTTCATTTCTTTATTTTCCTGCATATTATTGTGCCATTAGATTTATAGTTATCTCATATTAGTTATCCTACATCTTGTGGTTGTACTACCTCCCATCAAAAGCTAACAGTGGTATCAGAGCACATGGTAGATCAATAGGAATAGGGAGAGCCACAAGGAACTCTGTTGTATCTTTGCAAACTAGATCCATTGTGCACTGCATGCAAACACCGCCACAAGAGAGGTTGAGAGGAGAGAAGCAAATCTCAGTGCCAAAAATTTTGAGATTGCATTTGGCTAGAGTCTTTCCATAGAGTTACAAAAAAACTCGTGAAGACTAGGACTCAACATTCATCCCACTAGATTGACAAATCAACTAGTGAAGAGTCATCATCTCTAGATTTTACAGTTTCCACCATTTTAGTTTCTAACATCTTGTTGCAGGAAAAGGAGATTCAAAAAAAGGTTGGGAAGCTTCCTACAAGAGAGCTAGGAAGAATATCTTCTTAGAATCATTCCAGCACTTGCAGCAACAAGTAGAAGACTGAAGATTTTAGAGACCTGAGGAGAGGTCTCATTACTAGAGATTGTAGACCTGCAAGAGTGCAGAAGAAGAAAAGGCCATAGTAGCCTTACTGTTGATTCAAGAGACTCCAAAGAAGAGTCAAGAAGAAGATTGGAGGTTGGTGATCTCCATCAAATATTATAGACAATAGATTGAAGAAATCAGCTAGAAGAAGATTAAGAGACCCTTAGAAGGTCCAGTTACAAAACTTCTAGTTTTGGAAGATTGGAGGTTGGTGATCTCCATTAAAGCCTACAGATTGCAGAAGTAAAGAAGGACCAACAAAGGTCCTATTCTAGATTCTAGATTTTAGAGATCCATGAGAAAGATCTCATTACCAACACTTCCATAGTAGAAGGTTGAAGGAAAGGTCTCATTTGGAAGACCAGAGAAGTTGCAAGACTGAAGACCTTGGAGAGGTCTCAAGGAGAAACAAGGAGAAGGCTTGGAGAGCCTTATTTTTAGAATTCGAAGAAGGCCACTAAAGGAGTTCCTAGAAGAACTCATTGGAGAAATCTACCAGCAAGGAGGAGTTACTGATAGAGTAGAATTTGGGACAATTGTCGCCATCCGACAACAAGCCCAAAAGGAGAAGAATTTGGCAAGGAGTGCCAAATACCGAAGGAGAATACTGAAGACCTCAAGACATTTAGATTCTTGAGAAGGAGACCAAGATCGAAGTCAGAATTCGACAAAGAGAAAGGAGCCAGACATTACTACCAAACTAGAAAGGTTTGAAGATTACCTTTGGAGGCTAGAAGGCTCATCCGAAGATAGGGGTTTGCTGAATCTACAACAAAATACTGAAAGGGTCCTTGAAGGAAAACTCAACTGCGATTTGGGGGAGCTTCCTACCAAATTTATGAGTTTCAAGAACAACATTTCAGTGCAAAAATTGACTGTGAAAGGGCAGCAATTAAGACAACATTACTAGCTGCAAAACTTCAAGGAGTTTCAGAGTTCATCCTGAAGGCTAATAGGAGTCACCTACTATAGATTAAAGGGCAGCAAGATAGAGGAGTTACTAAGCTGCAAATTGGTGAGTTAAGGAGTTGTTTAGGACAGCCAAGAATAGTTGCACATTCATCCAGTAAAAGGGTAGCAATAAGGTGAATCTAATCACCTGCAATCCTTCATCTATAGTGATCATTAAGGTAAGCAACTTGGGTGCAAATAGGTTCATTAGTTGAACTTTAATTTGGGTTATTATTCAGTTCCATTAAAGCACCTTATTAGAATTCAGAAGTTGCAAAGAGAAGGTTGCATTTTATAGTCTTCAAGGAGTGCAGAAGGAAGTTACTTTTAAGGTTATTATCTGCACATTAAATAGGAGTTAGATATATTTTGACAGAAAGAAAAATATCATCTACCTATTGTCTATCTAAGAATCAAGAAGACTACATCCTACAACATTGATTGTAGTGCATATTACAGATTACTTTTAAGGGTTCTTTATAATTACTCTTAAGAGAGTTGCAGAAATTATTAGTGCATTTGAGAGTTCTTTAAGAGTTTCTATTAGTGCATTAAAGGAGCAATAAGGTGAGTCTACTATTGCACTATTCTAGATTGTCTAACTTATTTACTCTTAAATATTATTATGTGCATTGGTTGATTGAGTTAAGGTAATAAACCAAAGTGCACAAAGCTCAAAATATCAAAGTGTTTAGAGACACTATTTAGTGCACAAAATCTGCAATCTATTGTGGCCTAGAGAAGCCACCAAACAGATTCATATTCCTCCAAGGAGTGGAGAAGAAAACCACCATTAAAATCATTGAAAGAAGCTACAAATCGAGACTTGGAGAGTCTCAGATTTAAGGTGCACTAAGGGTTTCATTAAAGGTGAAAGTTAGTGCAGAAATAACTCTTTCAAAAGCATATTATTTGCATGATTATTAGCTTGGATTTATTGTTACTAAACTATCCAAGTGAAGGAGTTAGTGTTGTCTGATTAGAAAGGCAACAATACATTGCTCTCAAGGAATAGAGCAAGTAGCGGTCATATCCAAGAAGCAAGGGAAAAGCTTCAATTCATATACATTTATCCTCAAGCTATACAACGAGGAGTAGATCTATCTACATAACAAGAAGCCATCATATCAAAGGAGAAAATAACATCAAAAGGAGACAAGGAGCTCACTAAAATTTGATGCAAAATAAAGTTTCTTATTCATTCTACATTGGTGCACCATATTCCTCATAAGGAGGATAGAATATTAAGTGTCTTAAAGACACTAACACAATAGGTATTCTATGTCTACTATTGGTGAAGCAACGAAGGTAGAAGGAGAACCAATCTAGGGTTCACAAGCACCGGTTTTAGGTGTCTAGAAACACCATTCCAATCGCCAAAGAAAGCATCTACAAATGACATCAACCTACAGCCACATTGGAAGCCTTGCAACCATTACATTTCTATTGAAAAGCAAGGTAGAATAGTAGTGAGAAAATCTACGTAGAAGCAAAGTGAAGGCCACATAATATTACCTCAATCCAACATCAGATTTCCAACTAGGAGGGGAGCCATCGAAGCATCCAAGGACAACACTTTGCAATCACTAAAGGAGCACCATAAGACCATCTCTAAAGTGCCTAGGACCTCCATCGAACCAAGAGCCAACATCTTGAGAAGAATAGCTCCTTCGAAGAAGCGTTGAGAGCAAGAAACCAACTAGATTTACATTGGCAAGAGGAGTATATAGGTTAAGGAAGGTATTGGAGGGAATATTTCATGCAAACCACCACTTGTCACATACGATAGAGCATTTGGTAATGCTCACAAAGGAAATACTCAAGATAACATCTAAGTTTTGGATGTTGAAAGGCATCATTAAGAGCATCATCATCATCACTCATCAGTTGAAAAATAAAGGAGCATTACTCAAAGGCCAAAGCATTATAATAATGCCTCACCAACTAGCAGTAACACGTGGGTGCAAGTCTAAGGAGAGGAGAAGCTACATAAGCACCCAAGTCCAAGCAATTACAGTGAAGTCCAAGCAAGTGTAAAGCAAGTGTAAGCGTAGTTTGAGCAGAGAACAGAAGCAAGTTTACAATGAAGATGCATTGAAATCCCAAAGCCAAGGAGTCAAAGGATGTCCACTAAAAGCCTATCATAAATCAATGATTCCAGTAGGTGTTAAATGTTTGGGTGGAAAAGATAATACCAATGTCCAGTGAAAGCTTACATCACCATCATCAAGAGAGAGCTAAACCACTTAAATCACCATGGTTAAGGGAGAGCAAAACCACCTACATCACAACCATCAAGGGAGAACAAACCGATTTCATTATTGTCATCCAGTGAGAGTATCCTATACTCACTACCAATCGAGCCACCTATGTTGAAGGAAGATAAGTATATTATTTAATTATTTGCTTTCTAAAATTTGGAGTTATAAGGTGTTAAGCATAAGGTTGATTACTATTATTAAAATAACAACCTTAGAAAGCAAGGAAGCCATCCTAACAAAAGTAGAAGAAATTATAGATATTTGCAAATCACCAAGTAGGAGATATAAGGTTGTCAACCTTAGTAAACCAGAAATATTAAATTTGCAAATACTATTATTATTATTTTCTAATATTCCAAAGTAGGGAGTTATAAGGTATACTACATCAAAATAGTTTATTGGAATTTAGAAATATTAAACTATTGGACATTAAGGGTTATAAAAGGAAGTTCTTCATTTACTTAAAGAAGTTGGAATTATATACTTACACTTGTCTCATATTCATACTAAAGGGGCAAAAGAAATCCAACCATAGAGAACTTCAAATTAAGTGCATAGTTCATTAGGAGAGATAAGGTGAAATAGAAGTTGATTATTGTTACTTACAAAACATTACAAAATCAACTCAAAAGTGAACTATTATTTACTAAGCACTTTATTAAGCTTATAGCTTACTCTAATCACTAGGGAGACATAAGGAATTCTACAAAACCTAAGTCTAGAAAGGGTTTTAACAAATTGGATCATATACTCAATTTACTTGAGAAAGATATAGTATTCTACAAATCCTTAATCTAAGTTTTAAGGAAACAAAAAGAATACTACATGTCAAAAATTTCATAGCTTGTAGTTTGATCATAAACTTAATCTACTAGGGAGTCATAAGGTAGTCTACTACAAAGGATCTAACAAAAGTGTTCTTAAAATAAAAAAAAAGCTAAAACTAAGAGAGATGTCTACCTCAAGGAACACAGTGAACAATGATATGAATAACACTATTAGAAAGGAAATAGCAAGTGTCATAAAAAGTGGAATCAAGAATTTACTTATAAATTCTGAAGGAGACTTAGACCTTACTTCAAAAGTGATTCATAGTGAAGCCTTAAGAGATAACTTTGAAACTATGGAATACTATCTACATGCTCAATTCACTGAAGCAATTGATAATGGAAAAAGTGATATTCAAATTCCTTTAGACTTTGGTAGCATATTATACATGGTACTACTTATGTTAAAATGTTACAAGGATGAGAATGTAGAACAAAAAGGATTGATAGAATCATTTAAAAAGAAAACAAAAATGGATGCATCATATCTAGAGAAAATATTTCAATCCTCATGCAATATTGATACTCCAAGTTCTACTAACTCAAAATCTTATCTTGATGCCTTAAGTACTTATGCAGAAGCCTCTATTCATGATAAAAGGGACAAAGGCATAAAGAAGATACTCTTGCAAGAATTGATGAGCATCAGAAATGCTCATATTTTGTATACATTTTCTTGATTATTATGCGGTTGTATAATAAGGATTGCATATGTTTATGAATGATTATATAATTATTTGATGAAATTATGCGTGTTATCTAATTCATGTGTTTTCAGTGTGTTTTTGTGGAATTGTAGTTGATTTAGTCAGATTTGGATCAGTCGAGGTCTTTTCATGGACCTGGCACTTTGTTTCTTTTGGAATCAACGCAGAGAAGGTAGGCACCTTCCTCTTCCAGGAAGGCACCAAGCGTAAGTAGGCGCCTTCCTCTTCTAGGAAGGTGCCAAGGAAAGACAAGTGCCTTCCTCTCCCAGGAAGGCACCAATAGAAGGCCAGCGCCTTCCTCTTCCAGGAAGGCACCAAAGGAAAATAAGCGCCTTCCTCTCATAAGGAAGGTGCCACTAGAAGGCAAGCACCTTCCTCTCATAAGGAAGGTGCCACTAGAAGGCAAGCACCTTCCTCTCATAAGGAAGGCACCAACAGAAGATAAGCGCCTTCCTCTTCCAGGAAGGTGCCAATGGCAGTAAGGCACCTTCCACATAGAGAAGGCACCCGACATACTTAGGCACCTTCCTCATAGGGAAGGTGCCCATGTTCTTCACCCGTTGACCAGACAAGCACGACATGGACAATAGAGACTGGTGTAGTTCCAACTCTACGTCATGTAGAGTTAAATTGGGGATCACACCGATGTATGAGAACGTCCTACCAATGCCAGGTGAAGCACAAACCAATCAGTGAACATGCCACCATTAGAAATGAATGCCAATTTTAGTAGACATCGATCACATTTACCAGACTATCTTAGTTTAGTCTGGAATGAATCGACTATTATAACTTCTTTGTAACAGAAGATCTACAGGTGTGCTATATAAACACACGTAGACCTCTCTGAGGATATATAGAATATTTTTTATAGTAAATATAGAGAGATATACAGAAGAAGCATTGTAATACTTTGATAATTATAATATAGTTCTAAGAGTTTCTAAGTGCGTGTTCAGCTGGGAGGAAGCTGCTGGAGCCTGGGCCCACTCCAAGCCAGTATTTCTTCCCCTATTTTTCTTATGTTTTCTAGATTAGTTTACCACTTTTATAAGATTGTTTATCGCATTGTTATTTCTAGTATTGCAATAGGTTTATTTCCAAGAATGTATGAATATTTCCTTTCTATAGATTTAATTGTTTTTTTACATAAATTATTGAGGAGTGTATGAATGATTGATGACCATTTGAAACACCCCCTAATAGTAGAACTAGCGGACTCATCTCAAGTGGTATTGTAAGCAAATCTTGTTCAAGACCCTTCACAAGTTTACGAAGCTCCCTGGGTTGATAAATTAAATGCATGGGCATGTGACAAAAGTAGGAAAGAAGTTAACCTTGTTTGGCCCGCAACATTTTGGTGCCATTGTCGGGGAAGCATCTCAACTAGATTATTTACAATACCTAGAAACCTTCCATCTGACCTTGTATGAGTTCTTCGAGAAGAAGAGGACCTGACGGTCGATTTATAAAAACCAATCCACCAGAACCTGAGTCAGCCAAACATTCTGAATTTGAATTAGACTCACCCGACCCACCACCAGCAATCCATTGGAGTGAGGAGCCACACTTTGTGCAAAGTGCCTCCTCATCCCATCAACGTGGGGAAGAACGAATCATCATAAATCCCCTATTTAATAGGACACCCTTAGAGGAAGCCCTATTGTGGAAAGCTGTAGAAGATCGGATGATAACACCAGACAACCTTAGAGCCTTGACTCAGAAAGTCTTAAATGATCGTAAGGCCATAAATACTGCATTAGAGACCGCATTTCCTAAAAAAATGGCTGACAATGAAGAAGTCTCATCTGGCTTTAGTTTCCCGATTGATGAAGGAGTAGGAGATACCAAAATGAAAAACATATCCCCTGCTCACCTTTCGACCTTCAGAGGATACCCAAATGAGGACCCTGACCTATTTTTATTTAAGTTTGATGTCTTATGCAGGTCTGTGGACTACAAATCTGATACGCAGAAGCTGAAACTCTTTCCTTCCACATTGGACGATGCAGCTCTATGGTGGTTCATCGATCTGGGAGACAAACACATTGCCACTTGGGATCAAATGAAGAAGCTCTTTTTAGAGCAATACCAAGATTTCGGGAGAGCAAGAGACTCCAGAGAAGAGGTCATGAGCATGACATAGAAAGAAGATGAGTCTCTCGAGGAATACTGGGAGAGATTCAACTTCAATCTTCAATGATCTCCTCACACGAAACTATCTGATAAGTCCCTCAAAAGCATATTTTTGAGAGGACTTACCAATGAATCACTGGAGGCTCTTAACATGATTTTTGGAGGTGATGTCTACCAGCACGCTATGGAAGACATCCAACAACTATGTCGGAACTACTCAAGAAGGAGAGGCAAGACCACTTCTAGAACCATGAAAGCGACTGCTTCAGTCATGAAGATAGAAATAGGTAACATGCTAGAAGATTTAAAGAGTGAAATGCTCTCATCTCTAGCATTGCATATGGATACGCTGTTGTTAGAGAAAAAGAAGCAAGAAAATGAAGCAACATTGGCTTATTTCTATCCAAAATGTAGAGGGAAGCATGCAAAGAATGCATGCCCGAAGAACAAAGTCAGAGTATGCATAGTTTGTAGGCTGAACCATAAAACTCGATTGTGCTCGCAACTGCCCAGTAATCAGGAGGATGCTGAAAGTGTGGATGCCTATTTCATAGGCAATCGAAAGAGTTGGCCACAACCCCTTATAGGGAATATGCCAACCGAGATGTCATCATATGGGGGAGGACCATACATGCCCCAAGGCCCGCCTCAACCACCTAACATGGGGTGGTGGGGGCCATCACCCTAGTCCAACGCACCCCCAACAGCATTCCCGAACCAGCAGCCATGGATGCCATATCCATATCCTGGGCAGTAGTGGAGAGGCCACACTATGTGGAATCAAGCTCCATAGAATGTAGCACCAGCTCACCCCCAACAGAATTTACCGATATTGCTAGCAGTGAGACCTACGCAGCTACCCGCACAATCGATGACAAATCCTAATAACAGGGTGAACCAGCTAGCATACAACATGGAGGGTGAGATGTATTTGATGTACCATATTCAGCTTAGGTCTGGTAGACAGCTAGGAGTAGGAATGCCTCCACTGGTAGAAGAGGAGGAAGAGGTAGGAGAAACACCTCTTGTAGAAGAGGTGATAGAAGAAATGCCTGAGAGAGCAAAGGCTCCATTTCCCAATCGGTTGCAAGAACAGAGGAAAGTAACGCAACCAGAGTTTGATATCTTGTCTAGCTTGAAGAACCTCACCGTGACAATTCCATTATTTCAAGCCATCCAAGATGTTTCGATATATACCAAGGTGATAAGAGAGATGTGTCTAAGGAAGCCAGGATGAAGAGCAACCCAGACTATCAATGTCATGGGTAAACTAGTAGATTTGATGATGGGAAAAATGTGCCATCCTAAGTATGCAGACCTGGGCAGCCTGGTGCTAACTATAAAAATTGAGGGACATTCCCTGTCCAATACGTTGGTCGATCTCGGAGCAGCCATCAATGTAATGCCTCAGGAGACCATGTAGAGGCTACAACTCATGAACCTGAAACCCACTACGATAGTGCTATAGCTGGTCGATCGATCGACCGTGGCACCGAAAGGAATGTTGGAAGACGTAATAGTGATAGTCAACGCATGGGAATACCTAGCCAAATTTTTAGTCTTGCAATCTAAAACTAGGTTGGGCGGTTACCCGCTCATCTTGGGAAGGCCATGGATGGCAATAGCTGATGCTTACATCAGCTATCGGGATGGGCTGATGACCATATTCGATGGATGAAATGTTAAAAGGTTGACTATTTCACCCCCAGTGTAGTCCGTTGACTCAGTAGGAGAACCCATGTTGACCGAGCATGAAAATCTTGAGCTATCCATGATCCAATCGATGATGACATTGGATGAGTTGGTAGAAGAAGATGAAGATGGTGCTATTGTGGAGTTCCTCCATGGGGAGTCCTCCATCTCTGCACCTGGATCACCATTGGCTGGTGCCCAAGATCACCATGTTCAGTAGATACACGTCGGGCCAGGAAGAACATTGAATGTCAGCAGTGGGTTGACTCCCACACAATTGATGAAAGTAGAAGAGCTCCTGGTTAGACACCAATAGGCATTTGCATGGGATTACTCAGATATGAAGGGTATCAGCCCAAAGATCTATACCCATCGTATATACCTCGATGATCAAGAAACTCCAAGCAGGCAACCACAGAGAAGAATGAATCCGACAATGAAAGACATTGTCAAGGAAGAACTGCAAAAACTCTTGACTATCGGATTCATCTATCTAATTTTTGACAGTGAGTGGGTATCACCATTAGTGGTAGTCCCTAAAAAGAATGGGAAATGGTGAATCTATGTGGACTACAGAGCGTTAAACAAAGCGACCAAGAAGGACCACTTCTCGCTCCCATTCATTGATCAAGTCTTGGATACACTCTTCGAGAGGAAGTATTTCTCCTTCCTGGATGGATTCAATGGATACAACCAGATCCAGATAGGAGAAGAGGATCAGGATAAGACAATGTTCACCTACCCATGGGGAATGTTTTCCTATCAGGTATTACCTTTCGGATTATGCAACACACCTGCCACCTTTCAAAGGGTGGTGCTTAGCATATTTTTAGACATGATGGGAGACACGGTCGAAGTATACATGGATGACTTCACCATCTATGGAGAAACCTTTGACGAAGCAATGACGAACTTGGAAAGAGTGCTCGAAAGAAGCAAGGAAAACAATTTGTCCCTGAGCAACGAGAAATGCTTTATGATGATGCAAGAAGGCATCGTACTGGGACACCACCTCTCCGTAGAAGGAATAAAGGTTGATAAAAGAAAAATTGAGGTCATCAGAGACCTACCCAGCCCTAGAACGCAGAGAGAGGTGAGGAGTTTTCTTGGATCAGTCGGGTACTACCGATGATTTATCATCGAATTCAGAAAAATTGCAAAACCACTGCACACTCTATTATCTAAAGATGTGGAGTTCAATTGGATGGAAGACTGCGAAGAAGCATTTCAGTTGCTTAAAGAGAAACTGATATCTACACCGGTTTTAAGAGGACCAAATTGGGCCATACCATTCCATATCTACTATGATGCATCCAACAATGTGATTGGAGCAGTCCTCGGATAGAAGGATGGCGAAGAATTTTATGCCATCTACTATGTTAGCAAAAACTTGGTAGGAGCCGAGCTCAACTACACGGTGATGGAGAAGGAGTTCCTTGAAGTTGTGCATGCCATAAACAAATTCTACCATTATATCATTGGGTATAAGGTATTTGTCCACATGGACCATGCGGCTATCAGATACTTGATGAGCAAGCCAGCCATTGGCGGAAGAATTATCAGGTGGCTCTTGTTACTATAGGAATTCGACATCACAATAGTCGACAAACTAGGCAAAGACAATGTCGTAGTAGATTTTCTATCCATATTGATATCGATAGACCATACAGTAGTGGAAGACCAGTTTTTGGATGAACATTTGTTCACCATTAGTGAGAAAATCTCATGGTACGTAGATATAGCCAATTACTTGGCCATCGAAAGAACCTCACCTGCTCTCTCTTTCGAGAAAAGTAGGCGGTCATAGAGAAAAGTGCATCATTCCTATGGATTGATGGCCTCCTATTCAAAATAGGATGTGACCAGATTATAAGGAGATGCATAGAAGAATAAGAGTTCTTAGAAGTACTCAAAGCATGTCATGATGAACCATGCGGAGGACACTTTGTAGGGAAACGAACTGCCTACAAAATCCTACAAGTTGGGTACTTTTGGCCCACTCTATTCAAGGATGCGGCTGCGTATGCCAGCAAGTGCGATGAATGCCAAAGAATGGGCAGACCAACCCATCGAGATGAAATGCCCCTCCAACCTCAGGTACACCTAGAACCCTTCGATAAGTGGGGCATGGACTTCGTGGGACCAATTAATCCACCTTCAATAGGGAGGAGGTTTATTTTGGTCTATACAGATTACGTCACCAAATGGGTTGAAGTTCAAGCGTTGAGAGATTCAAAAGAAATAACAGTCATCGATTTCTTATTTTCCCATATTTTTACATGATTTGGGGTCCCTAGAGAGATAACAATAGACCAAGGGCCTCAATTTACCTCCAAGTTGATCAAGGAGCTGATGGAGCAATACAGAGTTTGGCATAATAAAACTACACCCTACCATCCATAGGAAAATGGGCAAGTGGAAGTGATGAACAGAGAAATAGAGAACATCCTGATGAAGACCATGCAACAACATAGAAAATATTGGGCTACATGGTTGTCGGAGGTAGTCTAGGCGTATAATACCACGTGGAAATCCACCACAGGCTTCACACCCTTCCAACTGGTCTATGGGAAGAGTGCGATGATGCCCATTGAATTTGAAATCAAGACATTGAGGACAGCTTCAGAATTGAACTTGAGCTTGGATGACGCTCAAAAAGAAAGGATTCGATAGCTAGATCAGCTGGACGAAATCCGAATGGACGCTTTGCAGAGAACAAAAATCATACAAAAGCAAAGAAAGTGGTGGCATGATCACCACATTAAACTGAAGCAGTTCCAAGAAGGAGAATGGGTGCTGTTGTATGATTCTCGATTCCAAGAAAGAAAAGGTAAATTAATGCAAATATGGATGGGACCGTATGAGGTGGTAGAGCTCATCAAGAATGGGGTAGTGCACGTTAGAACAATTGACTGGTAGCAACACCATGTTAACGGTCAATGGCCACCGACTGCACCCCTATAACACATCTGAAACCTTATAGGTGGAATCCAGAATAGACATGGGGGAGACCCCATCTTGTTAGATCCAGACCAAACTCTTAATAGGAAAAATGGTGGGCATGGAGGTGCTCACAAAAATCAGTTAATTTAGTTTTTTTCTTACTGTGTGTTTTGTAGGGACGACGCCCGCATGCAAGCTATAGGCATCCTAATCCAGGGCCTAACGGGCATGGAATGCATCTAACTGCCTTTATTTTTCTTTCTTTTCATTTGCTTTTTGTAGGTGGAGGACCTGAAAACATGAGGAATAGGTATCTAGGAAACCAGGCCTGATTCGGCTCAACATTCCGACATCGACACTCGTAGGTAGAAGCTGAGGTAGCGTGAAGCGAGACTGAGAAGGCTTGATCACCCTTTCCTAGTCAATCACAACATGATTTCCAAGAATAAGGTGCCTTCCTTATAAAGAAGGTGCACCAAAAGACACGAAGAAGGTGCCTTCCTTATAAAGAAGGCACCTAGCCAGAAGAAGGCACCTTCCTTATAAAGAAGGCACCCAACCAGAAGAAGGCGCCTTCCTTATAAAGAAGGTGCCCACTAGAAGAAGGTGCCTTCCTTATAAAGAAGGATCCCAACCAGAAGAAGGTGCCTTCCGTATAAAGAAGGCACCCAACCAAAATAAGGCACCTTCCTTATAAAGAAGGTGCCCAGCCAGAAGAAGGCACCTTCCATATAAAGAAGGCGCCCCAGAAGAAGGCACCTTCCTTATAAAGAAGGCACCCCGCCAAAGAAGGTGCCTTCCTTATGAAGAAGGCACCCAACCAGAAGAAGGCACCTTCCTTATAAAGAAGGTGCCCCACCAGAAGAAGGTGCCTTCCTTATAGAGAAGGCACACACAAAAAAAAAAATAGGTGCCTTCCACATGGCAAAAAAAAAGAAAAAAAGCCCGAGGTGCCTTCCACATCAGGAAGGCGCATACAGACCGAGGCGCCTTCCACCCCAGGAAGGCGTAGGTATTCAGTAGCGCCTTCCACATCAAGAAGGTGCACCCATTCAGAAGCACCTTCCGTAGCAGGAAGGCGCCATCATCAAAAAGGCACCTTCCACCATCGGAAGGCGCATCCAATCAGAGATGCCTTCCACCATCGAAAGGTGCATCCAATCAGAGATGCCTTCCACCACCGGAAGGCGCATCCATTCAAAGAGCACCGACAACATCGGGAAGGCACCATATAAGCACCTTCCACATCGGAAGGCGATGTTAAAAAGGATAAGAAAAGACAACATCAAGAAGGCACCATATAAGCACCTTCCACATCGAGAAGGTGCCACATAAGCGCCTTCCACATTGGGAAGGTACCAAAGAGCACCTTCCATGTACAGCCAACACTTAAGTCTCACGGATGCCTCGATCGAAATGAAATCACCACATGAACGAGCGACATCAGATGACCATACCCCTCCCCCATGTCACAAATCAGTGAATCAACGCTCTTCACGATGCATGAAACACCAAATAAGGTACGTGCATACTAACTCAAATCTTTATATAATTATTCATAAATTATGCAGTACCAAAAAAAATATTGTCATCATAAAAATCATATCCCCCCATGGCCGGAACCACATGCCAATGATATGGCTCGAAAGGTGTACCCTAGAATTAAATGCTAAGGTTAGGCACCTTCCCTATAAGAAGGTGCCTTCCTGAAGAAGTAAGGACAAAAAAAAAATGTAGTAGTAAGGGAAGGCGCCATGGGAGGAAGGTCGAAGAATCACGCGGTGAAAAAGAATGAGCCGAGTGATACGAAAGGAATCAAGGGGGCGGTAAAAACACAGTTCGAGGCCGAGGGATGGTTCGAATACTGTACCCTGGTCAGTCAGGGCTAGGATATGGAGGCAGCCAAGGAATTCGTTGCCTCCTTGAGGGGCGACGTAGCTCAGGTGCGAGGGGTAGAAATTTTGGTCACCCCCGAATACATCTCGCAGCGACTGGATTGCCCCTCATAGGGGAATGCATATACAAAGGTGGACTACTGAAGTCATACGTCGAAGTGCTACTGCTAGGAGAAAATGTGCAGATAGATAAGGAAGGGCTACCCAAAAGCAGCCTTCCCATGAATCTATGGAAGATATTCGAGTAGGTTGCTCGATTATTTACATGCACCGGGAAGTATACCCATTTGCACGCTAACCATGTGCAGTTTCTGAATCACCTGGTGCATGGAAGGAAGTTGAACGTGCCCTTCTACCTAGAAAATGCCCTGAAGGAAGAAGCGGCTAGGTACCAGAAGGGAGCACCATCCACCTTGGCCCACCATGGGCTGATATCAGCACTGGTCCGCCATGCAGAAGCGTAGAGGCAGAACCCCGACGTAGAGGGAGATGGCGGCCAAGAAAGGCAATAGGATGTTGTTGCCAAAATAGGGCAAGAAGAGGGAAGCCTTGTAGAGGAGATGGCAAGTATCGGGCAATTGGCATTGCCCTATTTCATGGAAGAAAGAGGGCATTCACTAGTGCTTGAATGCACAGAGGAAAGAGGGCATTCCCTAGTGCCCGAGTATGAAGGGGAAGGAGCACCGCTTATTAGCAGCGAGGCCGAGTTTCGATCGCCAGAACTAGTCCCCAAGAGGAAACGCCTACGACGACTCCTCCTCTCGATAGAAGAAGAACAGAATGACCCAAAAGTCGATGTTGCAGCCCAAACCCTCTAGGAATTGACAAACCAGAGCCCACAAGATGCAGGGACTTTTGGGAGCAATGATCAGGTCGACGCAGCCTTGGAGGAAGCACTGGAGTGGTAAACCAATTTTTGGATGGCCCAAAAATTTTTGGAGGACTACCAGAACGAGCATAGAGGGGAATTGGAAGAATGAGAAAGATGAATCACCTAGCTCGAGCAGCTGGTCCAGCAGTTGCGGGAGGAGAACCAGCTACTCCAGGATAGGGGAACAGAAAGAAGGGACGCATCGACCCAAACTGACTGGGCAAAAGAGGTCCCGACGAATTCTCCCACATCTGCAGAATGAGTATTCTCTTCGGGAGAATTTTGATCGGATGCCCGATAGAGCAGCCCGGAGGCAGGGGAGAATTCCTCTATTTTTAGGAGTGAAGGGGAAAGAAGTCCCACAACAACCCCTGTCATCGTCTTGAGTGATACAGAGCAGGACAAGGGCCAACAAAAGTAGATAGGATCGAGGGATAAGGAAGAACTCCCCGGACCTAAGGAAGGAAGAGAAGAACCTGGGGGGTTGGCACAGGATAGATAGGGGGGCGAAGAAGCATCCCTAGGGACATCAACACAGGTCCCCTAGAGTGAGGAGAACACTCCAGGGACCATAGAGCAGGTCCCTCAGAGGGAGAAAGGGAAAACCCCTATTCGAGCCACCGCATTTTCTATAGAGGCCAAAGGAAAAGGGCCCAGGATGGCTCGAAATAAGGTGAAGGTGACCTTCACCGAGCCAGAAGAAGATGAGTGGGATATGCAGCCATTCGCAGAGAGGCAAAAATAGTTTGAACGATTGCTCAAAGAGATGACAACAGCTAAGGAGACCAAGAAGGCAACCTCAAGGATGCAGGGGGACTCTGGTATCTATGTCAATCCGACAGAGGACAACCAATTTTGGGAGATTTATGGGTCATCCTGGGGATGACCCTCCATGATAAGAAGGTATTTTGAACAATGGGGGGTATATGGCCTCGAATTGGAGGTTGCTGCCATTGCAAAGGAGAATGTAGGGCTTACTCCTGAAGTAGCCCGATTGTACAAATCCCAAGTAGTTCATCTTAGGAGGGATAATTTAGATATCCCTCTTGCAGTCATCAGACCTCTGGACGTTGACCTATTTCCAGTATTGCAGTAGGTTTATTTCCAGGAATGCGTGAATATTTCCTTTCTGTAGATTTAATTGTTTTTACGTAAATTATTGAGGAGTGTATGAATGATTGACGACCATTTGAAACACCCCCCAATAGTAGAACTAGCGGACTCATATCAAGTGGTATTGTAAGAAAATATTGTTCAAGACCTTTCACAAGTTTACGAAGCTCCCTGGGTTGATAAATTAAATGCACGGGCATGTGACAAAAGTAGGAAAGAAGTTAACCTTGTTTGGCCCGCAACAAGAATCAGGTGATAGAATGACCACCTATGAAAACATAGAAACCACATTTAAAGGTAAGGATAAATAAGGAAAGGAACAAGGTCAAGGAGGCATACAATGATAGGTGAACTAAAGATATTACAAAGGATCAGATCAAGCTTCAAATTTAGACAAAGAAGACAATGAAGGAACCTGGAGAAAAGAGCTCAAATTTTAGGACCAGATAAAAGATCCATATTGAAGACTAAAGTCTTCAATACCCAAATAATGTAATACAAGGGGGTGTTAGAGTATATTACATCATTTAGGTCATGTAAATGTACCACATTTGGTACATATATAGAGTAGGATTTTAATTCAGAGTAAATTTACTTAGTTACTTCAAGTATTATAATAAATGCACAAGTGTTAATGTGCAAGTTGTAAATGTGCATGTAGTCCACATGTACATGAGTCCTAGGTAGAGTAAAGGCCAAGAAATCTATATTTCTATATAAAAGCCTCATAGGTGTAGTAATAGAGAGCAAGAGTGATATAGTAAGTATACAATGTGTAGTAGATATAGTGTGGTACAATGCAGTTATTTCATATACTTTCATGGAGTGTTCATGTCCTCCATTATATAGCATTGTACTATTTTCATCATTCTCATTAATGGCATATTTTTGAGTTATTTGTAGATGTTCATTTCTTTATTTTCCTACATATTATTGTGCCATTAGTTTTATAGTTATCTTAGATTAGTTATCCTTCATATTGTGGTTGTACTACCTCCCATAAAAAGCTAATAGGATTGCTTAGATGACCAACATGGTGTTTGTAAAGGTATGAAGAAAGAGTCATATTAGATTCAAATCAAGAGATATCATTTTATTTTTTGAGAAATGTTTTGATAGTCAATGGTTTAGCTTCACTTCATATCATTTGGTGCACTTGCTATAATTGAAAATGTGCTTGTTGTTGGTACATTATTAGGTGTAGGGTTCAAAACTTACACCTATATCATTTTGCATCCATCTTCACAAGTGGAGACAAGAGGTGTCCTCTAGGGAGGTATTGTTTTTCAAGATCTAAAGTGCCTTGTTGTTGCCTTGGATAATGGTTGTATTCTAGGATTGGGATGTTGTGTGTTCAATTCCTACCACTAATATTTTATCTTCATTTACTATCTTGGAAGTGTAAGGAGACATGATATGGGACTTTATTCCAAATGAGAAAGTGAAATCTCAATTAGTGCAAAAGCTCTTGCTCCTACCTGATCCAAGATGGATTTCCATTTTATAAAAGACAAAGAAAAGTAATAGATCTCTAGCTAACATGGTTGTCCCAATTGACTAGGTAGATGACATGGCATTATTAGTTATCACTAAATACATTTTTAATATATATGCTATTCTCCAATAAAAGAGGCCAAATGTAATAATTATAGTGGTTCAAAAGAGCTGAATTAGCAAAAAAATAGTGGATGAGATGATCAAATCATGGATTGCCAAGTCATAGTAGGTGTTTGGATTTTATTTTTCTAAGGTTTGGAGATTTAATTTTTAATTTTTTTTGGGGTCCATTAGGATAAATATTTTATAGGGCATAAATTTTGTATATAAAAGTATTTTGATCCCATATTTTATAAATCGTATGATTGTTTGATCTCTACGTACTAGTGGAATCAATTCATGGACCTACTATAGTGTTAGGGGTCAGATTGTGTAAGTTGGACCACAAAGCCCTAGTTACTTGCCTTAATAAAAAAAATTACAATATTTGATCAACCCAAATTATTGGCCTCCTAAAAAGTAAGAACTTATGGCACATATTTAAAGAGGATAAAATAATTGTTCTTGATGATAAAACTCGCCATCAAATGGAAGAAGAGGATCTTGGACTATTTCCCTTGAATTAAATTGAATTGGCTTTCCACATCAAAGAGGAGAGTGACCCTATCAAGCTATGGTCAAAAATACATGATGTTTTTGAGAAATTAATACTTCTAAAGTAATTTGCTTGGAATTAGAGCTTTTTATCTTAAACTAGTTGAGTTTGATAACATCGAGGACTATATTATAAGATTTAACGTTTTGAGAGTAGAAATTGTATCTTTTGGAGGTAAAAATAAAGATAATGTAGAATGTATAAAAAATATCCTTGCTAATCTCTCCAATTTTTTTATATGTTGAACCTAATAGTTCATATTATTCCATTGTTTCTATAATATCAAAAGACTCTTACTTTTGATCATCTTTTCTCTCTCCTAGTTCACTTTTAGGAGGTGGTGTATAATTGTGGTGGGACTCCAAAAATATAAGCTTATGCAAAGGAATTAAAATCTAAGGAGACAAAGATATTGGGTCCCAAGGGATAGGCTAAGTATATAAAGAAAAAATACCACTTATAGATACTATAAGGGGGAGGGACATCCAACAAATATTTTCTTACTAAAGATACAAAGGATTGAAGATGATTTCTTAAATATGGGTAGACATATTCCAGATAATAAGGGAGATTTAGATGTATTTACCTCAACTTAGAGACCCACTAGAGTATCCATTATGGAGAGAAGATATTGTTATCTCTAATGTCTCATCTTCTTGGAAACTCTATTTAGATTATAAGGGATATTGAAATTGTAATCTAATTCATGACCAAGGCTGATATTGTATGATGTATTGGATAGGCCTAAGGTAATTTCATTAAATAATGTATTAATTATTTATAATATTTTATTATGTAAGCCCTATGGACCATAATTAACCTTGTTATTGTTAAACCCTCTTTATAACTTGTAATTAACCTTAATCCCCCTTGTTATGTAGGCTTAGGTTAAACTTTATTATGTAATTGGGGTTTTGGTATTGCTATAAATACCCCCTCACACTCCTCATTTGATTATTGGAGTACTATGTAATATTATTTATGGATATAGTAATTATTTATGGTGACTATGGGTGCCCACCATATTGTTGGAGGTATTGCATTATTTGGTCCCATTGTAAATATTTAGATTAGGGTGTGAGTTTTATTTTATGTATAAAGTATGTGTCAAGTTAGTAGGAGTGTGCAAGTATCATGTATTTAAGTGTGTGAGGTGTCTAGTTAGGAAGTGAAGAGTATTTGAGTGATGTGTCTAGTTTAGAAGTAGGGATTTATATGTAATCATGAGATACTTTGTATTTATGTGGGACTTATTATGTAATAAAATAATATGAAGAGTCAGTTTCTTTCATGAGGTTACGGAGAGCAAAATCCAAGAGTCATGTAATGTGAAAAGTCTCATGTATCTTTATATTGATACAAAGCTATGTAATTTGTAATTGAAATAAGCTTTGCTTTATGCATAGCTTGAGTTTTTTTTTTTTGGTAATGGTGAAAAAAAGATATTTTTATAGGGGTCCCAACCCTATTACAAAATTAAGATTTCCAAGGTTATAAAATAAGTTGCAGCAAAAATATCAGAACAAAACTAGACAAAAAACAAGACTTTGGTTGATATCAAAAAATATTTCTAGCAAAGGAACAAAGGTTGACCCTATTGTTGTTTATTACTCCCTTCGACACCAATAGTAGTAGGATTCACTCTAATTATCAATAATAGGTAACCAAAATAGTAGCAACAAAAGAAGAAGCACACTATAGTAGCATTCACTAGAACTACAACTATTGTAATAGTAGCAACATACAGGCACATTTGGAGTACCCAAAGACCCCAAAAGCAACAGTAGTGCCAACAACATTAAAAGATAACACCCTATGGAATAGAGTTTTATTATTCCTTCGATAAGGTAATCCTTCTAAGAGATAAGGACAAATTATTTTTCCATATCTTTCTATAATAAAAATGAACTCCAATGTTTGCCAAATAATCAGCTGCAATATTTTCCTCTCGATAAATATGTAACATAGTCACCTCTACCATTTATTTCAATAGGGATGAGGTATCCTTAATTAAAATTGACACCTTCTAGTTATCAACTTCTCCATTTTTAATATTTCTATGAATATTCAACCAACCAAGGATAATCTCCACAAGTGATAGCAATAGGTTCTCAATAATATCTTCCTCATGCAATGTCAATAAGCTCTCAAGAAACAAGCACAACTCCCTCAAGCAAAGAGCTCTCAAATAGCCAACAATGATCTCCTCAAATGAAAGACAAATGTATCCACAAGTGACTAGCAAATGATCTCCTCAATGGTCTCAAATAGTGGCAATGGACTTAACAAGTAACCAACAATAATCTCCTCAAAGCAATAGCAAAAACCTCCTCAATAATGGCAATACTCTCAATGAACTCCACTAAAGCAATCATGGAACTCAAGCATCAATTTTATCCATAAAATTGATTTTCTAATCCATCCACTTCCTCTCAATAGCCAAGGCACATAATCAAGCAATTTGTCTTCAAATTCAAACCCTAACTCATGTGCATGTCTTCTAACTCAAGGTAGCAATTAACTAGGTCTCAAGTTCCTAGTTTAATTTCATAATTAAATCATGCACTAGGACATATAACAAGTTCAACACTTTTCAACCTTATGACTCCCTAATTTCATTAACACATACAACAAGCACCTATGCTTTTATTTTTAATTCCACACCTTATAACTCCACATACAACAATCACAAATATTTAACTTCACACCTTATAACTCCCTAAGCACATACAACAATCATTTATTTTCACTAAATACCTTATGACTCCCTAGTTATAATAGAAATGATTTTCAATGCACCAAAACTTTGGCAATATCAAATATTACCATGCGCTAGAGATAAATACCTTTTTATGAAATTTGTAGCCTTCGCAACCTTCGAAATCGTTAATGCCTTTGCCAAAATTAATGCGCCTTCACCACCTTCGAAATCGTTAATGCTTTGCCAAAAATCAATGCGCCTTCACACCTTCGAAATCGTCAATGCCTTGCCAAAAATCAATGCGCCTTCACACCTTCATGGGAGTCAAACTCTGTTCCTCTCGCCTAGCACTGTGAGGCGCTTACCACGTGGGTGTCAGCCCACATTGGGATTTAATCCCAAACACCCAACTTCACCTACGCTCAAATCTGAAAAACTTAAGTTGCCTTCCTTAGCAAAACACTTTGCCCTTGGTGGGATTCGAACAACGAACCTGCCTTGTGCAAAGTTCATGTGCTACCAACTGTGCTATAGGCTCCTATGTGACATCACTTTCCCATATTGTTTACTTGACCTTGCTCTCAAATCAAAAGTTATTTATCCTTCTTTCTTCGTTGCTCCCCTTTCGATGACTCTCTCTCATGCGCTATCTCTAGTCTTCAATAAACAAAGGTTTTTCACCTTTTATTTATATGCACCTCCATGCCTTCGAATGACGTCGGTGAATCTTTATTTATCTCCCCAACCTTTGCACGTCAGTGGATAATATAATTCAACTTTAGACCTTAGAATTATTAAATAAAAATTTAATAATTCACCTCTTAACTTTGAATTGGGATATCTCCTTCATTCTTTTGAATTTCGTCATGAAACTTTTTGCACCTAGGTTTTATTGGAAAACCTTTTCATCCATCATAATTTGGAGAAGTCTTAGCATAGTGGTTTTAATGAAAAACCCTTTCCAATGGTTTTAATGAAAACCCTTTCCATTGGTTTTAATAAAAAACCTTTCCATTGGTTTTAATAAAAACCCTTGCCATTGGTTTTAATAAAAACCTTTACCATTGGTTTTAATAAAAACCATTAATATAATATTTAAAAAATTAAATATTATATGCCTCTTGTGCCACAAAACCCTGTAAATATCCATGCTCTCCAAAATATCATAAATGATTATTTATGAAGTGCTTTTGCCACCAAAACTCAATGTGATCCATGTGACATCAATGACAACACAAAATAACTCAAATTGCCAACAATCTCCCCCTTTGTCATTGATGGCAACACCTCTAATGCAAATCACCACAATCACTGCAAAAGCCATTTCTGAAAATCAAAGTTGCTCCCCTTGACTCAATACTCTCTATGGAGGCTGCTCCCCCTATCTCAATGTTCTCTTTGGAGGCTGCTCCCCCTATCTCAATGCTCTCTTTGGAGGCTGCTCCCCCTAACTCAATGCTCTCCCCCTTACTCAAATCTCTCCCCCTTTGACATCAATGGCAAAAGGGACACCTATGGGGCTAAAAGATATGACTCTTAAGCTTAGCCCCCTACCACCTTCTCTCTTGAGGTGATTAATTTTGGGGTGGGAGTACATTTACTCCCATATTACATTGTTCCTTTCCTTTGTCAACTTCCTTCCACATCTTTTTGGTCTCCTTTTCTTGATAAGTTACTTGATCTTCTTGTCTTGAACCTGTTTGACCTTCTTGCCTTGAACTTGCTTGACCTTCTTGCCTTGAACCTATTTGGAATTGAGTCCTACACCATCTTGCAATATGTCCAAAGTTATTGCAATTAAAACACTTGATATTGTAGCCTTTGGATGGTGCCCATATCCTGAATTCTTTCTTGAAATCATTTCCATATCCATTCCTTTCCTGAACCCTGTATTGTGAAGCTCTATTTCCATAATCATTTTGACCATGACCTCTGAATTGTGCAGCTCTATAATCAAAACCATATTGCTCATTTCCTTTGCACTGAGAAGCTCTATGACCAATCATGTTGCATAAGAAGCAATGTCCCTAAAAACCATACCTTCTTCCTTTGAAGTTCCTTCTAGAAAAATCAAACTTCTTTGATCCATAGACCCTACAGTGTATAGCCCTTGTCCAAATCCATTACAAGAAAAACAATGTCCTTGAAAAGCCCTTTGTTCATGCCTTGGTTCCTCATACCTTTCTTGACCATTATCCTTGTGATCATCTTTGACTTGTGCATTGTATCCTTGATCCTTCTTTGTGGTATCCAAATCTTCTTCCTTAACTTCTTCCTTGCTTTCTTCTTCAAGAATTTATTTGCCTTTTGAACTTGATTCACCTATCTCAAAACAAGATCCAAATTGGATATTTGGAGCCATAGGAGCTTTGGAACTTTCTTCATATTTCTCTTCATTTGTGTCCAATAGCAAACTGGCATCCGTCTCTATTGTCTCTAAAATACATGTTTCCTTCTCAGTGAAAATATCTTGACCTTTTGAGTCATGTGATGGATCAAACTTCTCAAGTATGGAACATCTCAATTCTTTTAGATTCTCCTTAACCTCTTGTAGTTGCTCATGGATATCATTGAAGTCTTCTTTTAGATCAACTGAGACATCTATCTTTCTTGAAATATCCTCTTGTTTAACTTCTTCTATTTGGAGTGGAAGTTCTTCTTCTACTTATTTTATCCCATAGAAAAACCCTTCTTCATCTTCACTATCACTGAGATCATTATCTTCTTCTATAGCAAACAAACTCTCATGAATCCTTTGTCTTTGCCTATTTCCTTGGTATGTCATTTCATCTTCACTATCACTGAAGCCATTGCAATATCCTGATCTGTGATCTCATTGACCACACACAAAGCATTGTTCTCTTTCACCTTCTATTCCTAAGAATAGATGTTCTTCCTTTTCATCATCTGAGTGATCTCTATCACTGTGATCTGAGCTATCATTTGCTTCTTCAATGTAGAAAGTTTTCTTAGTCTTACGAAAACTTTTCTTCTTCTCATGCTTGCTTTGCTTGTACCTATCATCTTTGTCATGCTTATGCTTTCCTTCTTCTTTTCTTCTGTGATCCTATTTTTCATCATCATTATTTTCTTCATGTGGACACTTGTTTGCATAGTGACCATAATCACCACACTTGTAGCATTTGACTTTCTTCATATCCCTGTAATTCCTTGAGTCCTTTTTCCTTTTGATGAAGTTAGCTTCCTCATCATTATCTGAATCTCTATCTATCTCTGGATCTTTCCCTTTATTTTTCTCTAAAGCTTTGAATGCAATTTCTTTCTTTGGAGCCTGATGCTTATCTATCCTCATCTCATAAGTTGTGAGAGTTCCTTGTAGTTCTTCCATTGTTAGCTTGTCGATATTCATTATTTCTTCTATCACTGAAACCTTTGCATCATACTTCATGGGAAGTGATCTCAAAACCTTTTGAGTAACATCTGATTCTTTCATCTCAAATCCTAGGCCTCTCATGGTGTTAGCAATCTCATCAACTCAAAGTAAGAACTTTGTAATATCTTCAGAATCTTCCATTTTCAATTCCTCGAATCTTCTTCTATGAGTTTGTAGTTTTGCCAACTTTACCTTGGAATCTCCTTCATAGGTATTCCACAACTTGGTCCACATTTCATTAGCTGAATTACATACCATGACCTTTGCAAAATCTGTCTCATGAAGCCCACTCAGAATACAATTCATTGCCTTTGCATTGATCTCAACCAATTTCTTGATAGTCTTATCTATCTCGGGATCACCTTCAACCTTATACTCTTTTGCAACCATCTGCCATACCTCATATCCTTGTGATATCAAATAGTTCTTCATTCTCATGCTCCAAAAAGCATAATTGTTACCGTCAAACAGTGGAGCCTTACTTGTAGATGATCCATTCTGTGAAGCCATCTGTGTTCTTGTAGAATCTGCCCTCAAGTTGTTAGCCTTTTCGAAGGAACCCGCTTTGATACCAATTGAAGAACACAAGCTTATACTGAGAGGGGGGTGAATAGTATAGCACCCACTTTTTACTTTCTTTCCAAACCAATATCAATTAGTGTCCTCAATTGCAATAACCAAATATAGCAGTGTGCATTAATAACATAGATAGCAATAGTAAGCAAGTGCACAAATCATCACACACAATTGAGACACAAGATTTAACGTGGTTCCCCCAATGTGGGGTAGTCCACAAGATAATCTCCTTATAATATTTCATAAAGAAATAGGGATCCTTATCCCAATACAAATGATTACTTTGATCTGCTCAAAGCTAGGCTATCCTGATCTACTTAGGTGGGCTCCACTGATCTGCTCAGCTAGGCTCTCCATTGATCTACTCAGCTAGGCTATCCACTGATCTTCTTAGCTAGGCTATCCACTAATCTGCTCAGCTAGGCTATCCACTAGATATGCTCAACTAGGCAACTAGTGTTGATGTGTTTTCTATTTCTGTCCTATCTCTTTCACTACTCACAAATCTGCCTCAATGCCTTCTCACAAGGCTCAAACAATCCTGCTCAAATGTTATCCCAAATCTATCCTCAAAGCCTTCACAAAAGGCTCAAACAATCCTGCTCAAATTTTGTCCCAAATTTCTCAAACCCTTCTCAAATTTCCAAATTTCCCAAAAGCCTTCCCAAAGGCTCAACCAATCATGCACAAAAGTTGTCTCAAATCTATCCAAAAATTCTATCCCAAAAGCCTTCCCAAAGGCTCAACCAATCATGCACAAAATTTGTCTCAAATCTATCCAAAAATTCTATCCCAAAAGCCTTCCCAAAGGCTCAACCAATGACTCTCAAGTAGCACTCAAATCTCAACCACAAATCAATGAAGGCAAGGCTCAATGATGAACTCAACAATGGATAACAAATGAATGATGACAATACTCAACAATGTGCTCAACAATGAATGGCAATGTACTCTTCAATGGATGACAACAATGATCCACAATGATCTCAACAATGTATGACAAATGATCTCTCAAATGGATGACAACAATTCTCAATAATGTACTCTCAAATGGATGACAACAATGCTCAATAATGTACTCTCAAATGGATAACAACAATGCTCAACAATGTACTCTCAAATGTATGGCAAATGAGCTCTCTAATGAAAACCTCTCCAAGAAATAACAATGAGGACTTCAACCAACCAAGGACAATCTCCACAAGTGATAGCAATAGGTTCTCAATAATATCTTCCTCATGCAATGTCAATAAGCTCTCAAGAAACAAGCACAACTCCCTCAAGCAAAGAGCTCTCAAATAGCCAACAATGATCTCCTCAAATGAAAGACAAATGTATCCACAAGTGACTAGCAAATGATCTCCTCAATGGTCTCAAATAGTGGCAATGGACTTAACAAGTAACCAACAATAATCTCCTCAAAGCAATAGCAAAAACCTCCTCAATAATGGCAATACTCTCAATGAACTCCACTAAAGCAATCATGGAACTCAAGCATCAATTTTATCCATAAAATTGATTTTCTAATCCATCCACTTCCTCTCAATAGCCAAGGCACATAATCAAGCAATTTGTCTTCAACTTCAAACCCTAACTCATGTGCATGTCTTCTAACTCAAGGTAGCAATTAACTAGGTCTCAAGTTCCTAGTTTAATTTCATAATTAAATCATGCACTAGGACATATAACAAGTTCAACACTTTTCAACCTTATGACTCCCTAATTTCATTAACACATACAACAAGCACCTATGCTTTTATTTTTAATTCCACACCTTATAACTCCACATACAACAATCACAAATATTTAACTTCACACCTTATAACTCCCTAAGCACATACAACAATCATTTATTTTCACTAAATACCTTATGACTCCCTAGTTATAATAGAAATGATTTTCAATGCACCAAAACTTTGGCAATATCAAATATTACCATGCGCTAGAGATAAATACCTTTTTACAAAATTCATAGCCTTCGCAACCTTCGAAATCGTTAATGCCTTTGCCAAAATTAATGTGCCTTCACCACCTTCGAAATCGTTAATGCTTTGCCAAAAATCAATGCGCCTTCACACCTTCGAAATCGTCAATGCCTTGCCAAAAATCAATGCGCCTTCACACCTTCGTGGGAGTCAAACTCTGTTCCTCTCGCCTAGCGCTGTGAGGTGCTTACCACATGGGCATCAGCCCATGTTGGGATTTAATCCCAAACACCCAACTTCACCTGTGCTCAAATATGAAAAACTTAAGTTGCCTTCCTTAGCAAAACACTTTGCCCTTGGCGGGATTCGAACAACGAACCTACCTTGTGCAAAGTTCGTGCGCTACCAACTGCGCTATAGGCTCCTGCGTGATGTCACTTTCCCATGCTGTTTACTTGACCTTGCTCTCAAATCGAAAGTTATTTATCCTTCTTTCTTCGTTGCTCCCCTTTCGATGACTCTCTCTCATGCGCTATGTCAAGTCTTCAATAAACAAAGGTTTTTCACCTTTTATTTATATGCACCTCCATGCCTTCGAATGACGTCGGTGAATATTTATTTATCTCCCCAACCTTTGCACGTCGATGGATAATATAATACAACCTTAGACCTTAGAATTATTAAATAAAAATTTAATAATTCACCTTTTAACTTTGAATTGGGATATCTCCTTCATTCTTTTGAATTTCGCCATGAAACTTTTTGCACCTAGGTTTTATTGGAAAACCTTTTCATCCATCATAATTTGGAGAAGTCTTAGCATAGTGGTTTTAATGAAAAACCCTTTCCAATGGTTTTAATGAAAACCCTTTCCGTTGGTTTTAATAAAAAACCTTTCCGTCGGTTTTAATAAAAACCCTTGCCATTGGTTTTAATAAAAACCTTTACCATTGGTTTTAATAAAAACCATTAATATAATATTTAAAAAATTAAATATTATATGCCTCTTGTGCCACAAAACCCTGTAAATATCCATGCTCTCCAAAATATCATAAATGATTATTTATGAAGTGCTTTTGCCACCAAAACTCAATGTGATCCATGTGACATCAATGACAACACAAAATAACTCAAATTGCCAACAGATCCCCAAATTTGGGGTGTGTTGTGCAATGGCCACAACAAATGGTGACTCTACTGGGAAATGCTCCTGAGCATTTTGGATGAAGAACCCGATCTGAAACCAAAGAAACCAAATATCAGAGAAATAAACATCATCTAGCAATATCCAGAGAAAGTGGGGTAAACAGCTTCAAATGAAAACAGATGAACCATTTTCTTCTGCTCAGTGTGTGAATTGTGATTCATTTTGTATTCTTGAAACAATCCAGATTCCATCATTTATTTTGCATTTAGGCTATAAAATGTCACTCATAAATATGTGCCTCTGCATTGCTCCACTTCCAGCCAGGCATCTATAGCCCCGGTGGAGATGACCTTGATCTCTTCTAGACCTTGCTCTACTACCAACCAGGCATCTATAGCCCCGGTAGAGATTATCTGAATCACCCAGGCATGAGATTGATTTTGCATATTTCTTTTTTTTTATTTATAAGCATTTAATTGCTTTGCAAAATTTGTATGCCACTTAGGTTAGAGACCACTTAAGGCTAAAGATGGAGTGTATTAGATTTTTGCCTTAATTTGCAAACCAAAATGACTTTATCCTTCAAGATTTCAAAGAATACCCTTTAATATAGTGAGCTACATGTGGAGCTTCAGTGAAATGTCTCATTGTTCCAAAATCCACCATCTTAGTCCAAAATCTAAGAATGATTACTAAACAATTTCATTTCCTTTTCCTCAATTTCACCCGATTCCAAACTAGGCAATCCATCCTACATGACAAAGGAACAACTATCAACAAAGAGACCAGAAGTTAGTAGCTATCACCAAACACTACCTCAATCAGAGGAACAAACCCAAAAGTGTGAACATGAAAAGCAAAACACAAAAATAAACCCAAAACCTAACCTAATGTGAACTGACATAAATGCAAAGCACACAAAAAAAACAAAGCAAAACAAAATTTTGAAATCAAAGATCACAAAACAAGCAAATAAATGAAAACTATATCTAAACACTGTAAAATAAAACACATGAAAACAAAAGACTATATACAAGACTATTTACAAAACAAGACTTGGGATTTTCCATATATGAAATTTTCCAAGATCCCAAACACGATTACCATAATTTGAGAGATGCCCATAATGATAGGCATGCTGATTTTGATGGGTATCATCCCATAATAGCATTAAATATGAAAGCTCAAAAGCCTTTATTTTTCCTCTCTCACCCCACCAGTTTGATTTAATTCCATCTTCATTATCAAATTTAGATTTTGCTTCATCAAAATTAATGGTCCATAACTGATCTTCAATTAATTTCTTTTTACTATGTGAGATGTTTATTATTGAATTTTTATCTTCAATCATAGTTTCAACTAGCATGGTGTGAATTCCCATTTTTGATTAAGTGCTCAAAATACTATCTTCATTGTTATGATTAGACATGATCCTTTCCAAGCTTGACCCTATTTCTGAAAATTTGATTGTCAAACCATCATTCATAGTTTCAGACCAATCATAATGACGCAACATTTTACAAGCATCTAGGATATCTAACATATGAGGATCATTATAACTTTGTATCCTAGATTCAATTATCAATTGTTGATGAACTTGATTCAGTAACTCAAAAACATCTACTTCTATCTTGTTCAACATAGCAACCTTATTACTGGTGTGAGTAGGAGTCAACTCTAGTTCTTTGTTAACCACAAATGGCATTTCATTATCAATAATATTTGAATCCAACAAATAATTATGCAAAATTTTACCTAGAATTCGAATGGTTGAACAGAAAGGCTGAGATTCTACCTTTTGTACATTTCCATTTACCAGGACTTGAGGAGCCTTTGTAATTCCTTCTTTTTCCTCATGATCTTCATCATCATCATCTTGTAGCCCTTCATCTTCATCAATTACCTATTTTTCAAAAACACCAAAATTAGTCACAAAATTAAAAATATGCCCATCATTTTCAAACCATAAATCTTGCTGGTCAAGGGATGTGTTAAATAACAAATCTTCCTGATCAACTACCTAAGTCATCTCAAATAGAGCAACATTTTCCTTTGGATCATCAACGATATCAAATCCAAACCATTCATGTTCTGGAGTTTTCTCTATCTGAGGTAACATAGGCATTATAGGATTATTAGGTGGGACAAGGCTTTCAATTTCTTGCACATCAAGTGGGAAAAAAGTGAGTGATTCCCCTTCTTTGTCTTGAATAATATAATCATTATCTTTCTAAAACATTTGGTGAGATTCCATCCCTTCTTTCATGCCATCTTCAGATTCTTCTTCAATTCAATGAGGCTATAACCTTCTTCAAATTCATCTTCCTCCATTTATGAAGGTTCATATGTTTCTAAAACTGAATCAATCTTTGCATTTTGATTAACTTGATTACCACAATCCTCATTTATGATTAATGACTCTAAGATTTTCATTTCTTTTTGGTCATTATTTGGAACATGTTGGATTTCTTGACAATCAATTTTACCAAGTTCATCTGAGTCTATAGAAGGTCCTGAATTATCATATGTTTCAATGCTAGTTAGATCCAGGACTCTTCCATCATTTGAGAGAATATCATATTGAGTATCATTGAAATCCATATCCTGAACATGATCTGTGGAATGATCTGGATGTGTATTTTGAGCATCTTGTTTTTGTGATTGAACCAAGTTCCTACCAATTTGAACAATTAACCTTTGCAAAATGTCTATTTGAAGATTGGTGTTATTAACCTGAGTTGTAGTAGCATCATGTAAAGGCATTTGGGTATTCTGAACTTGTGTAGAACTTGGGAATGATGGTTGATTCTGAGTGATATATTGAGATGAAGAAATGGTTGGGTGGGTAAGGGTGGTATTAAATGGTTGTTGATAACATGATCCAAGTTGTCCATGTGATGATATTTGACTCACACCAAAACCTTGAAAAGTCAATTGTTGTTCGAATGCTATTGCTTCACTATAAGCCTTGGACAAAGATGTGATTTGAGGAATCCTTCGCAAATACATGGAAATTGATGGGTCAAGAGTGTTGAAATATATTTGGATAGCCTCTCCCTCAGTAGGAACAAAAGGTACCACCAGTTGAGTATATAACTTATGGAACCTTTCAGTGAATAACTTCAAAGATTCATTTGGTTCTCTATAGGCAGTGATAAACTGATGGTATATGAGCATTTGGTTAACTGGCCTTTTATTAAAATGACTGAGAAATGTTACCTCCAGTTGAACCCAAGAGGTGATAGAACCTAAAGGTAGGTTGGTAAACCAGTCATATGCAAACCTATCCAAAGTGCAAAGGAACATTTTACAAGCAACATCTTCATGCATTATTTGCAAATGAATCATACTATATTTGAATGCATGAATGTGTGCTTCAGCTGACCTCATTCCATCATGCCTAAACTAGGGTAGATAACACGTAAAATCTATAGGCACATCATGTGAAGGCCTAGGTATGTTTAAAGGGCTATTGCCTACCATCCTTGGAGCAAAAACTGCCATTAGTGGACCTTAAAGAATATAACTTTTGGTACCAATTTTGCTAGTCAAAGAAATATATCTTGCAGAGATGCGTGAAATGACTAACAATTTTCAAATATTTTAACGAATAAATCATCATGTTCATCCATTATAATGCATCAATCAAAACCTAACAATAAGGAAAAATTCTCAAATTTGTAAAATATTAGCATCAATGCATCATCAATTAGAGAATTTTCCCATCAATAAATGTGAACTCCTTTCAATGAAAGCTTTGTAAGTCAAAACAAATACCCTAGAACCTCCTTCTAGCACCAATTCTGTTGAGTGATAATTTTTCCCAATTGCAAAATCACCATCACAGTCAGGGTATTATCAAAAAACCCTCTCTTGCAAAGAAATTTAAAACTTCTCCAAGGTTCTTGTTTGCTTAATTACTTAAAATGTGCTTGATTGCTTGTGAAAATATGAAAATGTGCTGAATACCTTAGAGGTGCAAGTAATTGTTAACAAGGGGCCTGTGGTTTGGTATTAATTTGATTTGCTTTGTTCTTTGTTGTTCATGAAATTTGTGAAAAATGTAACATTATTGATCATCTATCTACTTTGAAATGACAATCCTGGAACGGTGATTTAATCCATTTTATCTTCTTTTGTTAAATATTTTATCTTCTTTTGTTAACAAATTTTATCTTCCTTTGTTAAGCATTTTAACAAATTTTATCTTCCTTTGTTAAGCTTTGTTTGAGCATAAAAGAAAATGACTAAAATCTAACTTTGCAATTTGAAACTTTGGAATATCATATTAATTGTTCATTTTAATGAAAATTTGGAATTTATTGAAATTTCCATTTTTACATAAAATGAAATTAATTTGCTTGTTTGAACATGTGTGCAAAGTTTGAAATTTAGAATTCCCTTTAAAAATGTGAATTTGTGTGAAACTTGAAATTGCAAATTTCCTTTTTAAAATGTGAACTTATGTGAAATTTAGAATTTTGAATTTCCTTTAAAATGTGTAAAATGAGAATTGAAAATGTAATTGTGAAATTTTCATGCTTCCCTTTTGGGGTTTTAAATTTTATTTTTATTGTTATTTTTATTTTATTTGATGAAGTAAAAAAAAATGTAAAAGGGCTAGGGTTAGAGAAAATAAAATAAAATGAACAAGTCACTGTTAGCTTTAAAATTTCACACCGAACCAACATACATCAATATCCTACATTAAACCAGCATTAGTTTGACCCGTAATCACGCAATCCAACATCAATGTGGTGCAATATTCTAAGGGAAAAGGGCATAATATATTAAAAAAGGTAAGTTTACCATCAACATGCATAAATATTACTAAAATTTCCAATATATTGCCAATAAAAATATTTTCAAAATGAAATACAGTGCAGAATACCATGTTCCAATGGTTTCCAATGTTGAAATGGTGCAGTCCAACAACTTGGGAGGAGAAAGCTTCCAATAAAATCTGGTTTCCAACGTGCAATTTTGCCAAAAAAATCTTCGACCCTTTTCCTGTGCATTCCATTGGATATTTAAAATTTCCAAGAAAAAAAAACTCTTCATTTCCCCCTTCTACTCATTTGGCTTTCTAGCACTTCATTCTCCTCGACTTGTAATCATTATGTCATTCATTCTCCTTTCATAATGCTCTCCTTTTATTGGCATGATTCATAACGAACATATTCTCTGTTTACTTATCTTTGTGTAGCTAGTGATAGTGGGTGTGATGACAATTTTAATATAATGTTGTTATTTCCAACATGCCGCTCACATTATCTTTTGGATTATTTTGATTAATCATGTCACTCGTTACATTATATAAGGTAAAAATCAAGTAGGTCATCAAATCCTATGTTACACAGCCTTATGATCAGCACCAGACCCTTCTTGTCGATGGACTTAAATCCAATTGCTATGAAAATCCCCATCATCATTTTTGGATGCTCTCTAGCAACTCCTCCTAAGATGTAATAGTATTAAAATGCCCTACATTTTTTTAGGGTTTGTATTGGCCCTCTCTTTAAAGGATATCTTCAGTGCTGATCTCTTTGCCCTTGACATGGGGACAAGGAGCATCTCCAGTAGACCACGTATTGACACGATCTATAGATTGAGCCACCTCTATGTCCCAGTCACAACGATACACAATAAATGCCAAAACAATAGTCTAAACTATAAGTCATTATAGTTTCTCTTCAGACTCAGTGATGCTCAGTGGACACATTGACAAGCCTGGTTCTGGCATGATGACACTACAAAATCACCAAAGGGCCATACCAAAAATACAATATGAATTATCCTAGTATTCAGGCTAGATGACCCGACTGGCGTCTCTCCTCCACATCATTGACCTGTCACAGTTCATAGATTTCTAATATAGTACCAGATAAATACTCAAGTTCATTTTTCTATGGTATCCAAGCCACTATCGATGCTTCTTCACATCCCATGACCTCATAAATCTAAGAACATTTAACACTTTTACAATCAAAACCCTGTACTTCGATGATGCTAGTATGTATGGATCATAATTTCAAGCCATGGTTTCATATTACCATTATAATGTAACATTGTTGCACTGAATTCTTGCTTGGTATAAGCCCAAAGTGATAGCTCTATCCTATGGCATGGTGTAGCATGACAAGAAGATTCTATAATGGACTTGCATGGATCAACTGCTCCGAACTTCCAAACATCGCAGAGTGGAAACCCATCGTTGAGAACATTTTTTTTTCTTTGAAAACGTGACATGGTCATCTAGGTTATCCCTAAGCCATTTCTCAATGTCGCCTTTACATGACCATATGTAAAATATGATCCATTTCCTCTTCATGGAGATTTGGGTCTAGTCCCACATCACTTTAGCCATCCACGTCTACACAGGATGGATAGTCCACATCTAGGTAGGTTTTTTTTATGCAAGTCTAGAAGTCCATGTTTATGCAGGTTTGGCAGTCCACGTTTACACAGGTATGGCAGTCCACATCTATGCTAGTATGGTAGTCCACGTCTATGTCATCGCCACTATCTTCACCATGCTCACATTTGGCTATCTACCAAATCTACCAAATTACACAAAATATTAATTCATAAAGTATGAATTTAAAAATATAAAAATGACAAACTTATTTAATTATATATTTTATTTTTATATTTTTATTTTATTATTATTTATTTTATTTTATTTTATATATATATTTTTAATTTTTATTATTAAAGATTTTTTTTTTCATTAAAGCATGGGCATAAGGTATTTGGAAAACAACATAGAGGGTTTCCCTAGTAAACACCATGGGAACAAACACATGAAATCATAAAAGTATGCAATGAAAAATATGACAAAATAAACCTTTGGATTTTTCTTGACATCTTCATGACATCTCACACTATAACTCTATCTAAAGACAAATTTTGACATGAAATTTACCTTTGCAACCAACCCTACAAAACTATTTGGTACAAATTAACCAACAAAATCCTCAATGCAAACCAAAACTTCCAATAACATCAAAATTTAAGGTGGGTCCCCAAATTTGGGGTGTGTTGTGCAAGGGCAACAACAAAAAGTATTAAGAGATTATTAGATTAATATGAGCAATAGGGATGAGTTAGATAGGCTGAAGGAGTCAATTTTATAGATGTGATGATTTATTAGAGATTATATTAAGTTTTGATGGTTGATGGTTAATGTTGAATTAAAGGTGAGTTAAGAGAAAATAAATGTTTATTTAGAATATAAAGATGAAATATGAAGGAAACAAGATGGAAATAATTAGAAATGAGGAGAGATGGGTGTTGTCAAAACAATACCAAAAGTATTTTTTTGAAAAGAGGAATATGTATAGAGATGTTCCTCATAAGAAATGGCATATGTGAATGATTATTGTACAAGTGATTAAGCAGTAATAGATTGTATAGACACCTCATGTATCAAGGATTATATTTTTATAATTTTAGATTGCTTACGCACATTGTGCCTAAAGGACTTTGTGCCTTTATGATATGAATATTTTAATTCACCCTTAAGTAGTGGCTTTGTACCTAATTTATGGACATGTTATTAAGCAACTCATGGTAGATATGCCAAGTGGGACTTTCATTAGCTTGCCTAGAGGGAATTATATTATCTTGTCTAGGGGGACTTTAGTATGATATGATATAAAATATAGATAAAATATTGCCTAGGGGGTCTTTCGTTAAATTGTCCAAGGGGAATTTCGTTAGCTTGCCTAGGGGGTTTTTATATGATACAAGATATGTATAGAATTATGATTTTTGATTCATCCTTAAGAGAAGATTTGTGATAAAGGAATTGTAGCTTATATTCATTCTTCATGCTTTAAGGACTTGTGAATTGATTCATCCTTCATGATCGAAGGACTTGTATTTTATATTCATTCATCGTGCTTAAAGAAATTGTGATTTGACTTATTCTTCAAGGGACTTATAAAAATATGGTATGAACCTCGTTCCTAGCAGTGGATAAGATGAAAAAATAAATGGAAATGGATGCAAAACAAGTAAAATGTATTAAATCACCTTGGAATGTATTGTTGTTTCAATGGAGGTAACCCTGCCAATGCTCTCAATGAGATATGTTTTCTTATTCAATGCCTGCCTAGTTACACCCTTGTGAATGCATATAAATATCTATCCTAGAGTTATGAAGTGAAAGGATGCAATGGTCCATTAATAAATGAAGTGAATTAATAATAGTATTAAGGGTTAGGATTAGGATCCTAACATGCCACCCTCCTTAAAAATAGCTTTGTCCTCAAAGCTCAAATGGAGAAGCTTCATTCCATATTTTCCAAGTAGTATTTGCTCATGTTATTGCACTATTTTAATGTCATATTCTCATAAGTAGGGATATTTTGAAGGTGGAAGTATTGGTAGAAGATAGGTAGGAAGAATAGTAGGATCAGAACGACGATAGGAGGGCAATCCTTTTTGTGATTTCTTGGTGGCTTGGATAGAAAATAAGTGGGCAACCATTTTCTTGCCTCTATTGCAAATAATTTTCTCCATATGATGAGATCTTGCTAGTGGAGAAGGGCCTGATTTTAATCCTTTAAGAGTATACGTTTGATTCTTTATTATGAATTTCATCCATAATTCCACAAAATCCCATTGGATTATCCTGAGTGTTTGTATCCATTGTACTCCTAAGACAATATCACATCCTCCTAAGGGAATTGTATACATGTCATGTTTCATGGTGTAATCACCCAAGGTGAGCTTAATATTATGGCATTTCCCCTTACAAGCGATCCTTCCCCCATTACCAATCATGACTTCAAAATTATTGCAAGGATGGATAAAGCAGTTAGCTTGTTTTACCACATGTGGATCAATGAAATTATGGGTACTACTAGAGTCAATAAGCACAATAAGGTTTTATTTTTTGAAGGATCCAGGGACTTTCATAGTTTAGGGAGAAGAATTACTGATGAGGTCATTGAAATAAATTTCTAATGGACCGTGAGTGCTATCATCGGGTGTATCCATTATGACTTCTACCTTGATCTCCTCTTCGTCATTGGTTGATTAACAAGGGGTAACTGCATCCAAATTATATAATTTGGGTGTAATACATTTATGATTGGGTACAAATTTCTCATCACAATGAAAGCAAAGTTCTTTTCTCTTATTTATTTCATTTCCTTGGGGCTAATGCGTTTAATTGGTAGGATTCGGTTAAGTTTTGGGGGGTAAGTATTTTGTGATTCTATTTTAGATGGGTTTCCCAGTCGATGTTGGTTATTGAATTTCTCTTCTACCATTTGGGCTAGTGTGATAGTTTACATCATGTTAGTGGGATTGAGAATTTGTATTTCTAATCAAATGTCTTCCTTTAAGACATTGATGAAACAACTTTGGAAGAATGAAGCATTTAGCCCTAATGTAAGATTTGCTAATTTTTCAAATTGATCTTGGTATTATCACACTGTAGTGGTTTGGCAGAGTTTGGTAAGGGTTCCCATGAAATATTCAAATTTAGTAGGGTTGAATCATACCATTAGGTTTTTGGTAAATTCTAACCATGTAGGTGGGCCATTAGTCTTCTTGTACCACTGGTACCATTGGGTGGTGATATTTTCAAGGTGGAAGGATGCAATGCGAACCTTTGTACCTTAGGGATTTGATAGAGGGAGAAGTATTAGTCATCCCAATAGATCCAATTTGTGGGGTCACCTCCTTCAAATTTTAGAAAATCCAATTTAGTGGTTTGAGGTAGGATTGATGTTTGTGGTCCCCCGAGTAATTCTTGGTGTGTTGGTGCTTCGGTAGATTGGCTGTCTTGGATTAATGTCATATTTTGTTGTACCATATCCATAGAGTGGTTAGTGGCATCAATTTTTAAGTCTAGTTTTGCTATCTTGTTTTCATAGTCCGTCTTTAGTATAGTATTTTCATCCTTCCATTGGCAAAAATCCTCCTTTTTCATGATTTTCTTTTCAAGATCGTCCTTCCATCGATTCATTTCCTACACAAAATATTTCATCGCGTCTTGTGGCCTCCTTCCATTGGAATTTTAGGGTGGTTTGTATTTAGAAGTCCCCTTTTGTAGTTGAAAATTAAGGTTTTTTAAAAAAAAATTGCAAAAAAAAAAAAATTTAAAAATTTGATAATTTTTTGCAAAATTTGGTTTTTCAATTTAATTTGGGCTCAATAGTCATTTTTTGAATTCAAATTTTTGAGAATTGGTGGGAAAAAATAGCTAGTGCACGGTGATAGATTAGCGAGCGATGACAGTGGTGGCTAACGAGCAACAATGACTTAGCGAGTGGTGGTGGTGGCAGCTAACAAGTTGTGGCAACTTAGCGAGCGACAGTGATGGGCTAACAAGCAGTGGCCTCTTTAGCGAGCGGTGAGTGGAGTTAAGTCAGGGAGTGTAGAATGAAAATTTTCAAGGACACATGGAAGACTAGGTTAGGAGCAGTCGGGTCAACTGTATCTTAACAAGGTATTGCACGAGGATTCAAGATAGAGTGACTAAAAGTCACGTAAATCTTATATGCTTTGAATATTATTTAAACACTTAAAATTATTTTATCTAATCGATGTGGGACTAAAAGTCCCATTGACTATTTTCCTTGTGCACTACTCCGATCGATGTGGGACTAAAAGTCCCATTGACTATTTTCCTTGCGCACTAATCCAACGTCGGAGTTCATCGTCGATGTCGAAATTATTTTTTAAAACCTTAGTTTTGTAATTTAATTTTTATAAATTTTTGCCTGATTTTTTTCGCTGTCACCTGAAAACATCGTAGAATGATATTTTAGTTAGATTTTTACAATCTGAATCTAGTTTTTGAACCCGGTTTGCTTACAAGTATCTATGGGTATATATATAATTTTTTTAATTTATAATTCTTTTTCTTGTAATACATCCCAAAATCACTGAATTTTAAAAAACTCTGTTGGAAAATGAAAATGCCGTTAGCAGGTTTTTATTTCTTCACTATTTTTTATTTTGCTTTCAATCTGGGAAGTGCTTATGGCATCCAACAGATATTTGAGACTTTCTTGACGTCCCAAGATTTTGTTTTTACTTTAAAAATGATTAATACACCTTCAGATGGTTTTCTGCAAGCATATGTTTATGGTAACAACGTGATAAATTAATTGGATGAACAAAGGCACAAAAATTGAGTGGTTGATGATTGAAATTTAAGAAAAGAATGAAAGATGTTTATGGTGAATGATGGCTCTAATACCAGATGGTAGGAACCTCATTCCTAGAAGTGGAGAAGGTGAAAATAACAATGGAAATTGATGCAAATAAGTAAAAATGTATTAAATTGCCTTGGAATGTATCGATGTTTCACAGGAGGTAACCTTACCAATGCTCTCAATGAGATATGTTTTCTTATTAAATGCCTGCCAAGTTACACCCTTGTGAATGCACATAAATATATATCCTAGATTTATGAAGTGAAAGGATGCAATGGTCCATTAATAAATGAAGTGAATTAATAATAGTATTAAGGGTTAGTATTAGGATCATAAAAAATATTACCTTTAAGTGTCTACTTAAAGAACATTTTGAATACGATTTATTTGGATAAGTGCATTTTGATTACCTTTAAGTAAGGGCCTAAAGTAAATTTTTGATTTGTATGTATCCATTAGCCATAGGACATCTTGATTGATTAGCCTATTAGCCATAGGGTATTTTGATTTAGATTTTCCCCTTAATATTAGGGTATACGATTGAGGTTGTAGATTAACCCCTTAGCCTTGGGGTAATTTTTATTTAGATTGTATATTTGAATCATAGAGAAATTCTATAGAGGAATTATGCTTGATTGGTGTGGCAATGAGTGATACCCCTAGTTGAGACAACATTGTTGATAGATTGCCTCCACATGTAGAATGTTGGATGGAAAAGAATATGATGAGATTGATTACCTATCATCATTTATGGATCGCCACAGTAGTAATCATGTGATTCAATTGATTTTTAAATTAAATGATTAAACAAATTTTGACTTAATATATTACATTGACTGAGCCATTTAAGGAAACATTATTATAAAAAATACATTCATTTTATTTGATCAGTCTATTTAGAGACACAATTGAATGGTCCATTTATAGACACATTATATTTGAGCAGTCTATCTAAAAACATATTTAATTTGATTGGTCTATTTAAATATGCATTTAATTTGAGTGGTCTATTTAATGACACATTTGATTTGATTGACCTATTTAAAGACACATTTAATTTGAGTGGTCTATTTAAAGATATATTTTATTTGACTGGCCTATTTAAAGATACATTTGATTTGATAATTCTATTTAAAGGTACATTGGATTGTATTGGTCTATTTAAAGACATTTGATTTGATCAATTTATTTAAAGACACATTTTTTTTGAATGATATTTTTAAAGATATATTTAATTTGATCAGTATATTTACAAATACATTTGATTTGAGTGGTTTATTAAAGACACTTATTTTGATTGGTCTATTTAAAGACATTAAATTTGATTAGTCTATTTAAAGATACATTTGATCTATTCATTTTTTTTATTTTGAGGCCATTGAAGGAATTTTGATGGGATTCATATATTTAAAGGCTAATGACTCATCCTTCTCACTCAAAGGATGTTTATGTGATTTATCCATTTAAGGACTATTGATAATCCATTTAAGGACTTATGATTTATGAGATTGCTAGCCTTAGGACACTTTTGGTTGATTGAGATTTACCTCTTTTTTTCAATGAATTTACAATTTTTTTTATGAGGGGTCCTAGTCCCCTCATACTAATAGGGGTTTGAACCTTTGACCGCCCAAAGAGAGGTCAAATCCTTTACCACTATAGTAAGCTTACAAGATTCATCCCCTAGTCTTAGGGTATTTTTTATTTAATCTTATTTGTCTTATAGAGAAGTATCATAAAAGGCTTATGATTGATTGGTACAATAACAAATAATACCCTCAACTGAGAAGACAATTTATTGCTTCTCGATTATCCCCAAAAAAATTATATTATGTAAAAACAATAGATATTGGGATTGATAGGACTATCAACACTTATAAAAACTTGTAGTATTCATAATATAACCATTAATAAGATAGAAGAAATTAATTTGATTGATTTTGATATCAACACTTGTGAACTTTGCAGTATTCATCATGTGGAAAAGAGGGTTGTAGTTCAAAATAATTGATAAATATAATTTTGACAAAAATTAAATTAAGCTAGAGAGATATAAAGTTGCTTGAAATATGATAACTAGGTGATTGAGTTGATAGAGGCAAATGATGAGATTGATGATTAAAAAGAGAGATTATAAGATTGATGATAAAAGAGAAATATGTTGAGATTGAGAGGGATAGATAGAGATTGAAATTGGAAAAAATAGCGATATACATATTAGATAGATCAAATTGATGGAGATAGATTAATATGATGAAGGTAGATTATAAATAGATGATTAGATTGATAGAAATAGATGCTAGATTGATAGAGATAAATAATTGAATTGTTAGAAGAGGATGGTTAAATGGATAGGTATGAATTGATTCAATATGGATGGATCCACACTAATAAATATATGTTGATAAAGATAAATTGACAAAGATGGATTTAAATTATTAAGAATAGACTGATTGTGAAAACCTTGATTTGATTCACAAAGGTGGTAAATGGGAGGATCCACTCGTATCAATCATCTAGTGCAAGTGCAATACAAGAAATAAAATATCCTAACTAGGATCACAATTTGAATCATCATGGATACCTAACTCATTATGCAACAAGGATTCTAGGCAATGAGAAGCACATACATACAAGTAGGTATGAAGGCAAGCAAAATGCATACAAGCAACAAGATGAATAAGTAACCAATGTAGACTCAAATGGAATATTTACTAAGGTGCATTATATAGATGGGTTCTTCACCATAAGTGTGGCTAGGTGGTAAGCTCCTTAACAAAATTTGATATTTATGATGAAAGGGTTTATCCAATATAGGCCAATATTAATAAATTCACACTAGCAAAATGTGTGTACTAAAAGAGGCAAGGACCTAGGAGGAGTGATGGTTCTTCACCCTCCTTATTCAAATCCAACCCATTTATGGAAATTGTATTGTCATGGGATTTCCAAAAGAAAAAAATTGGCTTTGTTGTCACTATCAAATAAAAATGAAGGAAGAATAGACTGACTATGGTTAGGATTATACTCTATCCCACAATGTATCATCCTGGATTTAATTTCCAAAGGATATTTTATATCCTACTCATGATGGCCTAATATTTTACCTTGATATCTCATTTTGAAAAGAATCAAATTTAGGATGGGATACAAGTTTCACAAGTAGCATATGCATACTATTGGTTTTTTAGGGGAGGGTTACAAGCACACTTTTTCTTATCATTGGTAGCACCAGTATAAACAAAGGAACATCTCCCTATTTGTATTATTTGACCCTTCCTAGAATGTAATCTTATGGTTTTATGAGACTAAGGGATCTTGGCTAGGTCCAAAAAATATTTATTTTTATCTTTATTATTAATGTTTAGATTGGGTTTATTAACAATTTGATATTCAAATTGATTATTATTAGGTTAATTATTTAAGATTAAGGACCTTAATGCATCATTTATTTGATAAGAATAAGAAGGTGATGAAGATAAATTAAGAGATAAAATATTTTAGTGATGATTTATGAAAAGAGTTTATCAAAATAGTGGAGCATTCCCACCATACCTTGATTTGGAGGTGGGGCGTTCCTGTAGTGAATATAGTTTGTTGACTTTTGACTATGGTCCAATAGTGGATCATTGAAAATTTCAAGATCTTGATTTGAGAAAGGTTTATAATCAAAGGTGGTGAATATAAGTTGAAAATTATCTAGTAAGTCTTGAATTAGGTTACTAAGGCTAATGCATATGGTCAAATGATTGTCAATGTGACAAAAGGCATAATGCTCATTGGGGTAGAACCAAACAACTTTCTCCTTTTTGGGATCTATAGGTTTGATGGGTGTGAGCTCTATAATTTTAGATTCAAGGATCTATTTTAGAATTGACAAAGGGGATTTGATATAATTTGAAAAATGTATCTTAGGATTGGATTGTTGAGACTTCCTTATGACTAGTTTTTGAAGAGTTGTTACAACACCCACATTTTTGATTTGATAGGAATCGATAACTCCATCACCTATAATGTGTTTATTTTTGTATTATAATTTTGAATGGGAGGAATATTTTCCTCTTATTTATGGGATTTATATTTAAAATACCTTATTTGAGGAGGATGGTTTCTATTATTTTGACCATTTCTATTGTATTTTTAAAAGAATATACATTGGTTATTTCTAAGTAAAAGGCTAAATGCTCATTAAAGTTTCTTATAAATGTGTATAGTAGATATTTTGGTGGAGGGACATACGAAAGCCTTCCCACTAGGTTTTTCCACCTTGCCAAAAAGTCCACCAAAATTCATCCTAAATTTACTTAAGCTTATATAGATCACTAATTGTGACATTTTCTTCGATGTAAATAGATAATTGCTTGACAAGAGTTTTGAAAATGTGTCTAAATATTTTGATGGAGTTCCTTGGTATTTAGTAATACCATTCCAATGTGACATCACTAAGGATTTTAAGAAATGTCTTTAAGAACAATATTTCATCATAGACAATATTACTACAGGTAGTCCTAAGGAGTCTAAGGTGGTTAATAGGATCTTCTTTCCCTTTTCAAATTTGAAAATTAAGGGTTTCAAAGTTAAGGGAAAAGGATGAATGGCTATGATAGGATCTAGGGTTTGATTGCAAAAATAATCATAGAAGTCTTGTGATTGGAAGAGGATCCTTGAATATAGGCTATTTGTTACTTCAGTTGCTCTAATTGTGAGGTTAAAGATTAGAATTTAAAAGAAATGAGTTTATATGGTAAATAAGAGATGTGTTGTGGGATGAGAGGACTTTGGAAATTAATGTAGGAATAAGGTTGATGTATTGGGGCATAAAATATCATAGGTGGCATTGTGTGGTTCATCCTAAGTCATTTAGAATGTAGGTATTAATAGATGTAGGATGAGAGATTGGAGGAATAGATATTTGAGGGAAACACATATTTGTACTGATGGGATTAAAAGAAGTGTTGATAAAGGGATTTGATATTGGAGGATTAAGGAGTACATACAAATTAGGGATGTAATTTTTGTTGACTTGTTGGGGTGCGTGGCAACTTACATTGACCCTTAATAATTATTCAAGTGAAGGCATAGATGAATGATTCACCAAAGACAATGGGGCATTTGATGTCCCACCACCTATGAAATTAGAGATGATGGGAGGAGTAGAGTCAACAAAATTAGCATTTAATGCATTTAGTATTGAAATTATTTGATTAAGATTTGTATTTATTTGTTTTAAAATTTGAGGGTTAGAATTATGTTGTTGGAGGTGATCCAAGAGTGAAATATATCATGTGGAAATTTTTTGATTGTCAACCCTAAGTATTTTTGTCATAAAATATCTATCTCCACAAAAATGTTGTAATATGATCAAAGGATCTAAAGATTACCCTTCCTAAGGAATCATTGTGAGGGGTTATAGAACCCAAATATGTGGTACCTTTGTTGTCCTCTTCAATGTTAGGGTTCTCCAAAGGGTGTTGATATTCAATATCATTTACCAAAGAGGGAGGATTAGTGGAAATTTTATGTGCTAAACTATGAGTATGATAACATATTTTGGCCATGGTATAGAGGGAAGGAACTTGATTAATTAAATTTTGATTAAAGAGTTGTTTAAAGAAGAATAAGATGCTTTTGATGCTTATGTCTCCTTATCTCGATGTACCAATCTAATCAATATATCTTACTAGCCTCCATATATATTGAAGATACCTATATACCTAACCATTCTCTATAGACCCATCAGTACATGTGAGATAGTTGGTACATTGGATGATGATGGTACAAGGAAGTGACCTCTAGGTACGTGACTCAAGATGAAACATGAGAGGTAATAGAAATCCTCCTTATGAATCCCACTAGTAAAACATGTTATATTCCTTAATAGGATTAAAATACATATGAGACCCTATATGGGTGGTTGGAAACCTAGGCTCACAATATACTCAATATAGCCTAGAGACTCGTATTATGGTTACTCAAAGGATCTTGTATGACCCTTAATAGGACTAGCCCTTCATTATATTTTTATTAGTCTTGATTAATGTGTGCTATAATAATAAAACAAAATTTAAATGATCTTGCTTAAAGTATAGTTGATTTTATCTTGATTACGTTTGGTTTAGAGAAGGAATATTTTGGGAACCATGGTAGTGTTCATGCCAAGTTCACTAAAATATGAGTAGACCTAAACCTGTCACCTCATGATATAGGGTATATGTTATGAAATCCTAAGATATGTATTATAGATAACTTTTGCAAACACCTAATATTTCTTAGGAAAACAATGTTTTACACTTGAGATTCCTTACCTAAACCTTTAAATCCTAATATGATCTAGAGATGCAAGCAAATAAGATTTGTAAGAAAACTAGACCTATGCTATGGGATATTTAAATTTTGATGATACAAAAAAAGTAATGGTTATTTATTTCCAAAGGAAATGGTGTAAGGAAGAAGATGCAACAAACAATCTAGCCTAATGCAATCTATATGCATTTTAGATTTATGCATGGGATTTATAATTATATAATATCCCCCATAATGATTAAATTAAGGTTCAAAATTTCCTTTCTATTAAATCAATAGTAAATCTAGAAATAAAATCTAATTATAGAAAATATAAGATAGAATACAAAAATATAGAAATAAAAATAGAGGATCTAATTCAGAAATACCTAATTTTTACTTCGGAGGCAAAACCATTATTGGATACAAATTCATTGCCAACATTTTTGCCAGTCGCTAGTGTTTTTGAAAGAACTTATAAAATAAACAAAAAAATGGAAAAAAAATAGTTTAGAGGGGTCCACTTGGTCTAGAAAAGATAAGGAAATCCCTTGATCCAACTGGTTAGACCCTTGTTTCCATGGTAAAATATGGAAAAATGATAAAAACCAATGATAAGTGCACCAATGGCAAAAACACTCCCAACCCCAAATTTGGTGGTATTTTTTATTATGTTAGCAAAAAAATAATATGAGAGATACAATTATCTAAGATATTTAATATTAAGAATGCAGGGTCCCTTCTAGAGAAATACCATAAATTATAGAAATTAGATAATAATGCCTACCAACTAGACTCAAAATGCTTGAAATGAATATGTGTGCTAATGCAATAATGAGTAAAATAAGTCACTAATTAGATACAAGGAGACAATAAGATGAGTTACTAAAGGTGAATCAAATCAAGAACCAAAAACATATTAGAAGATAAAAAATGACCTAGATCAAAGAGTTAAAAATGTAAGAGACTAAATGAGAAAAAATGGAGGAAAGGTGATGCAACCCAATACTATGGAATTGCTTTCTCTTGGCCATTTAGTGAAGATTCCTTGATGCTTTATGATAATTTTAGATGCTTTCTTTGAAAGCTCCAAACCATAGCTAGTATTATTGATTAGGGAAAATGCAAGATGAATGCTAAAGATAAATGGATATAATTTCAATATGATGAGGACTTGATGAGTAATAAATATTATGGAAGAGTTTTATTATAGCAAAAACTTATTGTTTAGAAGCAAAATTTGGTAGAGTTTTGGTGGTTTAAATTGTTGATGATATGCCCTCCTTAAGGGATGAATTTATATATTTTTGGAGTCCTCTTAGAGGGAAAAGGAAGGAGGAGAAGAATGATCAAAGATGCTTGTAAGGAACAAGAAGGTTCTTTGCATTGCATGCAACTCAGTAGGCATGATCATGTCTTGGAGTGAAGAGTGGCTTGGGGTATTCTTAAGAGGTATGCCTATGAGATTTCACTCTTGCCAAGTCAAAAATGTTGTGAGAAAAACTATTGCAAGGAAAACCCATCATAAGGGAAAGCTGCTACTAGTGATTTTGTAGTATTGTTTTTAAGATATGACCATTAAAATTTGAATTTGTGAAATATAGTGAAATTTGGAAAAAATGTTGCCAATATGCAAAAACACTGTCAACATTTTTGTTAGCCAATGATGTTTTTATTTTTCTCATAGTTAGTGGTAGTAATATTTATATGAGTATAGGATTATATATCCTTGTTGGAAAACTATTTTTGATATATTTATAGTGGAAGTGTTTGTTTATATATTTGTGAAGATTTGTAATGGATATTAATTCCTCAAATATGCTATTACCTGATCCTAAATTGTTGAAAGGTGATAACTATCAATTTTATAATGAATGCTCCAAATTTTGACATGAGGAAGGTGGATTTAGTTTGAATATTTAGAAGGATGGTGTATGAGGGTTAATTGATGGAATTGGAAAACTTGAAAGTTAGCCAAGCATTCCAAAATTGGGTGTCTACAAACTCTAATCCTACATTGAATTTGATGTCACTTCTTTAGGTCCCTTAATCATAACCATAAATATATATATATATATATATATATATATATATATATATATATATATATATATATATATATATATATTGTAGATAAGATACTATAGCATTAATACTAGGTTTTATAGGTTGACCCAAAACCTTTTACAAAAATCAACCCAGGGTTGTTGATGAACATGTCCTTACTAAGGATCCTATATATGTAAAATCTACATGCTGCCAAATCCATTACATCCGGTAAGGCACATAGCCTGTTATCAAAAAGAAACTTCCCATACAACATTTTGGGTATACGCTAAGAAAACACACCTGCATCATAATTACAAAAAGAAAAAAAACAAACATAGATCCCTTCCTTGAAACAGTGGAGAAGCAAAAAGTTGCAGACACACATAGAAGAGTACTAAAAAAACTCCCACAAGCTCTGTATTGATAGTTACTCTTAATAATTCTTTGGTAATTGATTTCTTTTGTATATGAAATGCTTTGGGACCACATCCCATCTTTGCCAATCAACCTTGGAGAAGTGAATCTGCTAGCTAGATTTATGGTGGTGGCTATCTGGTGGTCCACATGGCTCTGGTTCGAAGTCTTATATTACCGTTTATTTCCTGCCCTATGATTATCAACCAACCTCAAATTACTGAAACAACTAGGAGCCATGTTATCTGACATGTGATTATCCCCATTATTATTTGTGGTATTTCCAAGCAGCATCCACCAAGACTGACAGCTCGGATAATTTTTATTGTGAGTCCATTTCAAAAAAGATACGCGAATACTCATAGCCTTCGAACTTACAGTGCCTTCCCTGTTGGTAAATTTGACTATAATTCTTGGCATTCTTATTTAGTAAGCTCCTCTACTTCTCTCGGGACACCGTGTTCCCATTTGAAAAGTTTGTCACCATCGACACCAAAATTGGCCAGCTTATCATTAACTTTGTTAGCTTCTCGAAAGACATGTTGGGCTTTTTTGTCTTGTCTTCCTTGGAAAAGGATCCTAGCCTCTTCAACAATTGTTTTAATCCTCCAAGGAGGTGTTTTAAAATTATTGAGGAGATTTATAACATGCATAGAGTCTCCTTCTATGATCAAATTGCCTTCTAAGTCTTGAGTCATTTGAAGGCCTCTCCACATAGCTCTAGATTCAGCTTCATTTTTCGTTCTTGTTCCCAAATATTTAGAAAATGCAAGCATCATATTCCCATTATGATCTCGTATAATGCTGCCATTGCCTGCTCTACCAAGATTGTCCTTAGTCGCTCCATAAAAAATAAGCTTAAACCAACCTGTAGAAGGTGGGGACCACTTAACATTGGCTCTGGGGTTGACTACCCTAGGAACAGACTCATCTAACAAGGTTAATCTTAAATATTGAGCAATCGTGGTATCCTGTAGATGAGGTTTATAGCTATCAAAAGGGATAAGATTCATATTCTCATTGGCAAAGGATAGGATCTTGGCAATGATAGTTTGATGATCATGGATAGACTTATTAAAGACTCTATGGTTCCTTTCTAACCACACCTACCAAATATAGTGATTGAGACAAATTTTCCACATGTATCTAAGTCTTTGGATTGAAAAGGGGCAAGGCCACTGGATGAAAAAATCAAGTACGGTGGCTGGTTTAACCCAAGAAATATTGAAGGCCTAAAAAACCCCACTTAGGATAGTCAAGGAAAAAGGGCACTCAAGGAAAATGTGATAAATGGTCTCCCAATTAGCCCTGCATAGATAACAGCGATTAGTGATACAAATACCTTTACGCATCATATTATCAATGGTTAGAATTCTTCCTTGGATAACCAACCATGAAAAGACTGTAATTTTTGGAATTAAATTTTTTATCCAAACTAAGTCCTTTTGGAGGACAAAATCCTCGTCATCAAGAAGAAGCTTGTAAGCTGATTTAACAGTGAACTACCTATTTTTCGTAGGATCCCAGGCCACTTGATCTTCCTTGGGTCTCATGGGGATAAATTGTTGCCCGAGAATGTTATAAAGATCATTTGATTCCACTTGAAATCCCTGAATCCTTATTTGTTTCCACTTCATTCTGCCTCTATCCTCAACCATATAATCGAAGACTTTTTTGCCAATGAGTTCTTTCATGATATCTCCTATTTGGGCTAAGTTAGGATATTGTGTCAGTGGTTCGTCCTTAGCCCACTTGTCATTCTAGCAATTTATCCTCTCACCATTGCCTAAAACCCATCTTAAACCTTTTTTGATGATTTCCTTACAATTGAGAATTGCTTTCCAAAAAGTAGAACCTTTGATTGGAACTGAGTCACTTAGAAATTCCATATTTTGAAGATACTTTCATTTGATGATAGCTTTCCATTCATTTTCTTCACCAGAAATGAGGTGCCATGCCTGCTTAGCTAGTAAAACTAAATTCATATGAGCAATTCTCCTCAAACCTAAGCCCCCATTTTCCCTGGGTCTGCACACTTTGGTCCATGCTACAAGGTGTATCCTTTTTTTCTCCTCTGATCCAGTCCATATAAATTCTTTTTGGAGTTTCTCAATTTTATAGAAAACCTTCACAGGGGCTTTGAAAATGAAGAGGAAATATCTTTGGAATGCTCTGAAGAGAGGCCTTAGTGAGGGTCAGTTTTCCTACTTGAGATAGAATACGACCTTTCCATCCAATAAGTTTTTTTGAATTCTTTCAATAACCCTGTCCCACATTGACTCTCTCAGAGAACCAATGAAAAGAGGGAGATCAAGATACGAAGTGGGGAGGTTTGCTATATCACACCCTAAAATTTTTGCAATCCTTACTTACCTCTGAATGGGGGTGTTCAAGAAATATAACTTGCTTTTACTGAAATTAACTTTATGACTAGCAGCGTCCTCATAGAGTTGCAGGATGTATTTAATTCTTTTGGCCTCAACCACCGACGCCTTAGTCAATAGAAGGGTATCATCGACAAATTTTTGGTGAGAAATAGCCCTAGTGAGAGATGTTACTTTGATTCCTGATATTAGCCTTGAACTGCAAGTATTTTTGATGGTTCTGCCTAAAGCTTCTGCCATAATGATGAATAACATAGGGCTGATAGAGTCCCCTTGTCGAATTCCTCCGTGACTTTGAAAGTAACCAACAGTTGTTCCATTAACCAGAATCGATAACCATGCTTTACAAATGCATTATTTGATCAAATTAACCCATTTGTGGTGAAAACCAAACTTAAGGAGGACAAAAATCAGAAAGTCCCAATTTAGCCTATCAAATGCTTTGTTCATATCAATCTTGAGGGCAAAAACATACCTGTTAGTCTTATGAGCAGAGTGCAGAGCTTCATGAACTGTGATAACTCCATTCAAGATTGACCTGCCCTAGATAGAGCTTCCCTAGCATGAATCTATGATGTGGGGTAGAACATCTCTCATTATATTTGCAATGGCTTTAGTTAGGATCTTGTAAGAAACATTGCACAGACTGATTGGCCTGAAGTCAGCCATAGATTCAGGGGTTTGCTTCTTAGGAATTAGAGAAATAAAAGTAGAGTTGAGATATTTTGGGATATGATTGCTTGCTTGGAATTCTCTGACAACAAAAATTACATCCTCACTTACGATGTCCCAAAATCTTGATAGAAATGAGGGGAAAAGCAATCGAGTCACAGGGCTTTGTCTGACTCCATGCTAAACAAGGCTTCCTTAATTTCCTCATCAGAAAAGGGAGCTAGAATATTAAGGTTTATATCCTCATTTATTATACTAGGAATGGATTGTAAGAGAATATATTTGGCCTCCTTATTGCACTACGATTCCTGACCAAGGATAGAATTGAAATAAGTTAATTCCTCCTTTTTGATTTTTGTTAAGTCTTGAGTGGTTCATAACCATCTGCTTTTTTCAAAAAAATTATCTTGTTATTGCTTTTGTTTCTAAGCGTGGTGACGTGAAAAAACTTGGAATTTGAATCTCCATCTTTCAACCAAAGAGCCCTTGATTTTTGCCTTCAATATATTTCCTCACAGGCCAAAATGGTATGAAACTCTGCTAGTTTTATCCGTTCCTCCTGCCTAGTAGTTTCATCAACATCACCATGTTGAATCCTCTGATCAATTATCTTCAAAATTTCAACAACCTATTTTTTATTTTCAAAGAGGTTCCCAAAGACCTCTTTGTTCCAATTTTTAAGCTTTTCCTTAACAAACTTTAATTTTCTAGCAAGTTTAAAAGTTGCACTACCCCTGACAGGCTGCTGCCACCATTGAATTAAGTTATCTTTGAAATTTAAATGTTTGATCCACATAGATTGAAATATGAAAGGTTTCTTGAAGGACAGAGAGTTAGGGATCTCCAAAAAAATGGTATTATGATTAGAGGAAATTTTAGGAAGGGCTTGTAGGGTAGAATCACCAAACAGAGTTGTAGCCTCCTTTGATAGAAAAAATATGTCAAGCCTTTCTTGAATGAGATGACATCCTATCCGCCAATTGCTCCAGGTATAATTCGCTCCTCTAAGTTTTACATCCATCAACATGTTGGAGTTCACAAAGTCATTGAACTCATTCATGCTCCTGATAGGTGGTCCATTTCCACCCACTTTGTCTAAATGGTAAATAGGAGTGTTAAAATCCCCAACCAGAATCCAGGGGACATTATGGAAGATTTCAATAAGATTTCCTAAGTACTCCCACAGTAGAGCTCTCCCTTGAATTGAAGTCGGGGCATAAATATTTGAAAGTATCCATGACCTATTGTTGTTTATTTCCTTAAATAAAACACTAAGAACCCTATCATATTTTTGAATAATGGTTCCTTCTACTATCCGGGGATCCCACAAAGTCATAAGGCCTCCAAACGCTCCTCTAGCTGATTTACAAACCATCTCCCCTTGATTCTAGATTTTTTTGCTACTTTTTTGACTGAATCTCATCAATTTTTGTTTCTTGCAACATGATAATAGTTGGATTCACTTGATTTCTTATTGCACTGACTTCCCTATGTTTGGGTAGGCCATTGAGGCCTCTCATGTTCCATGAGAGGAACTTCATTTAGATTGTTTGGGATTTCTTCCTCTCCCCCTACATTGAGGGGGTTTTCCTAATTTGTTGTCTTCAGAACCCAGAATAACCTGTTGAAACAAGGTTCTTTGTTCTCCATTGGCAATGTCATTATCAATTTTAATTTTTTGATTCTCAGCATTTGATATTCTCCCTCTTCTTTTTTCACTGCCAAAATCTATAGGAGACTTCACAATGCTCATGGTTTGTTTAGGACTAAACTAGGGGGAGGTAATTTGTTGTAGAACCGGACTGCCATATTCCTCAGTATGAAGAGTTTCATATATCTCCACCCCTACATCTAAATATTCTCCTTTTTTCTTGTATTCCCCTGGTTTGCGGGATGGCCCCTCAATAGGATTCACCTGGATCCTAGTGATGATGTTAGGGAGATGATATTTTTTATTTTCCAATGCCTCAAATTTCTTCCTAAGTTCTTCAGCATTAGGGTTTGGATTTTGGATGCCCACTGGGCTTGAAGTATTTTCAACATTGGGGTTTAAGGATCTCAACTTGGATGGGGATTCTAGAGATTGGGAATTAGGGTTTGGCTTTGTGATGCCCACGGGGCTTACAGTAATATCAACATTAGGGTTTGAGGATCCTGACTTGGATGGGGATTCTAGAGATTCATAAAGTGTAGTCTGAAGGTTTTGTGCTTCCATGTCTTTCGATAATCCTCCTACTCCCATATTGGGTAGAATTGAAAATTTATTTGAAACTAGAGGATTGGAACTTACTTGAGTATTTTGGTTTCCAAAAACCTGTTGTTTTCCTTTGTCTTTTTGGGACCCTACACCCTCTCTTTTATTTTTTTGGTAGACATAGTTTACCTGATTGAAATCACCTATGCCAGGGAAACTCCTCAAATTTCATCTGTCTAGCATTCCCTGCTTCTGCTTTTCTCTATTCATTGCTAGGTTAGGGCACTGATTGCATAGATGTCCTTGATTTTTACATTCTGCATAGAATGCCGATATGTTTTCATATTCTACTGATTGTTTTCAATAGTATTCTCCATACTCTAGCTCCACAAACCTTGGAAATTCATTATCCAAATTAGCATTTACACAGATTCATGCATGATTCATCCTTGTCCTGGCCAAGGTCACATGGTCAATGGATATCAGGTCCCCTATAGTTATGGCTATTCCCTGCAACCAATATTCATTGAAGAATTGGGTAGGTAGACTCGGGAGATGAACCCAAATATGGGTAATGTTAATATTTTGATTTTTAGGGTCAAAATCTTCACCCCATCGTCTGAGAAAAAGGCTCCTTTTGCCCAAAAACCAAGGACATCCTATTAAAATGCAGTTAGCATCCTCCATATTGTTAAAATAGATAATGAAGAACCCTCAAGTTAGAGCTACCAACTCCAAGCTGCCTACCAGTCGCCATTTACCCGTCGCCCAAGCCTTAATAGTCTCCATGTCCGGCCTACCTCCCAAAAACTTGCCTACCAGGGAGAATTATTCCATTGAAATAAAAGGGCTCATGGAACTTGTTGGGGCCAAAATTTTATTATTTACTAGAACTAGGGGCGGAAGAGAGAGAACCTCCTTTCTTTTTCCTTTAAGAGTCTCAGCAAAAGACAACCACTTCTTGGGCCTCGCATTGTCCTTCGTATCTTTTTTGTCGGGGTATTTCTGAGGAGGGTTGGGCCCCTGCGTGATTCCCACCTCCAAATATACCACAACCTGATCACCTTCCTCTAGATCCTTGCTTGATCCATGCTTGAGGTTCCCATTGACCCCTTCTGGACCTACTCTACCTTTGCCACCTTGGCTGAGATTCTTGCCCAAAAAATTCAAACCCTCACTCTACTGCACCTGCTAAAACTCAACTCACTCATTCCTGATGATAGTTAATATCACTTAACTTATTCATAATATTCTTCATAACATATTCTCCAACCCCCATTAAAAAATCCTCCACCTATATATCTACCAAGTTCTAATCCTATATTTTAAAAAATCCAAGCTCTAACAACTCAACTTGAGAAATTAAAACAATAAATGACCACTATCCAAGGTACATCATCTAGCCAAATATTTTTGACTTTACAACCAACCCTTAAATCTTCTTATCATTAGTAAGACTTTTATCCAAATTTGAAACATCCATGTTTCAAATGTATAAGGGGAAAGAAGACCCAATTAACCACATTAGGTTATTTAGAACTACTTATAGTGATATTGCATATGATTAAACATTGATATTTAAATATTTTCTAGAAATCTAATTAGTCTAGCCTTAGAATGGTACTATTATATACCTACAAATTCCTTAAGAAACTTTAGGGATCTAGTTGAAATGTTTATAAAGCAATTCTCATTGTATATTGAGGAAAATATCACAATTAATGACCTATACCAACTTAAGTAGACCAAACAAGAAATTTTTTCCAACTTCTTACAAATATTGAAGGCCTTAGTTGAAAGGATACAATATGTAACCCTATAAAAGAACATAATTTGCAACCTAGAAGACCAATTAGATTTTTTCCTATAAACATCCAATGTGTCTTTTTTCAAAAATACAATAGATATGGTCAAAATAATTGATATTTCCCTAAAAAAGTAGAGGAATTTGGAGATTAATATAGGAAAAGAAGAAGACAAATTATATTCCTCTTTAAACCAACAACAAAAAATCCAATACAAAAATAAAAATGTCATTGGTAATGGTGTCATTGATTCTCATAATAAGACCAACAATGTTAATGTTTTAAAAATTCTGCAAAGGGTTATCCTTAATAAACCAACCCAAAATAAATCTTCTTAGCCTAAATGGAAATTACCAAAATAAATTAACCTCTTCTAGTCATATTAGAACAACTTCTCAATAACAGTATGTTGGAGTTGCCTCATATCAAGCCCCCTAAATATATAAGGGAAAAGTATCTTTGGTTTAGGACAAATGAGTACTATGCCTTCCACAAAGTTACAAACACCCTGCTTATAGGTGCATGAGTCTTAAAATTATATTTCAAGATTTCATTAATAATGGTCAAAATCTTGGCAATGGCTCAAAATCAACATCATAACCCAACCAAGACTCATGTATCATCCAAAATTCTTAGCCTAATAATAATACTTAAAATTAATAATATGCTACAAATAACATTATCTATAATAATGTTCCCCATCTAAGTTAGGGAGTGATTATCAATATTAGTTTATCATACTCTATTAATCATGTTTCACATATTTTTATTGTTACTTAATAACAAGAAAGAAATATTTCAATCGATTAACCCTTAACTAGCAAACCAATAAGACCGCCTTTGGTTATTAGATCAAAAAACCAACCCTCAATTAGCCAATCATTAAGACCACCTTTGGTTATTTCATCACAACCAAAGGTTTAATAAAATGGGATTCAAGGCTTGTAATATATTGAGAATATCCTAGCTAAAATATCTAGTTTCGACCTTGGCAAAACCCATTCCACCTATCATGATATCCTAATCAAAGTCTTGATTTAATGAAAGGTTCCTAAAAATATTCATCCTATGAGTTTTTTTTAATCATTGGTTTAGTTGGAGCGAGTCATATGAACACTTATTTTTATGAGGATGATATTCCATAAAATTCTATAATAGGTTATCCTCCTCTACATCACAAAAAAAATTGATAATAAAGTTCTCAAAATAATATTAGTTGATAATGGCTTTGGACTAAATATTTGTAGCCTAAAATTCATTATCTATTTTTGTTTAACCAAAAATTATCTTGAAAAAACTGATCTAATAATTTAGGCCTTTGATAATGGGGAGAATGAGGCTAGTGGCACCATAGTCCTACCCATTAGAGTGTTACCCAAGAAATTAAATGCTTTGTTCCATGTCATGCCCTATGCCCTATAATACAATATCCTTTTGGGAAGGATTTAGATTCATGAAATGTAGGTCATTCCATATGCTTTACATCAATGCCTACAATATGAGTATAAAGACCTTATAGTATCCTTACTAACCCAAAACCCATTGAATACTATAAAGTAATTGAAGTTAAAAATCAAAAGGTTGTTAGAAAGAGGTTATATTCCATCATTTGGGTTATGTAAATGTATCTAGGTACATACTTAGGACATTAGATTACTTTAGGATGAAGTTATCTAGTTACTTCATGCAATGTACTAAAAGTGTCCATGTGCAATTTGTAAATGTGCAAGGTGTCACTTGTACATCTAGATAGAGTGTTGGCCAAGTATCCTATTTTGCCTATATAAGGAAGGCCTCATTGTTAGTATAGATAAGCAAGGGGGAGTGTCAGTGACACAATATCTTAGGGATCTTAGTAGGTAGTTCAGTTCTGTATGGATCATCATCCATTGATAATGGATGCAATATAGTCCAATAGCTATATTTATGGAGTGTTCATTTCCTTGATATCTACATTATATTAATTTATATATCATTTATATTTATTGCATATCTTAGTTATCTTGCATATTTACTTTCTTTAATACTATTCTGCATCTTGTGATTATTATCTCCTTTGGATATTGTATCAAAATATAATAGTGGTATTAGAGCTATGGTAGATCTAGTCTATGTAGGTCTATAGGAAAATTACCATCATTATTGAGCCTGAGTGTTTTGTCAACCTGACACACCATTGGATCAATTACTATCAAAAGTTATCAGAAGAATCTAGGTGATAGAATTAGGGAGAGTCACAAGTGAGGACTGAAGGATATCTTAGTCCTAGAAAATACCGAGATTGCATTTAACTCGAGTCTTTCCATAGAGTTATCAAAAAAATCATGAAGACCAGGAATCAACACTCAATCCACTATATTTAAAGAGCATCTAGTGAAGATCCAAGATATTTGAAATTTGCTAACTATTTTCTAAAGTTTATTTTGTTGCATATAACTAATTCTTAGAGGATTGGTACTATTATAGAAAGCTAGGAGACTCCAACTTCATTACCTAAAGGTTGGCGTACACTCATAGTGTAGATATTAGTTTCTTGTGCATGAGAAGAACACTACAGAAGAAGACTTCTAAAGAAAAGGTATGGTGAAGCTAGGAGACTGAATATATCCATTACAAATTGAACATGCCATAGTAGCCATGAAGAACAGACCATATAATTCTGATACAAAAAGGCTATAGTAGCCTTGAAGAATAGGCCATAGAATCCCGATACACAAAGGCCATTTTAGCCTTGAATACTAGGCCATAGAAGCCTGATACAAAAAGGCCATAGTAGCCTTGAAGAAAATTCCATAGAAGTTTTGAAGTAGAAGCCACACAAGTCTTGATATTGAAAAGGCCATAGAAACCTTGATATTGAAAAGGCCATAGAAGCCTTGATATTGAAAAATTCCATAAGAGACTTATTAATGAAAAGGCCACATAAGCCTTGATCCTAAACAAGAATTTGAAAGAAATATTTGATTCAAAAGCAGATTAAGATTTCAGTATTAACATATTTGTTGCAGGGAAAGAAGATTAAGTGAGTTGGGAAATTTTCTATGGTATCTTCTTCAGAATTAATTCAATATCTGAATTAAAGGATATCAGGAGAAGATCTCATTAAAGGACAACCAAACTTGGAAGAAGGACTAGGAGAGTCCTGATCGAATCCAGAAGCAGTAGAATCAAATATCTAGGAGTAGATCACATAGCCAACACTTCCAAGAGTATAATGTTGAAGATGTCTCAAGTGAATACCATTAGAAGCTACAAGATCAAAGATCTTAGAAATATCTCATAGAGCATTCAAAAAAATCTAGGAAAGCCTTACTAAAGAAATCATCAAAGGAGATCTCACTGGAGAAATCCATTACCAAGGTGAAGCCCCTGATAGTGAAGAACTTGGGATAATTTTCACCATTCGATAACAAGCCCAAGAGAAGGAGAATTTGGCAAGGAGTTCTAAATTTTAGAAGAAGGATCCAGTGAAAGACATCAATATATTCAAAATATTGAGAGGAAGATCCTGCTTGAAGTCAAAATTCAAAAAGAAGACTTGAAGATAGAATAAACTTATCAAATCTAGGATATTTGAATATTACCTCTCATAGCAAGAAGGCACCACTTTAGATATAGAGACTTATCCAAATATATAATGAAAGGAGAAGACTACAAGAGGAGAACAAACCACAAAATCCTAGACTCATAAAAAAAATTTCAAGATCATTATTTGGTGAAGATGGGGCTATTCAAGAACAGTCTACAAAGAGATTGAAAACCCTACTTAGAGCAAAAACTTGGTGATCTTAGGCACCAAGATCTACATCCTCTATAGAAGCAAAATAAAGAGCTACAAAAGATTAAAAAAGGTATGCAAATACTGGTGCTAACTAAGTCATTAATTAATATTTATTTGAGCACCTTATCTAGATTAAAGTTGCATAAATAAAAGTAGATTATAGTCTTCAAAAGTGCAAATAGAAAGAGGTTCATTTTAAGATTCATTTGCACATTAATTAGGAGTTGAATAGATTTTAGAATTATATCTATCAACTACCTATCATCTGCTTAGAAAATAGAAAAGAAGACTAAGTCCTACAATATTAGTTGTAGTGAATTTGCAGAATAACTTCTAACGATTCATTTTAGGTTATTCTTGAATAGTTACAATAGATTAATTAAAGTGAATTATCTTGAAAGTTAAATTGCAGTGATAAGGTGAAAATATTAGTGCATTAAAAATATGGTTTATTGGATTTAATATGCACTAGTATACTACTCTCAAAAGAAAATTAGATTTTGTGTTCTTGAAGGGCACACAATCTGATTTGTATCACGTGTCTAAAGACACTATTTAAGCACTAAAATCTGCAACTTGTAGTGGCCAAAATAAGTCACCCAAAAAAATGTTAGAATCCTCCAAAACCTAGATAAGAACCTAAAAGGGAAATATAAGCTTCATTGGGACTTGGTGAGTCTCAGATCCAAAGCATTACAAGAGTGAATGCATGAAAAGAAAATTTGAGAGCAAGTATTACAAGAACGTTGCCTCTGAAACGTCCAAGAATTCAAATTTTATTCTAATTCTCAAGTGTTACTAAGAAGATTCGACTCTCAATCATTACTAGAAGCTTCAACTCTCAAGTGTTACTAGAAGCTTCAAATATCAAACACTACTAAGAAGATACGACTCTCAAAGAACAAGTAGAGTGGTGACACTTGCTATACACAAGTCCCACATGAAGGAGAAAGTGTTACAAAGTGACCTACAATAAGAAGTTACGTAGAAGGGCGTCCATACGTAATGGATGTGACACGTGTCACCAAGTCAAGTTTGCTCCTCCAATAAAAGCACCTGAAATTTAAATATTACAATAGGTAGAGAGTGAGCAAAAACACTGTCAAATTCAGTTAGTACATGGAAGGAAGGAATAAGGAGCATTTAAGACTCCAAGTTTTTTGAAGGTTAAATATTCCATATTCAGTAACATATACGCTCCAGAATTAAATAAGTGTACCTCCATTGATGCCAACACCCAAGGGAACCATATCATCACTATTATATTTAGTCAAAGGGAGAACCGAAGAGTGGGGAATCTAACATAAAAAAAGTAAGGGTGAAATCCCATCTTATTATTGCTTTCAACTTTGGAGATATAAGGGTTATAAACTAAGGTATAAAATTTAGTTTAGTGAAATAAAAGTTATAGGGGATAACTTTCCAAATTAAATATTTGCATCTCAACCTAGGAGAAATAAGGAATTCAACTTGGATTTGTTTCTTTGATATTCTAATTTTCTAATTTTTCAAAATTTGGAGTGATAAGGGTTACAACATCAAAATAGGTCATTGGAAATTATAAATTGAAACCTAAGGGTCATAAAAGAGGTTATTAAATATTTATTGTTAAAGTTGGACATTATATTCTTTTCTTGTCTTTAAATTTCTCAAAAAGGACAAAAGGATTCCAACATTAAAACCTATTAAAAATTGGAAAAGTGCTTTGTTCAATTAGGATAAATAAGGTGTTAGATAAATTGATTTTTGACTGTATAAAATCAATCATAAAATTGAACTTTATATTTACAAAAGCACTATATGATACTCCAAAAAACCTAGTGAGATATAAGACAACAAAAAAATCTAAGGCTTGATATTGGGAAGATATAAATGGCATCTAACAAATTCTTCCTAGCAGAATCTCAACTACTTAAGGGTCCGAATTATTTCTCTTCGAAAAATAAAGTGAAAGCAATCTTGGTGTATGAAGAACTTTGGGATGTTGTAAAAGGGAAAACACAGAGGCCTACAATAGGTGAAAATAAAATCCTAAAGTTTGATGAAAATGATTCAAAAGCCCTTATGATAATAACATTTGTTATCACTTATGAGATTCAACCTTATATCAGTTCAGCTAAAACATCTTCAGATGCATGGAAAAGCCTAGAGAAAATATTTGATGGAAAGAATAAGGTAACTATTTTTCATCTCCAAACTCAACTTCACTAATTAAAAATGAAAGTGGAGAAAGCATAGAACTGTTCCTAAGAAAAGTAGCAGATATTAAAGGGAAATTGTTAATCTTAGAAGAAATAGTCAAGGATGAAATTCTTACTCAAGTAACCATGAGAGAATTTCTAGATAGCTATAAGCATTTGGTCATGTATTTACATTTCTTAAGTAAATATACTTATTTTGATGATCTGGTCAATATAATTTAAGAATATGAAGTAGAAAACACCTTGAAAGATGATATGACTACACTACATTGGCATCAAAAGATAATACATAGGGAAATATTGCTACATAAACAAGAGGATGAAAAGCATGGTATTGTCAAATATGTAGAAAGAAGGGCCATAGTACCAGTTATTGTAGATACAATCCCAAGAACAGAAACCAAGGAAATCAAATGAATAATGGAAATTAATTTCAACCATGACAATACCAAAGGAACCCTCATCAGCAATAATTTTAGCAACCAACAACTTACCCTCAACTATAATACCAGAAGAGAAATCAGAGATATCACTTGGTGTTGGACATTTTGAGTCCCTAAGCTAAAATGTTTTCATTGATGTCAAAAGAGCATTTAATGTCAAAAGGATCGATGAAGGGTTTTTGTGGAAACCAAGGTAGGAAAAATAAAAGGTTTTAGTTAAAACCATGGACAACAGATTTGATCTGGGTTTTTCTTAAAACTCAACTTGGGCTTTCGTTTCATAGAAAAAGGTGCCCCGGTGATGGAGTTATTTGAGTTTTAATATTTGGTTTTAATTTTAATTATTTAAAATTTAAATTCAAATTTAAATTTAAATGTAAAGTTTTCCGTCGACTTCTTCAAAGTGTTTTAAACACTATATAAAGGGGTGGTAAATAAATAAAATTTTTATCCTTGCTCTTGTGATAAATTTCTGGCATTCGAATAAGTCTATGAGCTCATGCAAATTTTGAGAAGAGAAGAAAGAAAAAAAACGATAGTGCTTGGAAATTCAAATCGTGGTGGGAAGCATGGAACATTGGCAAATCATTTTGGTTTAAGGCACAAGGCAGTGCAAACACTAGGAATTGAATCCCTTGGACGACGTTTTGGAAGGCGTGTGAAAAGTGCTTTGGCGCTTTGTCTTTTGCAGAAGGTGGAGGAAGGTTTAAGACACTTTGGGCCTTTGCCTTTCCAACGAGTGCCTAGCTCGTGTGGAATCTTAGCCGTGGCTAAGACGCTCACGGTGTGGCAAGTCGGGGGTTTGAATCCCCTTGAGGAGGTAATTATGTTTTGCATTTAAATAATTATTATTAGGCCTAAAGTTTGGAGTTATAAGGTAGTTAATGGAAATTAAAGTTTGTTATTAGGGCTATGATTATTATTGCAAAGCATAATTGGTTTATGATTTATTTGATGGTTATGGAGAATTAATTTTAGGAGAAATAAGGAGTTGTTTTTTAAAAGCAATTTTGAGAGGTTTATTATTTTTGATAAGGGTTTTAATAAAAGGGACTTTGGTGCATGTGTTTATTAACTTGGATTAAAAAGGGTGTAATTTGAGTAATGCTTTATTTTGTGATTATTTGAAGTCCATTAACCCTTGTTTAGATTGGAAAGGAAAGTTGCGTTTAAGTGTGGCAGATTTTGTGGACAACTTATTGGCATAAAAAAGGTATGGGCACATTCTCCTATTGATTGTTTATGGTGGTTGATTTATGAAATATCATTGGAGAGAAAAGGATTGATTGTGGTTTCCTTTGAGAAAATGATTGGTTGAATGCTTCAATATTTTATGGTTTGTGAGTTGTATTTAAACCTTGTTTTATTAGCATTGTTGTTGAAGCCCATTGATGATGAAATGACCTTGAACTTGAGTTAGAAAAGAACATGAGTATCATTGCTATGTGAGAATTGTACTTGAGCATTGTTGGAAACATTTTGAGTTGGTTAATACATGCTTGGACTAGGGTTTGTGAAAAAGGATTGTTACTTAAGGTGATTGGTTGAGTTGAGTTGGTTAATACATGCTTGGACTAGGGTTTGTGAGAAAGGATTGTTCCTTTAGGTTATTGATTGAGTTGAGTTGATTAAGCCTAGTCAAATGGATGCATGTGGTTGTTCAAGTTCCTAGAAATAAACTATTCAATATTCTGATTTGATTTGAGATTGATTTGAGTTGAGATTGAGGTTGATTTGAGTTGATATTGGGATTTGAGTATAGAACATATAGAGTATCTAACAATTCTCTTTATGCTTCTATGATATTGATTTGAGATATTTATTATACATTGATCTTAGAACATATTGAGTCTTTAACAATTCTCTTTATGATTCTATGTGATTGAGACAAGTCTTTGAGAAGACTTGTGGACTATTTTGAGTTAAGATTTTGCGAAAGCTTGCTATGCAGATTTGAGCAAGTTCTATAGAGGACTTATTGAGCAAAATTGAGCAAGTCCTATAGAGGACTTATTGAGCAAATTTGAGAAAGTCCTAGAGAGGACTTATTGAGCATATTTGAGCAAGTCCTAGAGAGGATTTGTTGAGCAGATTTGGACAAGTTCTATGTGAACTTGTTGAGCAGATTTGGACAAGTTCTGTGTGAACTTGTTGAGCAGATTTGGATAGGTTTTGTGTGAACCTATTGAGAAAATTTGTATAGGTTTTGTCTGAACCTGTTGAGCATATTTGAGCAGGTTCTAAGTGAACCTATTGAGCAGAATTGTACTAGACCGACTGTACTATGTTTAGTGCAAGATATTGAGTAGAACTGTGCTAGACCGACTAAACTATGTTAGGTACTGTATTGAGATAGAGCTTTGGAGGTGATAAAGTGTAGAGGACAAAGTCTCAGTGGATAGATATCCATAAGCTAGGACAATTGAAGACATATCTGAGTGAGGAGTCTTCAAGTGGAGAGAGATCCACAAGTCAGTGTAGCATAGAGAAAGAGTCTTCTAGAAGATCACTAGCTAGAGTAGAAGGAGAAAGATTTCTCCTATGGAAGAGATCCACAAACTTGATATTTAGTGGATTAGAATCTCCTTTGGACCAAGGTCCATAAAAATATTAATTTGGGAAATATTACCAAGAGATTATTTGAGAAATATTTAGAAGAAATATTTTCTCTGTGGAGGTAGCCCACATTGGGTGAACCATATTAAAATGGTGTCTCTCATGTGTGTGATTTTTTGTGTGATGTTTATGGTTTCATTAATGCTTATGCTTCTATTTGGGAAAAATTTTTATGTTATACTATTCACCCCCCCTCTCAGTATAAGCATATGTTCTTCAATTGGTATCAGAGCGGGTCTCTCCATAAAGAATCTAACAGCTTGGAAGATGATCCTTTGGAAGCACACACAACTTCAGAGAATGAAGTAGAGACTATGTTTGATATGAAATAAGAATTCTTATCTACTCTCAAAAAATTGGAAAGACTTAGAGAAGAAAATTCAAACCTAGAAGAACAAATTTAGGAATATGAAGAAGCAAGAGTGGAGTTCCTTCAGAATCTCACAGAACTTAAGATCAAGGTGGAAGAAGGAAGGAAAATTGAGCAAGATGTGATAGATCTTCTGAAAGCCAAATAAATTGAATGTGAAGGGTTGGAAGCTGAAATTTTTCTCCTAAAAAGTAAAGTTGAAGAGACTAAGATTCTACAAGAAAAGAAAGAAGAATCAAGCTTCAAAAGGGCAGAAATGTCAAACAAAGAAAAGAAAGCAAAGGACATCAGAAAAGAACCCTGGATAAAGGTTAATCACAAAATGAAGATCACCTCATCACAATATCCAAGGTCTCCTAACAGGTTACATAACTTCTTTCATGGTCATTGTTTTTCTTGCAATAAATATGGACATGGCGATCCCAGTCGATAACATCTACATTGAGATGCAATAGTTTGGATGGATTTGCTAGATTGTGGAGTGGTCAAATCAATGGAGATCATATTTATGGAATGGTATTGGTCTCCAGGACCACACAGATAAACTTCTACATAATAGATGTATTCCTCATACCCAAGATTTAGCTCTAATGACATAGTCACAAATAGGTCCTCTCTATGTGGACTACGGATGACTGGATCCTCTCTATGCACTGATTGCAATATGGGATCATTCGGATCATGGAGATCCATGTAGGTAGGTAGACAGGGAAACAACATGTGATAAATTACATTAAAGTTTAGAGGTATTCCCCTGAGGTGAGGGTCGAGATTAATTTCTCTTCACAGGTCCTCGGTCATATAAGGTGCATGGCAGTGATGTAGGTAAGGAGGCCATCCTCTTTATCACTATCATAGTACAGTCCTTAATTTACCCCTACAAGTGGGGGATGCTCTGGTAAATGCGATCCCATGAATATCACTTCTTGGTCACTATCATCCATGTTCAAAAAAATTGGATAATAAGTCTGTATGTATGATGTTGAAAAGAAAACTGGCTTTGCTTCTTCCACCAAATGATCAATGTTGGGAAAAATCTCTTTGGTAACATGTACCGAATCTGTAAGTGGTAGATGATGTGCATACAAAGGTCTTAGATAACCCCCTCAACTTCATCCTTAGATCAATTGCTATTTGAGGATTCACCGTTGATATCACAACTAGGTCCACTTATCTCAGAGGTGGACTCTTCTCCATCATTGCTGTATAGATATCCTGACTTGAGATTGCCTAAAACTATGGGGTTATGCCCGTACACACCTCTGTCATTGGTTGCATTATAGATTTGATGACCCAGGTTGCCTCTGGGATTTCAATCTGTATCAGTATGCTCTAAGAGCCCTTCATGATCTTCTTCAAGTGGCTCAAAGGTGACGACAAATACCATCAGGTGAGTCCTCTAGAAGCTATATGGATTAGGATGATATGGGTTAAAATCCACATCATCCCCCATAATAAGGTACAAGTGATATAAGGATACTGTGATCAAGATGTCTTGTCCTTGTATTTGCAATCCCAGCCTGAACCTATCAGTTTCTAGCTGATAACGTGGCTCGAGTGGAGTTCTATGCCCTTGTTAAAATAGGCCAAGTTAGTACCCATGCCAGTGATATAACTCAAAATCTTTGGGTTGGATAAATAATGAATATTTACTACAAAAGGTTCATCTCCATATTCATCCATAGGCATTCGCACTAGAAGCTGATCCAACCCAACGTAAATGAAGTTAGTCTGATTGGGTGGCTCTCCCAATGGTCCCACCGATCCAACCAAAAAAATATGGACATGTGGTTGGCCCATCTCTTGTGTAGTCTCTAAAATAGGTTTGAAGGTTACATTCTACACAATATACTCGCCTAACCCTGTGTTGGCGAGATGTACAGTCACCCGCAGTGTGGATGACCCTACTGATGATGCAGGCGAGGCAGGTTGAGGTACCTCATCGACTATGTATTGAGTTTCCTCTACTTCCATGGGGATGGGAGCCTCCTCGATGACTAGTTTAGGCTTATGTTTCTTCTATTTTTTCCCATTTTCACCTTTAACTTTCTATTGTCTCGAAGCATCGCTGATACAGTCAGTTTCAAAGAAGTAGCAGTAGTGTGCTTAGATCTGTGTGACATAGATATCGATGGTTGAGTACATACTATTTGTTTTTCTTCTGGATGCTTAACTAGAAATGCTATCTGGATGTCTAAGTGCATTGATGTGAGTATGAAACCCCCTGGTAGATCCGCCATGTTCATGAATTTAAATGGTTCTCCGTATGACAACACCATGTGAACCTATCCCTCATGAATGTGCTTCATGCATTGATGTAATATCGAGGGAATGCAATTCATATCCTAAATCCAAGGCCTACCCAATATGATGTTATACTGCATGGAACCTTCTATCACATGACACATCACATGGATGGTCTTTAGATCTACCTGAATAGGTAGGAAAATTGTGCCAACCATCGAACATAATACATCACTAAATGCTCTCAGTGTGAATGCAGTTGGTACAATATGTGATTTAGACAGCTTCAAGGGACTCAATGCCTTGGTCGTTATGATGTTGATCGATGAACCAGTGTCGATCAAGACCCTTTTAAATGACACATGGTTGATACATGCAATGATATGCAATGGCGAGTCAGCCGTATCGATGGGAACCGTCCTGATTTTGTGATCATAAAATTGGATCATCGATTCCTGGCATTGTTGTACATGTCCCACTAAATTTGTGAATGCTTGAGCATCTTAGGATTGTATTTTTATGGACCTTATAATTTCCATAAGAGTCTTCCTATGCCTAGGGGACTACTGTATCAGTTCATATATAGACAACTTCACAGGAGTTGTCTGCAGGTTTTGGACTAGCCTGCTCTATATGGTCACCACTAGTCTTGTTGGTGGGCCTGGAATATTCTGCATCAGTTTTTGATTCAGCATGGCTTGTATTCTTATGGGAGCATGTGGTTGATTTGACTACTCATATCTCCCATGCCTTGTAACAACATTAACCATACCTACAAACCCCTAGGTAGGTGGTTTGACGTGCACCTGGTTGACGTGACCAGTGTTGTTGTGCAGTGCCTCATGGTTTGGAAGTGGATTTTTGTAAATCCTCATATTCTAGTTGTTAGGTGCTAGAATATTACTTGGTACTACAATCTCACCTTTTTCAATCATGTTTTGCATGATATTATTGAAGGACAAACATACTTCGATGTCATGACCCTTCACTCGGTGAAAGATGCAAAACAGGTTTTCTTGGTACCCCTTTGACTTGGGTTGATTTGGATCGACCATCTTAATTTTGAGTAATTTTATTGCCTTAGCCTTGTACAATTGGTGGAATATTGATTTCAATGACTCCATTAGAGGCATGAATTGATGAGGTGGGTGTTGCTATTTGTTTTTCCCTTATAATTATTATTACGCTTTTTGTACTACGTAGGAGGAAGTTGGACCTGATAATTATGCTTTTGTTGCCCTTTATCCTCTCTTTAGAGGTTTAGCACCACTTGGTTGACGTGGGCCTGCTTGCCCTTATATTTCATGGAGCTCTTCTTGAGCCCCTCTTTCCTGTTCTTAAGCTTCAAGTTACCCTCTTGCAACTTGATGTCCTCAATTACTTTGGCTTGTGCCAAAGCTTCCTCGAATGTTGAATACTACTGTAGTTGCAACAACAGCAAGATGTGCTTGGCACAACTCTTGGTAAATATTCAGGTCAATTCTATAGCAATAATAGGGAATGGTATCTTCACCATTAACCTCCTCCATATATTTCTATAATGTTCAATTGGCTCTTCATCGCATTGGGCTAGCGCAACCAAATTGAAAAGGTTAGTCTATTTTTTGACACCAAAAGAAAATTATTTAAGGAAAGCATCAATGAGTTGCTTGAAGTTGGTAATATTGTGCCTCTTTTACTGGTTGAACCACTCTTGAGCTAGGCCTGAGAGGGTCATGAAAAATGTGTGCAAAAGTAAGGCATTATTGCTTGCAATTTAGAAACATGCATCCAAAAATCTTGTGACATGCTCCTGTGCATCTTTATCGCCTTTAAATTTGTCTAGCCTAGGCATTACAAAATTCTTAGGGTAGGCAAGAGTAGGTATCGAGGGGTCCAAGGGCTCATTATGAATCTTTCTTAATGTTGGCTTTAGAAGAGTCATGCCTTGCCTCTCAATCGCTTTTACTTTCACTGCTAAGACTTTATAAGCCTCTGAGGATAGAAAGTCTTCCTCCCTAAGCTATCATGGGGGTGGTCTTGGAGGCACATTCTTCCTCTGTCATGGTGGAGGACGTTGCTCTTCCTCCTACTAAAATTGGGAGTCTTTAGGATACTCTTGATCATTTCCCTCTCCCTATTCTTCCTCATATTGTTGTTGTCTCTCATGTTCGAACGGTGGTGGTCATTCTCTTGGTAGGGCACTAATATGAGTATGAGCATCCCTGTGCTCCTACTGCACATCAGCTTGTGAAAAATCCTTTCTTTGAATGTGCTCCCTGTTCTCTATGTGAGTATATAGACCAACCATGGCTAACCTATCCTCCTGCTCTACGTGCTCCTTTTGGGTAAGGATGAGTTTCTCACGCATGCGCTGCTCGTATAGTCTTTGTTTGATGAGCCTTTGCAATTGAAGATTCTCTTCTTCAATGCGCTGCATTTCTAGGTGAGAATCCTCCAATTTATCTTGGATGATCTTTCATCGCTACTCAGATACCATTCTATGTGATATCAAGATCATTGGCCATGACAAGCCTTTAGTATGCATACTCTATGTGAGAGACCTTATGGGTTCTATACCCATATGATTAGTTTGTGATGCTTTTGCCCTTATCTATAAATATGACATTGGCATCCTTCTAAGCTCTGTGCTCTATGCCACCATGCATGGATGGTGGATGTATCACATGAGGACGCTTGGAAGCCTCTCCATGTTCTCTAGCAGTCCTAATAGAACTCGCACTACGCTCACTTAGGGCACAAGTGGGCAGAGCCGAAGGCTTATAGCCTAACTACTCAAGGATGCTACCTAAGTCGTCCAACTATCTGGATATCCACCGCTCATACGATGGTGTGCCATTGGCTCCCACCTTAGCCATATTAATAGTGATATTTTGATGTTCACTCCATGTGAGAGTCTGCATAGGCCTATGCTCAGTGGTGGCCTTGTCTGCATACCCTTGAATATGTGGATCTCGATCCCATTTGGTAATCTGAAGGTGGAGCCATGGATCCTCCTATAGACCTATGATGTAAGGGTACTAACTTGGACCCCTAGATAACATACTCTTTGGCCGATCCCATGGACACGCGTGCAACGCGATATCGATAATGACTTCTAAGTGTAACACCCTCATGTTGAGAGGCTCCCTACTCTATTTTGTGCCTAAAAGAATGCACAAAAACTCCTCTATTGGGGGTATGCTCAATAAGTTCCCCTCTCATCGAGTTGTCTCCTCTAATGCTCATCAAATGATGTTCGAGAAGCACATGTGGGTGAGGATTCAACATGTGCTGATGTGAATATGTTGGGGCTTGGTAATGGGCATCGGGCTTATGCCTTTGTCGACTGCCCCGTGTCTCCACCATGGTGTACCTAGCATCTAGATTTATTCATTATTATACAAACAAGGTAGACAAAGGTGTTTATCTCGTATTAATTTTTAAAAGTGAGCCCTAGACTATTTGATGTTGTTTCAAGTTTGTTGTATCAATAAAGAACTCCTTATCATGTTTTGAAAAGCATTGAATGATATTCTTAGTTTAATTTGGCTTTCACATGTATGCTCATAGCTTGACAACCTGGATATGACTTCTAGGTCGTGCAAATCCTCCATGTGCGGTAATGAAAGTCCACACCCGGACAAGGAGCACAGGTCCTCCCAGATCCTCACCCGTTTTTCCCCAGTCAGCATTATACCCTCTAAAGAGAATATATGTAAATTTTCCAAGGTACGAAAGGTTCTTGGATCCGGTATTGGTCTAGTATCCAAGGGTACGTAGAATTTGGGCCAACGGATGGAAATTACGCCCACCGTCATTGAACCTTACTAGTGGTTGGATGTGACTCCCAAATCACTAGAATTTAAGTGAAATGTGGCGTGTATGGTTCATTTTATTATTTTGCATAAAAGGAAAATTCATAATATAGCATAAATGATTGTTTCCTACATGATATGCAAAAATAAATGTTTCATTTTAAGAAAATATGCATGATATATCCTAAATAATTTTTAATAATGCAATTACGATGATATAGCCTCTGATTGGGATTCAAGCATGTAAACCAACACACAATTTTAACCTAGAACACTAGATTATAGGGTGGACTACACTCAGAGGTCCATTGTTCCTAGCAGTGCCTAACCAAAATCTAGAAAAATAAACCCTAAGGACTTAATTCATTTTCATGTTATTTTTATCCTTAATTATCTAGGTTTCAATTTTCTGTTCTAGAAAATACAGAAGCAAAACACAAAGACAAAAAGTGACAAAAAGGGCCTACCTCAGGTCCTCATTTGATTCAACTTTGAACTCCTTGCTGTCTGATGTGTCTATTGTGAACCACAGGTCTGATGTGCGGTTTAGATTGGAGGAGTTCTAGTTGTTAATTGAAGTTCCATATGATTATGAGTGAGGATAATTTTATCTTCATTATTTCTAAAAACACCTCAACCAAATTTTTTTGATAGAACTCCTCCAAACACCATTGGTGTAACCGTAAAATAATTACCACATATCCTAATTTATATATGTACATTTTAGTTGTTGTTCCATTTCTTTGGCATTATACTCATTGTAATTGGAGTTAACACAATTATGCAAACAAATCAAGATAATGTCAAGAGGTTTCCATTTGATGTTGTTACTTGATGCTAAAAATTTTAGATAATGTTAACAAAGTATAGATTCTAAAATTTGAAAAAAATTTAAATTATTAGCATCTAATGATTCTAAAAATTATTATTATCCTCATTTATTATTGAATAAATTATTAGTTCATATTACAATATATTAGTCATATTCATAGGAATATAAGCATAAAAAAACATTATGTTTAACACATTTGTCCCACTTGTTATATTGATTAGTATCATTGATATATAAGGATAAAATGATGGACCTAATTTAGACCATATTTCAATCTTCCTAATATTAAAAATAGACCTTTCTTGTAACACTATATTTTTTTAGACTCAATTATTTAATTTTCTCAAATTTCAAGGAGGAGACCCATGTTTGAATTTTGTCAAGCAATACATTCATAATAGCCAAGTTTTTATAATACCAAGAGATACATGCGTAGACAAGCTATTATAATACCACTATAATCATCATGATTTAATAAGGGTGAGGTCCATTTTAATCCCATTTAACCAAACTTAAAAACAATATCATAGTTATCCCAAAAATAAAATATAACTAAAATATTAGTTTATATAAAGTAAAAGTAAATAGTTTTTAGCATCCACAAGGCCATAGGCCATATGGGATGATGTAGTTATCCAATTTTTTATCCACCAATACCAAAGTATGGTGTATAACCCTATCCCATTTTGGATTTGAACCTTGGATCTCCTATTCAGAGTTTCAAAGTCTTAATCATTAGCCCCACCTAAATTGTACTAAAAGATACTAAATTTTTTACTTCCAAAGATCTTTGGTATACATTTCTCTTAATATATAATCTCCTTAATATAATATTTTTATTTTAACTAAATTAGAACTATATTAAAGATAATTATTACAAAATCCCTAGCAACTAAAATCATTATGAGACATAAATTTAGTATATAAATAACTCATCATGAAAAACAAGAAAATATCTTGATTCTTTCCAAAAAAAAACCTAAAGAAGTTTTGAATAAATATTGTGATTTAAAAGGTCATCCAATATTCTTAAATTTATCTAAGCATTTATAAGAATTTCCTTTGATGATAATATATTACCTTACCCTTACAAAATATGCTCCTCATTATAATACTAATTTACTTTTCAAATAAAATTGTTTGCAACCAATGATTCAAAAATGAAATAAAAAATAACATAACACATCCAATATTAGAAACTAAAAAACTTATTATGCATTATCATCAAGTTGACATCATATTTGAGACAAGGATTCCATAAACCATAGATTGAAAAATCTACTACACCAATATACAAAATTGATTTCAAGGCTACCCTTCAACTTTTAGATTACTAATGATGTATCATTTTATCATGGAACTCTTGAAAATTATATTCCAAAAAAATATTGAATATTTATATGATAATTACCTAAGAAAAAAGGGTCTAGCTAATTTTAGAAGTTATAAATGCTCCATATTTTTCCACATCATTACATACAATATTTTTATGAATATTTTTTATCCTAATAAAATATTTATTCAATTGAAAAAATACTCCTTAAGAGTTTCTGATCGAGAAATTGGTAGAGTGATGGTGAGTGAAACATTAGGTGACGCATTAGCAGCAAACGAATCACAAACCATATCCATAATTCAAATAGGGAGTCATGCGTAATCGTGTGGCATACCCAACCCTTCCGTTACGACTAACATCATAGAGGAAAACCTATGTACTAGGATAGAATGTCTTCAAAGCAAGATCATCAAGAGGAAAGACCCCCCTAACAAAATTGGTAGCAGCAAAGGACACCATGGAAAAACCTCATACACAGAGCTCCTTAAGGGCAATCCCAGTCAAGACAGCTGCGCTGTGCAATTTTGTAACACAAAGGATTGACGTTTTATACCCTAAGAAACTGATGGAGGGATATGCCATTCGAGACTCGTTTTCCTTAGTAGGAAAATTCATGGGGGGATGTCCGAACATGGACTCCATTCATCGATGGGCAATGGCCAAATAGAAAACCCTAGGTAGCTTGGAGCTATCTGCAATCGCCAGAGGGTTTTTTATGATCCAATTAAATACACGAGAGGATAAAGAGTGCATTTTGTTGGGAGGTCCCTGGTTTTTCAAAAGACGAAGCCTGTTCCTCAAAAAATGGGAACCAGATTTTGATCTCGAGACCTAGAGCATTAATTATACTCCCATCTAGGTTCGGCTCCCAAACCTCCCTACTCACTTCTTCTACGAGACCATGCTCCGAGGGTTGGCTCGCACATTTGGGAAATTAGTCACCATTGACCCAGCTACCCACGCCAGGACCCGTTTCACCCAAGCACGCATTTGCATCAACGTGAACCTGGAATCACAACTTCCAGACCACATCAACCTCATCTATGGAGATTTCAGGTGAATACAACCTCTAGTTTATGAAAATAAGCCCGCTTTTTGCTCAGAATGTCAAATTCAAGGGCACCTCCAGGCCCAATGCCCGAAACATAAAGTCTTGAAGGATGAGGCACATACCATGGTCCGGTCAGATCATTTTGCTAATCGGAGGAGGAACCAAGATCTAAAATAGACCCTGAACCTCAAAAGCAAACAGTAGAATCGACCCTCACCAACTAGAGATTCACAAAAGGCAAGTAGTCTCTTTTCTATCTCTAACAAATTCAATTTGCTCAATGATTCTGTTTCTTTTGAACCAATCAAGGAAGGTGAAATCCCTGTTGAAGGTTTCCCTGATCCCCATCATGTCCCCCAACAACGCCTTTGTACTAGCTCTTCCCAGGACTTTTACTTTCCCCCTCCCCCTCCTAGGCCCTCCCCCCCACCACCAGCCTCCCCAACCGAAGTCCACCTCCTGGACCTCCCCTCCCCTCCACTCCCTTATCCACTTCTCCCCCACCTTCGAAACATGATTCCCCTGTATCCCCAGCCAATTCCAACATTGTTGAGTCTGACAACGAGGAACCTACCCAATATTCCCCTAACCATTGGAGCCCCAAACAGACCCACAACTTCAAAAAGTCCCAAATCAATGTAGGAGGTGATAGAAAGAAAGGCAGGCCTTCCAACGTAGAAAAGAGAACCCGTGACACCGCTGAGGACATAGCCAATGGAACGTAGAAAACCTTGTTCCAAGAAATCGGTAACATCATCAAGGAAGAAAATAGAAAATCCAAACCCCCTTCGCAACAAGGTAAAGGGGGCAAAAAACCCTCCAAAAGTTCCAAATGAAAGTCCTCTCCTGGAATGCGAGAGGACTGAATGGGGCAGCCAAACAAATATTGGTTGCCACCATGAGGAAAGACATCAACCCCTCAATATTTCTCATCCAAGAAACCAAATTAGATGATCAGTGGTCACCTAGGGTTGCCAAGATCATTTAGAAAAAGTGTGAATTTATCTACTCACCAGCTACCAGTTCCTCTAGCGGACTCCTTTGCCTTTGGAATCCCACCAAAGTGGAAGGTAGACTTATTTCATGACAAGATAGGTTGTTCAGTGTCTTATTTCATGACCACATCTCCTAGCTTTCTTGGGTCATGACTAATGTCTATGCCCCTAACAATCCGTAGGGGAGAATGATTTTGTGGAATACCATTATCCAGATGAGGCGAGTGTTTTTCAACATCCCGTGGGTCCTAGTAGGGGACTTCAACTCTCCCCTACACCTTTCAAAAAAAGAGGAGGAAATGCTATAATCCACATAATAACCAATGATTTAGGTCAGTTTGTAGATACCAATGCTCTAATGGATTTTTAGTTGTGGGGGTCCCAATACACTTGGACCAATAGGAAGAAGGGTGTTAATCTAATCCAAGAGTGCCTTGACCATTTTTTGTTATCAAAAGAGGTTCTTCCCTTCTTTAGGGATGCTAGTCTATTGGCCCTTTCGAATATCGGCTCAGATCACAACCCTCTCATTTTTAAAACTACCAGTAGGCCCCAGTTTAAGACCCCCTTCATTTTGAGTCAATGTGGATCCAACACCCCAACCTCAAAAACCAGATCACCGATTGGTGGAATAGAAAATTCCTGGGGAATGCTATCAATCAGGTCATGCAAAAACTATGGATGGTCAAGGAAAATTTGAGAATTTGGAATAAGGAGAACTTTGGAAATATCTTTAAGAACAAACAAAATATCAAAACCATTTTTTCAGATTGAGGAGAGATTTCAGAATGGATAGGGAGATGATAGTCTCAGGGATGAGGAACGAAGACTACTCTTTGACTACCACAACACCCTTCATAGGGAAGAAATTTATTGGCGCCAAAATTCAAGATAGTTATGGCTCAGGGAAGGTGATACCAACTCTAAGTTTTTTCACATTTCCACTCTCAAGCATAGGGCAGCTAACATAATAAAAGGCCTAACTAGGCAATATGAATCTTTCACCTCCGACATTCATCAAATTCGGGATGAAGCTATCAACCACTTTAAAAATCTCCTTGCCCCTCCCCCCTATTCCCCTGATCAAGCCATGGAATCCCTCCTTAAGAACATCCCCAACTCCATCTCCCAGACTATGAACAAAATGCTCCTCAGCCCCCTATCCCCCAAGGAAATCCATCAAGCCATGTTTTCTATGCAGCCAAATAAAGCCCCTGGGCCAGATGGATTCCCCCCATATTCTTCCAAACCTATTGGGACATTGTGGGTCCTAACTTGTGTCGTGCTATCATTCATATGCAGTATATCGAAATCATTCCCAAAGATGTTAATTCCACTTTCCTGACCTTGATTCCCAAAGGTTCAAATTCCCAGTCCCTATCTGATTACCACCCTATCCAAAGCCTTGGCCAGCAGACTCACTAAGATTCTCCCATCTATTATCGACCCCTTCCAGGGCAGCACAGTCAAAGGGCAAAATATTCTCACATCATGGTCCACAAGCTGATCCACTCAGCCCACAATTCCAAATCCTCTGCTTTTTTCCTCAAGCTAGACATGAATAAAACCTTCGACCAGGTTAACCGGGAATTCCTGATCAAAATCCTCCTCAAGTATGGTTTCCATGAAAACTAGGTCAACCTCATTTCAAACTGCATTTCCTCTTCTTGGTTCTCCGTCCTCGTCAACGGGTTAGCTGCTGGGTATTTCCCGAGCACCAAAGGCCTAAGATAGGGGGACCCCCTCTCCCCCATTATTTTTATTATTTTGGATGAGAGTCTAGGAAGAGCCATAAAATATGCTAGCACCAAAAACCTGATATCTAGTATTAAAGCTACTACCGGTATCTCGCCCTGCATCCATAAATAGTGTGGATGATACTCTCTTGGCCACTACCACAATAGTCTCCGAGGCCAAAGCCATCAAATCCATCCTTAACCTTTACGAGGAAGCGATTGGGTAGAAGATAAATTTCACCAAGAGTAAACTCTATTTCATAAATACCCCCACCAAGTGGTAGGGCAAAATCGTAGGTATTTTGGGCTATACCATTACTGACCTCCCAACCACTTACCTGGGCCTCCTAATGTTCAAAGGAAGACCCGTTAAGGCCATGTGGAACAATGTCACTGAAAAGATCTTAAAGAAATTGGCTGGTTGGAAAGGGGTCCTCCTCTCCCAAGCAGGCAAGGCAACTCTGGTTAAGTCGGTTCTTCAGAGCATTCCAGTGTATTTTTTGTCTATTTTCAAGATCCCAATTGTGGTGGGAGAAGCTATCGAGAATAAACAATTCCTGTGGGAAGGGAATGATAAACAAAGAAAGTTTCACCTAGTGGCCTGGGATAAGGTCTGTTCACCCAAACATAAAGGTGGGTTGGGTCTATGCCGCATAAATCTCATGAACCAGGTCCTCCTGGCAAAACAAGCTTGGATGGTTGCCACCAATGCCAACTTGGAATGGGTTTCCATTGTAAAAATAAAATACATGCAACATCACCCATTCTTGGGCAAAGAAGTTCCCTGTCATGGTTCCTCTTGGTCATCAAATCTGCCTAGGAAAGGATTTTGGGAAGTGTACGTGCCCTAGAACTGGACCAACATTGAAATGCTGAGAGGAAGAGATGCCCCTCGTGCCAATATCCGGAGAAAGGCCAGCTCCTTTACTAAACTACTTGGTGTTTTGAGACAAGAGTGCAGGAAAGAGATAAAAATAGTAAGGGTGCAGGAAAGAGATAAAAGTAGTAAGGGTGCAGGAAAGAAATAAACAGGGTAAGGGAAGAAATATTGGTGAATTAAAGTGGGAAAGAACCAGTAGCACGATCGCTGGCTAACAAATCAAAACAACAGCAAGAAATACCAAGAATAAAATGAAATGAACGAGAAACTAGCACTCCTATGTATCCTCTGGATGAGTTCCAAGATTACCCTCCCCTTTGCATCGAAATCCAGAATTACGACGGCTAGGAAATGAGTGAATATAATAGAAACACTACCCACAGGCAGCATACAAGAGAACTATTATAGTGTTTTTCTCCCCTATGTATCCTTCGGAAAAATTCTAGGGTTCTATCCCCAATCACACACCTAAATATAGAATGCAGAATTACAGTATGCAAATGAAGAAATAAGTAACAAAAATAATCACAGAAGGCAACATACAAGAGAGAAATAAAGCCCAAAGCTCTTTAGTATTAATCACAGGGATTCAAGTTACAAAAGCTTTCTAACAGAAAGTTCCCCCCCTTTTTCATTACAATGCCTGGGTTTTTATAGAGGACCCAATCCTCTGAGCCATCAATGCACAAAATGGAGGAGTACATCCTCGAAAATCCGAGAAGTCGGCTCCTGCAGCTCCCGTGACTGAGCTCTCAAATCCTTTTCCAAAACTAGCAACTATGACTGGGTCAGTCGGGGAAACTCACATTTATGAGCTGCCTGACTCATCCTAGGCTTCTAGGTGCGAAGCTCGAGTGACCGCCATGTCTGTAGGGCTCTCCTTCTGAGATTGATACTTCCTTTTCAATTGCCAAAAATGAGCAACGAGTTCACCGAGCACGTAAAAACTCATTTATGAGGCACTTGATTGCCTCGAAAAAATACTCGGCTTGGAGTGTGTGCCTTTGAAGTGCTTCACCGATTTCTAGTTCATGATCTTGCTTCACATTGGATGTAAGCTGAAGCAGATCGCCTTCCTTGGTTATGTACTTCGCACGAAGGAGCTTCGCAAAACGGCTTCGGGGATGTAAAATGCCGAAGTAGATTTCTCTCCTCAAGATGGGGCTCTCCATCTCTCACTGCTTCGTCGGGAAGGCATGTCAAAATTTGCTTCGCGAGGTTCTTCGCCCGAAGTGGATGCTTCGTTGATGGTCCATTAGAATACTTCACCGTGAACCTTCTTCAAAACTATGGTTCGGGAGGTTTTTGGCCGAAGTGCCATTCTGCCTTGGAAAAATGTTCTGCTCTTTACGGACTACTACTTCTTTGGGTGAAAGTGCCTCGCATGAAAGCTATCTGAAGTAGATGCTTCGCAATGACTTTGGGTGAAGTAAAAATGGTTCGCTAGTAGGGAGGCCCGAAGTGGGTGCTTCGCTGATTTCTTAGCGAAGTATTTTTTCAATGTTTGCACTTCTTCGAATCCTGCTTCGCAAAGCTTTCGCCCGAAGCATCTGTTTGGGTTGCTTTGGGTGCGAAGCTCTTCTCATGCCTTAGCAACCTTTCTTCAGTGAAGTAGTTTTTTCAATGCTTGCACTTCTTCAAATCCCGCTTCGTAGGGTTTCTTCCTGAAGCATCTGTTTGGGCTGCTTTTGCCGTGAAGCTCTTTTCATTCTCTACTTCCTTCCTTCAATGAAGCCATCTTCCTTTTCTGCGAAGCTTTTAAGCTTAGCTTGCTCATCAGCGAAGCACTCGTATCTCCATTCTATGTACAAGGGGGATGGCAATGAAAGCCAAAATTGCTGCAATGCTTGAAAATATTGTTTCTAAAAAAAACAAGGGAACAAATTCATGAAATTAAAAGAAACACTTTACAAAAATTTTGATTTTACTACCCCTCTAGGCAATGTGACAAAATTGTCAACATTCTTGGTGGCTCATGGGGCAATGAGCTCGCCTCGGTGTAAGAACCCTCAGCCTTAATCCATTGGGCCAGAGTTACCTCCAGACCCTTCTCCTTTTTCTCTTTTCGGGGGTGCTTCCACGACTTCTTCTTCTTCTTCTTCTTCCTCTTCTGGCGTGGCCTCATGTTGTGGCAGTGGGGGAAGGCGATCGCGGATGCGTTCCATGGTTCGGCGGACATGAGCCTAGGCACCCTTCTGAAAAGGCTCTCGATCTTGTAGTGCTTTGACTAGAACATGGAACCGATCAATTTGCCCTATGTCGGCATGTTTAGCTCTTGTGCTCTGATAATTCAGGTAGGCTACGATCTTGCAATATCTCAAGATGAAGTATGTAACTTGCCCTTCTATAATTGGCTCTTCCCACTCATCTATCTCTGAGATGTCGCCTTCAAAATGGAGCCAAGCCAGCTTGAGTTCTTCCTTAGTCAAAAGGTTCCCATCCTCATCCGTGAAACTTGGGAAACCTAATGAAGAGAGATCTTGAAAGTACCCCAGTGATGTGCATTGCTCGTGCTCAAATACATCCATGAGGTCCTTCACCTTCTGTGCTTTCCTCACCTTGGAGAAGAAGGCATGGACCGTAGCCTGAGCTGTGGACCAATCTCTAGTTGTCCAGCTCATCGTAGTGACCTGTAGGTCCTGATATTTGATACTTTGGACCTCAAAAGCTAGTTTGAGTCACCTTCTAATTTTTTGGATGATCTCATCTACTATTGGCCCTTCTTGAGCAGCGACATACTAGGCTTCGGTAATGTAAGTCAAAATTGATAGGGCACTGGAGGCCCGAGATCTAAAATTTTTGAGTAGGTGCGAGCGGATTTCCTTTATTCTACCTCTATCAAATAGCTCCAGGCTCTCTTTTTCGTACAACTGCTACTGCATCTACAAGATCTTGCTTTCAAACTCTTTGGCCTTTAGCTCAGCTTCGGCCTGTATCTGGCTCTGATTTTTAGTTGCACCCTATAGTTGTTCTACTTGTTGTTTCAAGGCGACTACTTCCTTTTTCATCTGCTCACACTGCTTCTTCGTGTCTTCCAGCTTGGAGTGGGTCCTAGCTAGCTCCTCCTCCAACTTGATGTTGGCGCTCTCTGCTTCAAATCGGTGTTGATTGGTGATATTTGCATGTGCGCGGAATGTTTCTATTCTCACATGCATTGATTCAGATTCATTGTCCACATTTAAGTGCTCCAGGTCCTTGGCCTTCTCTTGATAGTCATAATCTATAGGGGTCATCTCGTCCAGTGGTTTTTGGACCTTGGGGACCTTTTTCACCTTATGCAACTTTTCGCATTTCAAGTAAAAAACAATGCATTTTTCAAATTTGGCTAGAGAGCGCCCTTTCTTTCTCCTCGCCTCCTTCAGCATCTTATCTATGTTCTGCCAGGCTTGGAGAAAATTCTCAGCTAGAGGGCATTCCTTGATCATGGACAGATCTATTTCAAAAGATGTTGGGTTTCCAGCCAAAGTGGTAAACAAATATAATGATTGTGCAGGGGATGCCTCACTAGTAGGTTCGACAACGGGTGTGGTAGGGGTTTCGGTGAGAGAAATGATGCCGTGTGTGACAGGGGAGTGGGAGACGGGGTTTGGCGTTGGAGTACTACCTTTGCCCTGACTAGAAACCAAGGGAATGGTGGCATGGGTGAGCGAAGTAGTATCGACGGACTTGTCCCGACCTGATGACTCGAAGGGGGTAGATATGCTTGTGGGGCCAACGGGATCACAAGGCAAACTCGAGGTGGCGAAGGGCGACATGTGATGGGGTGACCGAACTTTCGAGAGAGAGAGTGACTGATGAGGACCTTTGACCGGGACCATGGTGGACATATCTTGAGAAACCAAGGTGACGGGTGAGGAGTGCGTACCTGCATGCTCTAGAGATAGAGTAGAAGTAGTGGTTTCCTGCGTGATCGGCTCTTGTTCCTTTTTAGCTTCTGTACTCCCGACTTCCACGACTTCTTTAGGGCCCCCTTCTTGTTGGAGGAGTTCCTCCACATCGATGACATCTATCTCTGAAACTACCTCAGCCCTTTGCGACGTTGTTTCCTCAACATTCCCTTTAGCTGAGCCTGCTACAGGTTGTTCGCCAGACGCACTTGGAGGTTTTGTACGTGGTCGCTTTGGGTGAGTCAGAGGCACTTGAGCTTGCTCCACCCTCTTTATTTTTCTCTTTTCTTCCTCTTGAGGCAACTCTTGTGGTGTCACCTCTACCTCTTCCTCTTCCTCCTGTTCGAAGCATCATCGGCTCTCCTTGGGCTTTCGCCCGAACCTGGGGCACTGGGGGAATGAAGTCGACGAAGGAGATGGGCTTCCAAGTCCCAACGTTGGCTTCATAAACAATCACGAAGTCTCTGTCTATCTCCAAGAGTCCGTATGATTTCATCTTCTGACGGTGGACTCTCATTATCCACCACTCCTTCAATTGTTCTTCGCCCCAACCCTCCAATTCTTTCCTCAAGTCATCCTTCATTTTCTTCCAAAATGTGGAGTCTGGGCCCGGGAAGGGGTGTTGAACTGGATCATATTCAACCTCCATAGGGTAAAACTCATGCCAAGGAGGTAAAGTCTTCATTCTTTCTAAATGCCACTCCAAATCCCTCCCATTGGGGTTATTCCTTTGCTCTACGATTTCTGGGTGAGGGCATACATGAAAATTTTTGAATCGGAGGTGATCCCTCATCACCCCCAAGGGGTCATAACACCACCGTTGAGGAATCTGGAGCAAACCGAAGTCGGCAAGCTTCTCCTCCAAGAATACATGCTGCTTTAGGGCAAACACCTCAATTACCCCCATTTTGAAAGGGAAGTCGCATGTGTGCACCCATTTTCGGCCGTGGTCGTAGATAACATTTGTCGCGTCGCTCTGCCGAGCGACCTCCAATGTGAACTGGTATTCAGAGGGGTAGACGGGTAGCAGGAAGGGTTTCCTCGTGAATCCAAACAAGCGAATCACAAGCCCTTGCATCAATTGAAATACGTCTCCATTTTCCTCCTTCACCACTTTGTCCCTTAGACTGATAGGCACCCGAGGGCAAGAACCCTTCAACAAATGAATAGCAGGTCCTAGAAACTATTGATTAAAAGAATAATACGACTCCGTCCTCGCCAGGAGGGGAGTCCACTGATACACCGATAGAGGAGTTCCATCCTTGCCGCTTGAAGAAATGGCAATGTGGGGAAAATGCTTATGTACATGATAGAAAAATAACCAAACCAAGAAAGAGCAAGGTGCGAAGTACTGGCCCGTCCCAGAATTCTTCATGTTGGTTAGCCACGTGTGCAAGTTCCGGGCCACCCATTCTTCCCAGTCGAAGAAGACCGGGTTTGTGTTTGGCCTTGATGAATCTGGGGCATAAAACTCCCCTCGTGAAATACATTCGGCCAATGACACTTGCCAGGGGTGCACCGAAGCATCAGTTGACAGGCCCACGACCCACGCAATGATGGAGAAGATGTTCGTGCTCTTGAAATCTGTCAAGGGGTGAGGCATCTGAGGAAGCTTGCCTGAAGGGAGCCCGTCCTTGAGGTTCTCGCTCAAAAATTTTATGATATAACTGGAGCTGGTGAACCTCTCCATTTGTTCGCTCAAGATGACATTGCGAACCGAATAACCCTTGGGCGGCCCTTGTTGGGGCGCGAAAGCTCCTTGCACATCTTCTTTTAAAATTGAAAATAATTTATGGCCCACGACGTCCAACACTTTTCTGGAGGAGGGCTGGTAGTTTTGCATGATGGCACAAATTAATTCGGGACAATGATGCACAGGTGGGGTCAGATACCAGTATATCTACGAGTAATAGGCGACGACTCTCTTGTTCTCCATGGAGAGCCTACTTTTCATGAACTCAATAGTATATCGGAGCTCGGCCATGCTCTTTGAAAGTTTAGTGTCCCTTATTTTCTCCCACCCATCAATTGGTGGCTCTTCAAGTTGCTCCTCTTTCGAATCCTCTCTTTCCTCCATCGACTGCTTTTTTGGGCGAGGGTTGAGGTTGACCCTCTTAGGTCTGTGTTTTTGCTCTTCCTTGCCCTTCTTCGTTTTCTTTGGGCCTGCTACCTCAGGCTCCTTCCCCTTCTCCTTAGAATTCTTCTTCCCCATTCTGGATATAGGCGGCAGTAGAGCCTTTGATGCAGAGGGCTTCGACGCGAAGGATTTCGATGCGAAGGGCGAAAAAAATGCAGGCTATCAACGGGGCTCTTAATCTTGCATTAACAGTTGGTGAACACCCCTTTTACTGCTAAGGCTTGAGTTTTATAGCCTTAAAAGGCAACTACCTCAATTTATGGCGCCTGCCAAAATTAAATTCGCAACTCGGACGGAGGAGGTCGTTTTGCCATTTGATTGGCTTCACGGCGGCGTGGTACGTGGGCCCATGTGTTTCGATGATTTTCCCAGCATTGGAAACTTAACCTTCTGCCACCTCATACCTAGGCACGAGATTTTCTCATAACTGAATCCTCTCGGGATGTGCTCCACCACCTTTGCATTAAAATCACTTACCCCGAACGTTCCCCTAGGTTGCCATCGGTGCGTCTCTCAAGACACGTTTTAAATGCTCCCCACCTTGTGCGTTGTTGGTTTGGCGAAGTGGAAGCCGGCGCTAAAGATACTTCACGGTGAACCTCCGGTGTGAGCTGATCTTCTATGCTTCGGGCCCGAAGTAGTTTTACCTCACCGCATTGCCACTGCTTGCTTCGCGGAAGGTTAGCCTCCGAAGCTTGTTCCTTTGAAAAATGGTTCGCTAATTTTCCTTCAAAAATTGCTTCGCTCAAACTCCTTTTGCGAAGCATTTCTCACGCCCTCGTTTCTTTTGAGGACTCCTTCCAAGCCAAAGTGCTTTGCTGTGAAGCATCTCGCGTTAGTCACTTCGCACACAAAATCCCCGAAGGAGATCCTCGCTAGGTCCAGCGAAGCTGGGGCTTGTTGCTATGGTGGTGTAAAGTTGAACCTCTTGAAACAGGGTATATACAAAGATAAAAATTTTTACATACAAAAGTAAAACTTGAACCATTTTTTTTTTTTCGTCTCAGCGATGAAAAGTCTTCAAATGAAGACCATTGATAGAAATCGGCAAGATCTGGCCATCTGCATCCTTGAGAATGAAAGAGTTGGCTGAGTTTACCTTCACAATCTCGAATGGTCCATCCTAGAAAGCGTCCAATTTATCATGATTCCCAGGCTTGGCCTTCCAAGAGTCCCACTTCCATACTAGATCACCCACTCTGAAAGTGCGGTCGGAGGACTTTTTCTTGAACCAGTCTCGGGTGATCTGGGCATGCTTAGCGAAGCTCTGGTAGGCCTTCTCGCGGTCTTCCTCCAGCTGTAGTAGCTGAGCTAGCCTATTCTCCATAGGATTAAATTCTTCTTCCTCATCCAACAGCTGCAATGCAGGGATCTCTACATGGGTTGGTAGGATGGCCTCCTTGCCATACACCAGGGCGTAAGGTGATGTTTTGATTGACTTCTTGATAGAAATTCGATCGGCCCACAAGGCCCGATCTAAGAGGAGGTGCCAAGTTCTTTTGTTATTCTCTATGAGCTTTCTTAGCACCCTTAACAGAGTCTTGTTAGTTGATTCTGCCAAGTCGTTACCTTGTGGATAGTAATTGGAAGAGACCTTATGATATATCCCATATTTGTAGAGGAACTCGTTGATCTTGGCGCCTGAAAACCCAGGACCATTGTCCATTACGATTGCTTCTGGGATGTCGAACCGGGTGATCAAACCCTCTAGGAATGCAATGACGGTCTCTTGGTCGGCATGCTTCGTGGGTACTACTTCGGCCCATCTGGTGAAGTAATCGGTTGCAGTCAGGACAAACTTATGCCCTGCGGAGGAGTTCGGTGATATAACCCCTATGAAATCCAACCCCCATTGTTGAAAGGGCGTTTCTACCTGTATCGGTCGGAGAGGCATAGGAGCACTTTTGCTTCGGCCGATGAACTTCTGACATTGCTCGCATCTGCGACAGACCGCAAAAGCATCGACGAAGAGTGTAGGCCAATAATAACCCGCCTTAATTATCTTCAATGTCATTGTTCTTCCTGCGAAGTGGCCACCGGACAACCCTGAATGAAATTCTCCCAGGACTCTCTTCTTATCATCTTCTTTTATGCACCTGAGAAGAACTCCATCGATGTTCCTAAAGAATAGGCCTTCGGGGCGCAACGTATATCGGAGGGACCACATCCTGAAGTGTCTTCGTTGCGAAGCATTCAAATGTAGAGGACATCTCCCGGTGTTGAAATATTCAACTATCTCACCGACCCAGTCCTTCTCATCCTCTTCTTGGTTTGCGAAGCATCCTTCTACTGCTAAGTCATCCCACTGACAAGCTGTCACTTCGGATCGCTACGCTCTTCGCAAGCTCCTGACATAGTGCGTGACCATGAACCAATTTTGTGGGTTTGATTTCAATGTCAAACTCCTGTATTTTGCTGACCCAACCAGCTCTTTTGCTACCCAATTCTCCCTGAATAATGAAGTTGCGCACATCGGGATGAATGACAAACACTGTAACCCGACTTTGAGAAATGAAGTGCTTGAACTTCCTCAAGGATTTCATTACCGCATGCACTTGCCTTTCTATGAAATTGTATTTCTCTTCATGGGGGTGTATCACTTGGCTTAGAAACGTGATGGGGCGTTCTTCGCCGTCTTCCCCCTTTTGCGTCAAGACTGCAACATAGCTTTCAGGTTCTCCTATAGCATATAGGATGAAATCTCGGTTGTAGTCGGGGTTGGTCAGGACTGGAGCCTGAGCAATTTGGGCCTTGATCTCTTCAAATGCCTCTTTCCTTTCATCTGTCCAGATGAATTCAGTGCCCTTCTTCAAAAGTTTGGACATCGGCTTGATGACTTGGGCGAAATCTGGAACAAAATTCCTTACGAAGTTGATCTGGCCAAAAAAATATTGTAGTCCTTTCTTATTCATCGGGAGTGGGAGCTTCAAGAGAGCCTCAGCTCTATCAGGATCTACGATGAGACCCTTCTCTGATATCACATGTCCCAATAACTTTCCCTCATTGACTGCGAATATGGACTTCTTTGGGTTGATTGAAATGCCAAACTCTCGACACTTTTTGAATATCTGTTGTAGGTGAAAAGGATGGTCCTCCCTTCTTCGGGAGAAAATGGTCATGTCATCCAAATAGATAACAATGACCTTATTCAAGAGTTCACCAAAAGCTAAATCCATGGCCCTCTAAAAAGTGGCCCCCGCATTCGAAAGGCCGAATGGCATTCGCTGGTAGGCGAATGTTCCCCACTTGGTAGTGAATGCGGTTTTATGCTGGTCTTCATCCCTAACCCATATCTGATTATATCCTGAGAAGCCATCGAGTAGGGAGAAGCGTTGAGCCCCAACCACTAAGTGCAAGATCTGATCGATCTACGGGAGAGGGTAATGATCCTTGAGCGAAGCCTGATTCAGGTTGTGAAAATCCACGCATAGTCGTATATCTCCATTCTTCTTTCTAATAGGGACTAGATTCGCTACCCAAGAGGAATGCTTTATGGGATAAATTATCTTTACCTCGAGCATTTTTAGGAGCTCGACTTTCATCAGGACCTCGATCTTCGGATTAACAGGCCTTTGCTTCTGCCGAAAGGGTTTGATCCCCTCCTGCAATTCGATTGTATGTTGGATCAGTTGCCGATCGTATCCTTTTAGGTCTTGATAAGACCATGCCACTATGTCGGGATACCTTCTGCACATAGATCGGATCTGTTCTAGCTCTTTCGAAGTGCAATACGTTCCAACTTTTATTGCTTTTCCAGGTTCAAGCTCCAAATCCTGATACTGCTTCGCATTGACTTTGATCCTATGAGAAACTGCTCGATCATTTTGATCGAAGAGGCTTTCAAGAGTAATTAATCCCTTGGGAACATGATTATTCTTCAATTGAACTAGCCCTTCATATTCCTCATCATCTGGGCTTCTTCTTTCAATTGTGGCTACTTCTTGAATCATAAAATTCACAATCTGCTCATCACTGTCAAAAACTTGCCAATGCAGATCTCTGTCTGGGACAGAGGGCCTATAAATCATCCTCACAACTTTAGGTTTATGCACCATGTCTTCTTCTGGAGAGTACCTAGCTACGATGGATGCCAAGACATCGACATGTCTGTTCTTTTCTTGTGGAATGGACTACAGATTGAGGGATTCGAATTGGTCAAACAAGTCCCATACCCTGTTACGGTATGCTTTGAGATAGTGCTTCTTTGACACGCACTTGTTGGTGACTTGATTGCATACCAATTCTGAATCTCCAAAGACTTGGAGATGCTTTATGCCTAACTTTTTTGCTTTCTTGAGTCCTAGGCATAATGCTTCGTATTCTGCTGCATTGTTGGTGTAGCTCCATACCAACCGGTAGCAATATTCCTTTTGCTCTCCAGATGGTGATACTAAAAGAATCCCTGCCCCGACGCCATTTTTGCATCGGGCGCCATCGAAGAACAATTTCCATAATTCTCCTTGGGCAGAGATCTTATCTTCTGACTTGGTGTGTTTCTCAGGCTTGGTGATGGCATAACATCCCATTTCCATCTCTATCATGGCATTGAAATCTGCCAATGAAAACTCATCTTCACAACTTAACTGTGCAAGGGATTCCTCGACCAGGTCCACCTGCTCTATCCCTTCCACTATCGCATGCACGGGATCACTGCTCTCTTCTTCGGACATCTTCTGTACGAGGAAGGTAGAAGGTTTCTCATTGTAGATTTTTACCTTCTTCCCTTTGAATGGAATCTCTAAGTGCGAGTAATCCATAGATAGATATCCTCCCAGCTTCATTGTAAACTCTCTTGACAAGCACATACTAAAATATGGCTCAAGGTCGACGACCACCACCTCTTGTATAACCGTGATCTGAGGCATCTTGTGTAGTCGGATAGGTATATCTTTAATTACACCCATAGTCTTCATAGGAGTACCATCCAGTTGGAGCATGCCATGGCTGCTTTGGGTGTACTCCATTCCTATTTCCTCGCACACTACTTTGGGCATGACTGTCGTCGCGGCCCCGAAGTCAATCATACAATTGTGTACAACATACCCTTCCATTTGTAGAGACAGGTAGAATGGAGGTGGCCTATTCTTCCCTGTAATGGACGTGGATAGGGTCTGCACTAGGGTGAGCGGTGCTGACTTTCTTGCCTTGGTTGTCTTCAAATATTCCTGCAACAAGTCCACTTGTCCGGGTAACTGCAATGCGTCATATAGACTAATCTTGGCCGGAGTCTTCTTCAACTCATCTACAATATTGTAAACTAGGGAGTTGGGCACCTCAGGTTCCCTTTTCACCTCATACTTGGTGCGATACTGCTCCATGGCTTCGACCCTTTGTCGCTTGGTCAGCGAAGGAAGCTTGAGCTTCTCTCTAGCTTGTTCTTTGGTTTCCACCTGAGGTGGATTTGTAGGGGCCTGTTGAGCCTTTTATTTTACTGGTGGAAGCTAAGAAGCTTCACTCGGGGCCTAGGGAAGTTGTTGTCCCTTCTCATGGTGAGCATGCACCTTTAAAGGAGCCATTTGATCAGCATCTACCTCCATTGACCTTTTTCCTCCTCTAGTGAGGACTGCAACTTGCTCTTCTTCACCAATTACCAGGTTCTGATCCATTTGTCTGATAATGTTGACCTGACCACCATGACTACTGCTCACCAACGTTTGCACATAATGTTGGTGCAGCATACAAGTATTCTCCTCGTGAGGATCATTACATGTGGAGCACCAATGTATGTAATCGAAAGTGCTCGGAGCTTCATCAATCATGACATTTCTTGTCGATGCTCTCCCTTGCTGGACCGCTTGATCTTTAGTAAGCGCGGGTGTAGGATAAGACCTTCTTGGTAGAAACTCGTGCTGCGCTTGCTTCTTTTTCATAATGGTCATGTCATTAGATAGAGTTTGCACTGTGGAGTTTAGGGACTGAACTTCCTGTAGTATCTTGGCTTGCATATCATCGACTTTGGGAATAGGTGGCAATGGAGCCATCGTTGGTATTGGAGGTAGGGCGGGGTGTTGAAGTGGTGCTGGCAATACAGGAAACATCAAAGAGATAGTGGGCTGTGATGTCGAGAATGTGGGAAAATGGATTTGCGGAGTAGCGATCTGAGATACAATGGGATTCGGGTTCCAAGACGAGATCGGGTACGTGGGGGTTGCAGATATCTATGAAGTGGTTGCATTCGCATACTAGGATTGAGGGAAATCGAGAAGTATGGGCATCGACATCCTTTGGGGAAGCTTACCCATAGCTATTAGATCCATCTCCACTCTCTGGGCTAACTCATACAACTCGGGGAAGGTATTGATATTTGAATACCTTACCATTACACTGATATCAGGGTTGAAAGCCCTAAGAAAATAGTATGTTGTAGCTTCGCTAGTTGGCCGAAGTCCAACTGGTATCCTTTGCCAGGTTCGAGCGAACCTAACATTGAAATCGGTGATCTCTTCTTGTGGATGTCTCTGGATCATTGTGAACTGATGCAGAAGAGAAGATGGATCGACGGACTCATTGAAACTTCTCATCAATTGTTCGGCTAACTGGTCCCATCCCGTTATAGTACCGGGTGGTAAAGATCTATACCAATAGAGGAGCTTCCCTCTAAGAGATAGAACCAGAAGCTTTACCATAACTCTCTCCTCTGTGATGTCATGAATCACCGCCAGAGAAACTATGTCCTGGATGTGCTCCAGAGCAGTCTTCCCAGTTCCATCGAACGTTGGGATTTTCTTCATAGCAGTAGGCGGAACTTGCCCTTGTCCCGCTAGATTTAGTGGTCCGAAAGAATTCCATGTTGGGAACAGTCTGGGCGGTGGTTGCTGCTACTGTTGCTGCATTTTTTGTTGTTGTTGTTGTTGTTGTTGTGCCATATTTGCGCCTGGATTCTGAGAAATAGGGATTCCCGAAGTTCCTCTTTGGTTGCTAACAGGACGACTAATAGGAATGGAGGCGCTAGGATGCTTCGGTGAGTTGGGAGGATTGGGAGGAAAGCTAGCTATTGTGCTATCTGAGGTTAGCCCTTGTTTGTCAAAAGTAGCCTCTTGCGAGGATGTTCCACGTAACAATGACTCAGGGGTGACCAACCTAGAGCGTTCCCCGAAGGCGTCAATATCAAGCTCAAAGAACTCAGTTTCCTCTCCTCTATTCCTAACTCTCCATCTTGTTTGCATGAAGGCACAGACTTAAGTACCGATCTCTACGACTTTAAGATTCTCGAGTTGAATAGATTCGCCAGATGCTAAGAGTCTTTTGGCAATGAGACGAGCATCGATTCTCACTACCACTCACAAGGTGAGACTGACCGGGTCCCATCGGGCATGCCAGAAACTATTGGTCATCAAATCTGCCCAGGAAAGGATTTTGGGAAGTGTACGCGCCCTAGACCTGGACCAACATTGAAAGGCCGAGAGGAAGAGATGCCCCTCATGCCAATATCTGGAGAAAGGTCGGCTCCTTTACTAAACTACTTGGTGTTTTTGAGACAAGAGTGCAGGAAAGAGATAAAAATAGTAAGGGTGCAGGAAAGAGATAAAAATAGTAAGGGTGCAGGAAAGAAATAAATAGTGTAAGGGAAGAAATATTGGTGAATTAAAGTGGGAAAGAACCAGTAGCACGATCATTGGCTAACAACTCGAAACAACAACAAGAAATACCAAGAATAAAATGAAATGAACGCGATACTAGTCCTCCTATGTATCCTCTGGACGAGTTCCAGGATTACCCTCCCCCTTACGTCAAAATCCAGAATTCAGAATTACGACGACTAGGAAATGAGTGAATATAACAGAAACACTATCCACAGGAAACATACAAGAGAACTATTATAGCATTTTTCTCCCCTATGTATCCTTCAAGAAAATTCTAGGGTTCTATCCCCAATCGCACACCTAAATCTAGAATGCAGAATTACAGTATGCAAATGAAGAAAGAAATAACAAAAATAATCATAGAAGGCAACATACAAGAGAGAAATTAAGCCCGAAGCTCTTTAGTATTAATCGTAGGGATTCAAGTTACAGCAGCTTTCTAGCAAAAAGTTCCCCCCATTTTTTCATTACAATGCCTGGGTTTTTATAGAGGACCCGACCCTCTGAGCCATCAATGCACAAAATGGAGGAGTACATCCTCGAAAATCTGAGAAGTCGGCTCCCGCAGCTCCCGTGACTGAGCTCTCAAATCCTTTTCCAAAACTAGCAGCTACGACCGGGTCAGCCGGGGAAACTCACATTTATGAGCCGCCTGACTCGTCCTAGGCTTCTGGGTGCGGAGCTCGAGTGGCCGCCATGTCCGTCGGGCTCTCCTTCTGAGACCGATACTTCCTTTTCAATTGCTAAAAATGAGCAACGAGTTCATCGGGCACGTAAAAACTCATTTATGAGGCACTTGATTGCCTCAAAAAAATACCCGGCTTGGAGTGCGTGCCCTTGAAGCGCTTCACCGATTTCTAGTTCGTGACCCTGCTTCGCAATGGATGTAAGCCAAAGCAGATCATCTTCCTTGGTTATGCACTTCGCACGAAGGAGCTTCGCAAAACGGCTTCGGGGATGTAAAATGCCGAAGTAGATTTCTCTCCTCAAGACGGGGCTCTCCATCTCTCGCTGCTTCGTCGGGAAGGCATGTCAAAATTTGCTTCGCGAGGTTCTTCGCCCGAAGTGGATGCTTCACTGATGGGCTTGTCAAAATGCTTCGCCGTGAACCTTCTTCAAAACTGCGGTTCGGGAGGTTTTTGGCCGAAGTGCCATTCTGCCTTGGAAAAATGTTTTGCTCTTTACGGACCGCTACTGCTTCGGGTGAAAGCGCCTCGCACGAAAGCTATCCGAAGTAGATGCTTCGCAATGACTTTGGGCGAAGTAAAAATGGTTCGCCAGTAGGGAGGCCCGAAGTGGGTGCTTCGCTGATTTTTTAGCGAAGCATTTTTCAGTGCTTGAACTTCTTTGAATCCTGCTTCGCAAAAATTTCGCCCGAAGCATCTGTTTGGGCTGCTTCGGGTGCGAAGCTCTTCTCATGCCTTAGCAACCTTCCTTCAGTGAAGTAGTTTTTTCAATGTTTGGACTTCTTCGAATCCCGCTTCACAAAACTTTCGCCCAAAGCATCTGTTTGGGCTGCTTCGACCGTGAAGCTCTTTTCATTCTCTACTTCCTTCCTTCAGTGAAGCCATCTTCCTTTTCTGCGAAGCTTTTAAGCTTAGCTTGCTCATCAGCGAAGCACTTGTATCTCCATTCTATGTACAAGGGGGATGGCAATGAAAGCCAAAATTGTTGCAATACTTAAAAATGTTGTTTCTAAAAAAAACAAGGGAACAAATTCATGAAATTAAAAGAAACACTTTACAAAATTTTTGATTTTACTACCCCTCTAGGCAATGTGACAAAATTGTCAACAAGTTCCCACTTTTGGAACTCCATTACCCAAACAAAGTATCTTCTCAAGAGAGGGGCAAGATGGCTAATGGGTGATGGTTTTGATATAGATTTTTGGAATGATGTATGGGCAAGAAACAAGCCTCTCATCAAGGATCCTGAGATTTTTGCCATAAAGCACCTCATAGATATCAAGTTTGGGCCTAGGGTAGTGGACTTCATTACTACAAAATAGGGGACCCGACGCTGGAAATAGATTCAATTTAGATTGAAGAATGCTGTCATTGACAGAGTTGTGGCTTCCCTCCAAGTTGTCTTCAAGGCAATATTCATCCCCCAATCCCCAACGAAGGACAAGTTGTGCTGGAGAGAATCCAGTGATGGAATTTTCACTATTAAAAGTGTAGCCCAGATGTTGGATTCCTCCCCTAAGAACCCCAAGACTATTGACAGCAAAACAGTGGCCAAAGCTATTTGGCTCAAGCAGTTGATCCCCAAAGTGGCACATTTTTATTGGCTCACTATCCATAATAGAATTCTGACCATGGATAACTTGATCCAAAGAGGTGTCATAGTTTCGAACAGGTGCTACCTATGCACCCAGGCTTGGAAATCCACCCAGCACATCCTCCTAGAGTGCCCCTTCACTTGTGAGGTATTTTCTTCCTTGATCAGTAGATTTTAGGTCAATTGGGTTCATCCCAATATGGTTACAGACCTGTTCATCCAGTGGCCCAAGGTTTTCAGAAATCCCTGGCTTAATTTCTTGTGGAATTCCCTTCTCCACCATGTGGTGTGGTAGATTTGGCTGGAGCACAAAAACCACATTTTCAATGAAAGACCTAGAATCCTAGATGCAATTGCTACTAGAGCTTTATCCTTTACGATTGAAAATTGTAGCCTCATCCCATGTTCTAACATCCCAACCTCTGGGGATGAGTCCATTTTGTTTTCCACTCTTGGGATTCCCACATACTGCACCAAAGAACAAAATCCCCTTAAGCCCAGGGCCAAATTCAAGTGGACCCCACCCCCCTGGTTTGGCTTAAAGCCAAATTCGATGGAGCTTCTAAGGGTAACCTGGGTAACACAGGGGCCAGAGGTGTAATCAGAGACCACTCTAGCAACATCATCCTAGAATTTGTTGAAAATATGGGGATCCAAACTAATAATTACGTAGAAGCCCATGCGTTGTGGAGATGCATTGAAGTTAGCAAGACTATAAACAACCCTATCATTTTTGAAGGAGATTCAGTAGTTGTGGTTGGTCATATCTCTAACAATAGCCAAGCAGGATGGAACATCCAAAACATCATTAAGGAATGTCAAGCTTCCCTTCATCACCATCCCCACAACATGATCACCCATGTGTTCCGGGAAGCAAACAAGGTAGCCGACCTCTTGGCCAATAGAACGGTCAACTTGGCATCCCTGATCATTTGGGAAGAAGATTTCCCACAGGATGTCATCACCACAGCCAACCAAGATGTGGGTAGCTACCATGATTTATAGAGTCAGCTACCGTGAAGGTTCATGGTCAACACCAAAGGTGTTTCTTAACACCAAAACTCCTAGGACGAACTCCAAATGTGGTTCTCATCACCACAAAGGTGTTTTATTAACGCCTCGGGTGTTTTTTCTCAACACCACAGCTCGTTGGAATTACACCACCTCCATCGTTCTTCGTTGCATTGCTAGTATGGTTTTCAGTGCAGATCGATCAACTCATGCCAGCTCCCCCGACCAGTTCTTTGAATCCCCTCCCCCATCGCTCCCCCACTCGTGCCTCCTCATTTTCACCATCCATGCTCTGCCCTTTCACCTTTATCCCCCCATATTCCTTTTGCCTGATCTATTCACCACCTGTTTTGCCTATTCCCCCTTTCCGATACACTTTGACCCACTCTTCTCAAGCCATGCCAAATAAACCACCATCATTTCTAATTGCTAGCTAGTGAACCCTGTGACCTTCGATTGGCATTCCCTTAGCCTCTTTAGGCCTTTTTTTCCTCCTCAATGGTTCTAGAAATCATTATTCTAGAGTATAGAATTTGTGATATCAAAGCGTGGCCCCTAGTTCTGATTTCTATGGTCTGTGTAAAACCATGGCGTATGTCAAGCCATCTAGCTTCCAGGTCAATGCAGGGATGGAGGCCCTTCTTGACACCAAAATATTCATCAATTTATTCAAAATGTTCTCTGGGGTCGATGAAGAAGTCACTAGGGACTTTATTGATTCGTGGGACAAAGGGCAAGTCAAGGTTCGAGGTCTACAATTTGAGGTAAATGCTCTCTTTATTGCTCAGGTTTCTGGTATTCCTCCTATTGGTAGAGTTGTTCACAGGGATAGGCATAAATTTAAAGAAGAAAAAAACTAATTTCCCAATAATGGAAAGGACCTGGTCTAGAAAAAAAAAGGTATTCTATGCTTGTATTTGCCTCGGGCTTGAGACATAGCCATTATCCCTGTCATCCAATTCATTTCTATCAAAAACTCCAATAGCCCCCTCAAAGCCAACAACCTCACCTTTGCTAACCATATTCACGATGTTAGACTCATTAACGCCCCTTATTTCCTCTTCTACCCCATCACCATTTCCATCAATAATTTTAGGGAGAGCAAATCCTTGAAGCCCCATCGACATCGGGGCATCTTCCTGGTGTTTTACCATTATGCTTGCCCACCAAGTCAAAGGGGAAATTCCTTCCTGCCCTCCTAGCCCTGAGCACTTGCCCAAGCCCACCCACATCGCTGCACCTAGCCCTCCCCCGTCGTCCAACCCAATTGACCCCCCTCGGCCTCCAAGATTTTGATTGCTTCACCGTCACCCCCTCACTCCTAAGATCTCGATGAGAATGATGTTCCCTTAGGCCTTGTTCCCAAGGTCGAAGCTCCCACTGGCAAGCGTTAGAGATTTAAGCAAAATTTGGTCAGACCCTCCTTGAAGAGAAGAAAATACAACAGGTTGAAGCCCTAGAAAATGAGCGAACAATGCCTATCACCTGAGATCATTAGCGATGAAGAGGAAGACCAGACTGTCAAAGTTGAGGACAATATTTGAGAGGTGGCTCTCAATCGCATCAATGAAGTGATTGATAACCTTTAGTCGGCTGCCAATGTATACCTAGAAGGCAGTACGCTCCTGGCTAATGCAATCAACAATATGAAGGACCTCCCTTCTCTACTCAATGTCCTCCTACCTCATGATCTGAATGGACAAGATCAACAAGAAGAAAACAAAGAGTCCTAGTAGCCCGGGGAAAGAAGTAGCAGCACTCCTTGCACCTACAAACCTTTTTGTTCTAGTTAGGTTTTTGGTAGCCACGATCTTGGATGGGCTAGATTGTACGGGATTCTTTCCCAGTTGGTTTTTTTACTATTTGTAGCATCTATGTTTTGTTGGCACCAAGCCTGCCTACTGTAACAGGGACGAGACCCTTCAACCTGCTTAGTAAACAAAAGTTTTTTACCTGCCAAAAAAATATATTTATTCAATTATTTTATTATATTTAAAAAATATTATATATTATATAAAAAGGAATCTCTTTAATGTATAATAAAATTAGGTATACTCGCTAATTCCATAATGGTAGTATATAGACTACATAAACAAGTTATTCTTAGACCAAAAACTAGAAAGGATGAATACAAAAAATCCAACGTAATACAATTGTAAAACATGGTTGTATTTTATTCTCTTATTTTTTTAAAACATAGAGATATATATTGCAATTTTTTCTAATATAGAAATGATGTAAGGAAATAAATACCTTCTTAGATGGTACTCTTCTATGTTATTATGTGGTACTAATTATTAATATTATATATAATTATCTCGCTCATGTAGAGGAGTTGGAGAGCAAGTGGGTAGTTAAAACTCTCCAGTTATCGAGAGGCCCAGGTTCAAATCTCTCCCCTCACATGCTGCGGATATGTTGTACATAAAAGGGTTCCTCATAAAAAAAAAAAATATTATATATAATTATATAAATAAATAAAATAATTTAAAATATTTTACATGTTTAATTTGATGGTAAATATTTTTTATTAATGTTAGTGTGAGAAACTCTTATGACTGATGCTCAGGACTGGCCATCCCCATACCAACCATCTAGGGGTCAAACACACAACCATACACACACCCATCCCTTCACACTTGCCTATGCTATGGTTTGAACCTTAGACTTTCTAAAGAAGAGCCAAAACCTGAACCATTGCATTGTACCCCAAGACTAAATTAAATGGATAGTGTGATAAACCCTTAAAACCAACGCATAGGGCTTAACAGTCTCCTCCCAGTCATGATCCCTCATAAAGCTAAGATCTACACTTATTAATAGGGAATTAACACACGAGGAAGATTTTATTGGTCAAAGCCACTTTATAAAGCATCCCAATGTACTTCCTCTCCTTGTTCAATATTTTGAGGAAATTTATCGATAAGTTAGAGCAAATCCAACAATCCTTCTTGTGGTCAGGGGCTAAAGAGAAGAAGAGATTCCACCTAGTGGCATGGGATCAAGTCTACAGTAGGAGAGAAGAAGGAGGCTTAGATTTGAGAAGGCTGAGAATGTTGAACAGAGCCTTGATTTCAAAACAATCTTCAAAATGACAATGTCAGTTGGGTTAAGATTGTGAAGGCTAAGAATCTTAGTAGTGGTAGCAATTTTTTGAAATCCCAAGCTCTCTCGATGGGGTTTGCTTTTTGATCCAACATAGTTGGTAATCGGGAGGATGTACGTAAAGGCCTTCATTGGGTGGTGGGGGTGGTTATTCCATTGATTTTTGGGGAGATTCTTGGGCCTGGCCATCCCCTCTTGAAAATTGCTTGACCTTTACCTATTTGAAGTCAATCACAGATAGGTTATTTGGTCCCAAAGTTTTTGATTTTTTAGAATTATTCAATGGTCATATTTGGTGGAAGTCCTTTGAATTCCCAAATATTTATCAAGAGGAGAAACTTACTTTTATAAATTTAAAAAACTCCATAAAATGGTTCCTAACCCTAGGTACTGGTCTTCATGATAGGCTGGTTTGGGGTCCTGAGAAATATGGTAAGTTTTCAGTTAAGTCTGCTTATGGTTGCTTGGACTATGATTTGGATCCTTGGTTCTCGATGAATCAAATATGGATTAAAGGCCTGATGCCTAAAGTCAATGTATTCTTTTGGTTGGCAATTCAGGAAAATTTCCTTACTCTTGATAATATTCAAAAATGAGGAATGCTTTTCCCTAATAGGTTCTTTTCCTGTGTGGCAGGTCTTTTGAATCACCTTTTCACTTATTTTCTCGTTGTGCCTATACCCTTGAAGTCTTTCGTCAATTATTTTTGGAGCTAGGTGTTGCTTGGATTCTTTCCAACTCGTTGGAGGACTTGGTTGTTCAATGGATCTCCCCCTTCTCCTCTCCCCACCTACACCAGTTTTGGAAATTTAGGTTACCCCATATTTGGTGGTGGGTGTGGAAGGAAAGGAATTCCTGCACCTTTAAAAATATTTACCATCCTGAGTGATCGATCTCCTCGAGGGACATTGTAGATATAGTGGGAAACATGAAAGCTTTAAAACTAGATTCAATAACTTGTGAAGGGGAGATAGGTTTGGAGAGATCATTGGGATTTTTAACTCAACCTTAAAATACAGCGAGTCGGGTGAGTTAAGACAAGGCTAGCACGATTTGGGAAGCCCCTCCATTGGGTTGGTTGAAATTCAACTTTGATGGAGCTTCTAAAGGGAACCCAGGTCCAATGGGTGCAGGGGGTTTTTTTAGAAACTCGAAGAGCAAAATGCTTCTTACATTTTCTAAGGGTCACCAAACCAACCATTTCACTGAAGCTCGAGCATTATTTCAAGGTATTTCTCAACTGAAATGGGTGAATTGCAAAAAACTAATCATAGAAGGAGATTCAATCAAAGTTATCAACATGATTAATGGCAACCAAAATCCCTCCTAGGCTGTTGCAAATTTTATAATTGAAGTTAGGATATTGATTCAAAATTTAGAAGTTCAATTCAAGCACCAATTCAGGGAAGGTAACAAAAGTTACAAAATTCCTAGCTAATCAAGGTCTTACACATAAATATCTTCACATTTGGATAGGTAATTTCCCAAATGGCCTTAAATCATTAGAAAATGAATTCAAGCAAAGATCAAACTTGAGTCAGAATACTTAGGGCAGGTGGCTGGAACCCTCTCCATTGGATGTTGCTTTTTTAATATTTTAGTCGGGTCTACGTGCTTAGTTTTTAATCTCTATTTATCCATGTGGGCCTACGTGCCTAGCTTTTATCTCTGTTTGGATTATGTGTATGGGTTTTTTTAGCTAGTATATGTTGGTCTAGGTGTAGGTAGTTGTGTCCAAGGTCTGGTTGGATTTAATGTTTGAAGTGTCCTCAGTATTCTAGTGGTTGGAGATTAGCTTCTTTTTGTTATAAGTTTTTGAGGTCCTTTCAAAACTCCTTTCATCCAACTAATAAAAAAAACATATGGAATTAACACACAACCAAATATCACAATTTGAACCTTGGGCCTTTCAAAGAAGATACAAATCCCATATCGTTGCATTGTCTCTATCGAGACTAAAATTTATTTTGGTAGTGTGACAAACCCTTTTGACCTACACATAAGGCTGAGAAACCTCCTCCCAACCATGACCCCCTAAAGCCAAGAGCTACACTTATCAATAGAGAATTAACACACAACCAAATACTACAATTTGAACCTTGGACCTCATGAAAAAGAGCCAAAACCCAAAATTTTGCGTGATCCCCATCGAGACAATTTGATGGTGTATATATATATATATATATATATATATATATATATATATATATATATATATATATATATAAGGGTTATATGGGATTGAAACGACCCCACCCATATTACATCATCACCACATAGTGATATTACAAAATGGTTTGGATATTATCCATATATCATTTGGCAAGATTTAAACTTGGGTCTCCTCTTTCAAATGTTGAGGAATCTAATTGGTTGAGTTAATGCCACTGGATTTACTATTTGATGGTAAATATTAATAAGACTAAATATGATCTTTATGATATTTAAATCTTCAAAAAATATCCCACTATATTTTTTAACAACCATATTTTAGAACTAGTTCTTTCTTACATGTTTAAGTTGGCCTTAGTCATAAATTCAATTAGAACACTATCAAAAGGATGTTTATATTAATTGAAAAATTTCTTATGAAAAATGAAAAATAATAATTATAATATACTTTGACATTAAGACAAAAATTATTTTAATTAATTAAATGAGACTGAATCAAGATCTACTTATATTACATTATTTTTATAAATCACTTTGTAATATTGCAACAATCTATATATTATTATATATCATCACAATGTGGATATTTAATCTTGAGTTGAGCCCATACATTTGTGTTCCATATACCATTTCTCTATAATGCTATAGACTAGTATTTAAGGTTCAACTATAGGATTGAACCTTGGTTTAATGTATAAAACCCCTCACTAGTAGCAATTATCCTCAATCCAATGAGTAAAATGTTATGGTTTAAGTATATATATAGTAATTTTCCTCAATCCAATGAGTAAAATGTTAAGGTATAAGTATGTTATATATAATTAATACGAAGTACAACTAGAGTGACACTCCTAGGGACATAACAACAAGGGCTTAAGGGCCTCTCTCCTCGTGATTCAAACTAGGTCACCAAGATGAAACACCAATGACATACCTTTGGAGTGTCCTCCCAAGAACATAATATTAAAATTTTGGTTTACAACATAAAAATCCTTACACCCATTATCTATTCCAAACCATTTTAGATAAATGTTAAGCTTTACAAAGAAGATAAAAACCTTATATTATGATATGAAACTCCTTGCACTAGCCTAATAACATTAATCATCCTTTTAAGAGCTTGAAATATGTTCATATTTGAACATATTAAATAAAATTAAATAAATTAAAAAATAGTTAAATAAAATAAACTTGGTCAAATCTATTCCTTGATGTTTGAGGAAGAGCACAAAGTTCAAATCTTGTCAAACATCACAAACATAATTATTAAGTTATTGTAATATTACTATGTGGTCCTCAATCCTCTATGACCCATTGAAAAAAATAAACTTGATTGTATGTTTTTTTATAAAGATAAGTTTACTAATCATTAAAATAATATAATACATTTAAAAAAATTATCCCAATTTAACTAAAATATTGATTTCAAAAGTCTAACCCAATTTTAAAAACATATCTAACCCTAAAAGCAAAATACCTTAAATACTCTTATAAAATAATTAAAAAAAACATGTCTACTTGAAAATACTTACATAAATTGCGTAATAAAACTAATAAATGGACAAACATACAAACATCACATACATAATTATCAAGTTATTGTAATATTACTATGTGATCCAGTGGCACCTGTCTCAATCCTCTGACCCATTGAAAAAAATAAACTTGATTGTATACTTTTTATAAAGACAAGTTTACTAATCATTAAAATAATATTATACTATATAAAAAACTTATCCCACTTTAACTAAAATATTGATTTTAAAAGTCTAACCCAATTTTAAAAACATATCTAACCTTAAAAGCAAAATACCTTAACTACTCTTATAAAATCATTTAAAAAAAATTGTGTCCACTTGAAAATACTTACATAAATTGTATAATAAAACTAATAATTGAACAAACATACAAATTTCCTGCAAACTTTAAAATATGAAAGATAAATTACATTTCTTTTAACTTATTATTACACAAAATTATGTAAAATTACACTCATGGATTTATTGTAAGCTCAACCAATAAAATCCACTTCCTAACTAAATATAAATACTTAAACATTAAATTAATATAAATTTTATATTTTACAAGGTTATCATCATTTTAATTTTTTTTGTAAAGAATTATAAATTAAATAGATAAATATTATTTTTTGTACTTTTTGTTTTTAATGAATTATATAAAATTAAAATAGGTTGTAGCTATATGAGAGTCCTTAATAATTAAAGAATCTAACTCTATGAACTAGTACCATTTAATTCTAAATATGTTTGTTGAGAGTTATTAATTAATATATAAACATATAATTTAAATATAGATAATAAAAAAAAAAATTAATAAATTCTATTTAATAATTAAAATATTCTTAATTGCAAGCTTACAAGGTTTTGGCTTCTCTTTGAGAGGTTTAAAGTTCAAACCCTACTAGGGACCATGATCCCTCATAAAAACATGTGTAAACTCATTGAAAAAATAACTAAAATATTATTAAGCTTGTTTTTTTCTATCACTAATATAACCCTGTAGTAGTGTGTTTAAATAGTTTTATATGTCTATGTCTAGGTGTCCAATTTAATATGTATTAAGTTTTATTAGTTTTTATTTTTAATATATTTAAAATTTAAAATAATATAATAATATTTTATATATCTTATATTCTCATATAATTAATAATCATAAATTGTTATTTTTTAAATTGACTATATGCCTTATTTATATTACATCTTTATTATATTTAATTAGATTTAAACTTAGGTTTTTTATTAAAAGATCAAAATTTTAACCACTCATGTCATTTGATCGCATGTTAAGGTTTACTTACGATATTGGAGCCTTACCTTATGATGTAAAACTATTCACTCCTATAATATGTTGAAAACCTAATGGACATCATAAACCTAAAGGAACCTTACTTTTTGTTGGAAGAGGACATATACATTAAAAAAAAAAGAAGTAAAGTTTAAAGAACAAGGATTCAGAGATTCTAAGAAGATAAAAGAAGACAAAAAAAAAAAACTGCATTTTAAACCTTATCAAATATCAAAATGGATTTGTATAAACTGATCATTTTTTTGAATAAATTTTTTACCTTTTACTCAAAAAAAAAATAATTTTACAAACCAATACCTCACATACATGCTCAAACTTGATGTAAATAGGGACGAGGAATCCCACATAAACGAAACCAATAACTTGCACCTTTAAGCATGCTACCCTATTGAAAAAGAGTATGACAAGTGGTGGGGTTCATAAACCACTCAAGTTCCAAGATTATTGCAATGGTAAGGCTGGCCTCTCTTTAAGAGGTCCTCAGTTTCAACCGCCACTTACTATAAGAGGACATGTAAACTCATTGAAAAAAAATTGTATTACTTTTGGAGGTCCCATAGGCCATGTTTGGGTATCACAAACTTAATTAAAATCTTTCATTTCACAACACAATTAATGTGGATTATTCACAAACACATTACACTAATAACGCAAACAGGTATTGATGTGGAATGAAATTCCAATCATGGAATATGCCACTAGACTTCACATTAACCATTTAGAAAAGGGCTTTGGCCTCTCTTTAAGAGGTCCCAAGTTCAACCACCACCTTGTAAACTCATTCAAAAAAAATTATTACTTTTAGAGGTCCCATAGGCCATGTTTGGGTCTGGAGGACTTAATTAAAATCTCATTTCACAACACAATTAATGTGGACTATTCACAAACACACTACACTAATAAGGCAGACATGTATTAATGTGGAATGCAATTCCAATCATGGAATATGCCACTAGAGTTCATGTTAACTGTTTAGAAAACAATAAGGTCAACCCCACACACATGCCCCCAACTCAATGTTAACATTCACTGATATGTTTTCAAAATTTGAATGGTCCTATATGGCTGGCTATATCTTATGACATCTAAAGATCAAATTTAAATTAATAATTGGAGATGTCATGGTTGGAAGGAGACTGCTCAACCTTGTGAGTTGGTGATAAGGGTTTCTCACACTAACCAAATAAAAAAAAATTAAAATTGAATTAATAATTATTTTTAAATTTTAATATTTAATATATTAAAAATAAATTAATATTCACCGGGTCCAAGGGCTTAGTTCAATATCTGTAGGAGTGGGAGACTGGAGTTCTAATCCCTCGAGTCCTGTAGTACCGGTAGACGTGTGGTGTCAGCTTAGCCGATTACATAAAAGGTTTACCCGAGGCAATTCAGGTTATAGTGGCGACAAAACCTAAAAAATTATAATGGATTCCTCTCGTATATTAAAAAATATATACTTATCGGCTCATGTAGAGGAGTTGGAGAGGAGTTGGAGAGCAATTGGGTAGTTAAAACTCTTTAGTTATCGAGAGGCCCAGGTTCAAATCTCTCTCCTCACATATTGCGGATATGTTGTATATAAAAAGTTCCTCAAAAAGTATATATTTTATTTATTATTTATATTTATATATAATTAATAATAAATCAAAATGGAAAAGATATATATTTTCAAAACCATGCAAATTCCATGTATCGACAAAAACAATTTATAAATTATTAATATTACTTCTTTAAAGAAAAAAATAAAGTATATGACGATGATAATAGTAGTATGTAAAAATATGGTACGGGAAAGACCATCCACGCTTTGCGTACCACGAAAGAAGATTGAAGATGGATTCTTTGATGGAAGTTAATAATGCATTCTAATCATAGATATAAAAGGACGACAGCCTCTTTTTATGTTTAACTATTAGACAAATTCGCTTCAACAACCTTTAGTATGTGCCCATAGTAAGGAAAATTACACTTTATGGTATGGTTGTTTATTCGTTATAATGAGTTTTCCTTTATGGCATTGTCTAAGTTGTTATTAGTAGTTTTCACGCCCCAACTTCATAACTCTCACATTCCAATATAATGGAGGGTACAATAACTTTTTCATAATCATGGTATTTTAACCTTTGTGAGGATATTGCTTACTTAATACATTTGTATTGTATTGTAATTATTGAAGTATGATGTTTGATTTTGTTCTTTGCACGATTTAAATCTTGGACCTTTATTCGGAATTCCAAAGTTTTAATTGTTAAATTACTGAAAATGGACACTAAAATGAATTAAGAATTATATTTTTGAATTTAAATACAGGTAATTTAATATTATATATATATAAAAAAAAAAAACTAATTTTTAGAGATGAATATTTGTTAATAAAATTTATTGTTATAAAATAAATTTAGGCTACTTCATGTGAAGCAATATTTCTTTAAGGATATAAATAGTTACATTAGTTATACTCTTTTCAATAAAATTTTTAGTTTAATTTTAACTAAAGTACTCATAAATGTTTAATAATATATTGATGAAAAATTAAAGGTATAAATAAATTTCAAAGGTTTTTACAAATATATAAAATTTTACTACAAATATTTTATGAAAAATAAGACTATATTTCTCTTGAAAATTAAAAATAGTTTTGTATAGCAGACTTTAATTTATCATACAAAATTTGACTTGAAACCAAAATTTAAAAATATCCATATGATTATAATTTTATTCATTTTATTAGAATTTTAACTATGAAAGGATATTTAAATTGAACAACAAAAGTTAATTTTTTTGTAATATATCCATAAACTATTTAAATATAAACATGTGTTATTTAAATATCTACAATCTTTATAGAAATAATAAAACTACAAAAATATATGAATGTTTATTTTTTGTGTGACAATGCTATTCTAATCTAGCTTATTACTACCATGTTAGGAGCATGTTGAACTATTTGTGGGGATATATATAAAGATCACTCAAGGTGTTAGTGCCAAGGGTTAGTTGTAAATCTTAAATTAGGCTATTCTCTCTTAAATATTTTAATATTTTTTAACTTGTATATAGAAAGTTAACCAATTAGAATATAATTATAATTCTTTATTGAATAATATTGTGGATGCAATTAAACTATATATAAGTTAAAATTTACTTAACTTAATTATTATTTTTATTAGGTAGGAAAACATGGGATTTTGAAAGGATCCCTAACCTTTTACAATGAGAGACACAATAAAAACAAGAATAATAAGTGGATCAAGAGGAAAAAACCCCAAGGGACATGAGGATACAACAAAACAACTACAAATAGACATAACAAAGAAAATACCTACAACAAAAAGCAATACTCTTGTGCATGCTTTTGTGTTAGATGTTAGTATGCAAGACTCTTGTAAAGAATAGTTTAATGTTAAATACAAAGTAAGTTATTTTGATCCATAACATTGTAAATATCAAATTCCTCGTATTATTCTAAGAGAAATAACAGGCCTTGTATTATTTGACAAGGCTAACATATCCTATCTCCTTTCGATTTCAACATATTCTAGTGTGTTGATTATAAAAATCCTCATATTCTTCTAAGTAAGAGAAAGAATAGGTCTTGTATTATTTGACAAGGCTAACATATCCTATCTCCTTTGTATTTCAACATATTCTAGTGTGCTGATTAAAGTAAGTTCTTTTGGTCCACGAACATTGTGCATAACAAAAAACTCATATTCTTCTTAGTGATGTATTGTTTGACAAGGCTAACATATCCTATCCCCTTTGGATTTTAACATATTCTAGTGTGTTGATTAAAGTAAGTTCTTTTGGTCCATGAATATCGTGCATATCAAAAAACTTATATTCTTATGAGTGTTGTATTGTTTGACAAGGCTAACATATCCTATCCCCTTTGGATTTCAACATATTCTAGTTTGTTGATTAGTTATAACATGTGCTTATTCATTTGTTATGGTAAAATGTGAGTTACTTTTAAAAAATATTTTCAACATAAAAATTTCTTCCTAATTGTTGTGAAAATGTATGTGAATGGTAAGATAATATTTTTATATTAAAAAATTTATACAATCAAAATTAAATTTAAAACAACCTAATTTTAAAAAATAGTTTAAAATTTACTTTATATTTTAAATATGCTTCTAGATCCTGATATTTCATTGATAAGAAATTGTATCAAATTACATATACACAATAAAATATAAAATTGGATTAAATTACATGCACACAATAAAATATAAAACAAAAGCTTGTCAAGTAAAACTACAAATGATTTCTAAATAGTCTTTTGCTTATGCACCTATTATTGATTTATTTTTTACAAATAATTTTCCTTCCAATTTATATTTTTAAAGTTAAAAAAATAATAATAATAAACAAATTTTTAAAAATTACATACTTTTTTATTTGGTGAAAAAAATCAGCCTTTTCTAATCTAAATTTAGAATTTGAATTAAATTCTTTAGATTAAAAATAGTAATAATTAAGCATCCACACCACAAGCATGTATTCTTTATTTTTATTGTTACTATATTATAATATAATGATAAATTATAAAAGGCAATATACTAAACATATTTTAAATATTATTATATTTTTTTAACATCGAATGAAATATTTTAAAATATTATATACACAAACTATTTTATAGATTATTTTTTTATGCATAAAATTTTGAAATATGCTTAAATTTAAAAATGTAAATTGTAACACTCTTTATTTTACCTTTTCTCAATTGCTTATATGGAATTGAGACAACCTATGTCGAAATAAATTTAGATATCAACATAACTACATATCAAATTTAAGTCCAAGTTAAATTGATAGTTGAAATATTTTGTTATTCAAGAAATGTAATGTGCTATATATTCATGTGATATTGTAATATGAATTACTATAATATGATAAATATTTTATGGTAGTAGACCTAGTTTATGAGTGTCCATTTTATTTTCATAGGAGAGTTGGTTACAACCACTATTTTATGTCAATTTGATTTGTGTACTTGATGGGCTAGTGAGGTTCTCCTCCCACATATTAGTTGATAGTAGAGGATGAGAGTTTGAATCACCTTTATCCCATGTGCTTCAAGAAATAGGGAGGATGAGGTCTACATTTTCTTTCCCTATTTGTAGCATTCCAACCACCAGTGATATTTTTGAGTATCTCCTTGATGTGGATGTACTTGAACTAGAGTTTATCAATGTGAGTAACCCATGCGATAAAACAGTTCCATATATTGTCATACAACTATTGATGAATTGGTGCTTCATATCAAACTCAACATAACACAACTATAGAATGAGGCTGTTGTAGTCCATCTCAATGGATTTCCTCCAATAATTTGTTGTTCAAGATAAGTCAATTGTATTCCTCACATGTAACCACTTTTATAGAAGCATCAATCAAGTTCATGTATACTTTCTAGATATGCAAACCAAACTTTCTCATGAATATGAGTAGAAGTTCTTTATTGAAGAAAAAAACTAAATATAAGGGCATAGAGAAGGATTCAATCATATATAATTTTATATATGAAGTGATGAATAATGTAGAGTGAGACAAGTGTCATGTGAAAAGCACATAGGTAAATAAGACTGATATTTCATCCTAAGCACTTGATTTTATGTTCTCATAGGTGTTTTCTCTACAGTAGTTTTTATAATCAGAATGCATGTGCAAGGGCTTGTAGAGAGGTGTTGAAGAGACCCCATCCTAGGAAGGCAAAGAAATAGAAGTTAATATTTAAGCCAGTTATAGAAGCAAGGGGAGAGAATTTTTAGGGGAAAGCACTCAACACAACATGTGTTCTACACATGGTTTCATGTTAAGATAAATAAATTTGAGGTAATAAAATTATAGCTAAATTATGGGTATTTTTTATGCATTGTTGATCACTTTAGAATACCATAATAGGTTGTGTTGATATGATAGTTGAATAATTATAATAATCAAAGTGAGAGCTAGTTGTGTTGAGTCTCAATCCATGAATTATTCATGTCACTCCGTGTCAAGCCCAACCAATTTAGCAAAGTAGATGAGTGTCAACCTCTAATGAGATAATGAGTATGGACACCTCTAGTAGGGTATACAACCACTCATATGTGTGAAATCAATACATAGGTGGTGTACTTGAATATGCAAACAATGGGATGCACATGTGTAGTGTGTGATAACCAGAAAGCCATTTTTATAATGAGTAACTATAACTCACCCAACAACTATATTAGGGAGAAATCATATTAAGGTTGAGTCCAACTTTTTTATTTTTTAATAAAGTTTGTTGGTACAACTAAATATTCTTGTAAAGAAAGTATTTTACTATTGTAACAATAAACATATTATAAAACTTTATGTGCTTGAATTTTATTGAAGTGGGACTATTGTTGAGGACCATGAGGTCATGCACTTTAAAACAATATTTTCTCTAGGTTAATGTTAAATATGTTGGAAAAGAATTTCTCTCTTATTGGCTAGTTGGGTGTAGGTGTAAAATCCTTCCTTATAGCGTAGAGGTTATAAGTTCAAACCTACTTGTTATTTTATGAGCTTCACCATTTGTTTCATTGTTTGCTCTTATAAGGTCAAGGTGTCAAATCCTCCAAAAGTGCATAGTATGTTCTCTTTTTGTGTAGTTCATTTTAAAATATTGATTGTTTATTTCCTAGAGGGACTAATTGGTTCAGATTTTAATGCAGTGGTGTCATAGAATCTGGATTTTGGTTTTATCAAGTTTTGTAGTTAATTACAACTTACTTATTATCAAAGTGTAAAATTTGATTCATTATTTTATGTTGGATTTAGGATTTTTCTGAGTTGATTCTCCAAACCCATTGTTGTGTTTGATTAAGTGTGACAGTAAAACCTCTCTAATGACAAAGATTTCATATAAGATAATGATTGTGGATGTCTTAATATCTAAACCTTATGGGATATTTACTATAGTAATTAAAGAAAATTGTTAGTTAAGATATTTTGTTATCAACAATTAGTTATTCAAGGAATGCAATATGCTATATATTCATCGAATATTGTAATACAAATAACTACAATATAATAATTTTTTTAATATATTTTAATTTATGACCAATATTAACTAAATACTAAAATTATATCAAGTCATATTATCCCACACTTATGACATTTGAATGTAGAAGGTTCTCTCACTACTCAACCATTCTAAGTGCAAATTAATTTTTTCTATGTAAACTATTCTAATTGCAAGAGAATTTTATATGTTGATATAGATTTTTCAATTGGTGTTATTTTAAAACAAAAAATATATTTTTTATAAAAAAAAAAATTACTAACATTATTCTTATAAAGGATTTGTTTTAGAATATATTTTTTCATTTGCAGTATTTCCAATTTATTAATAATAAGAACTCATTCATGGTATTATGAAAAGATAATTGTACAAGTTAAGTTGACTCTTATTTTGGAAATATATATTTTTTCAATTATATATGTACATCAATAATATTAAACATTCTTCATTATTAATAATGTATGCAAAGAATGAGGATTCATACCATGTAATACATTAATCACTAGTTGACTCTTATTTTGAAAATATATATTTTTTATTTAAATTTGTACATCAATAATATAAAACATTATTATCACATATGCAAAGAATGAAGACTCATATCATGTAATACATTAATCACATCAAACATTATTGATTTTCATAGTGCAAGTTTAACAATAATACTAATGCTATACCATAATTTATTTTACCATCCTTTTACTGTACATCAGTTATAATTTCATATATATATATATATATAATTTATAATAAAAATATTCATAAAAACTATATAAAAAAATGTAACTAATTGAAACTGTTGATAGCTTAAGCTCCATAGCCCATTTCCAAGATAAAATGTCCTGCACCATACAACAGACTTGACTAAATATGCACCAGACATAATGTGACTTGAAGCTATTTACATTCAATCTGCTTTTACAAACAAACAAATATCAATATAGGAGATATGAATCAAATCACAAGGGCCAGTTTGTGTGTTCGAATCAGCCGTAGACAAAGCGTAATCATCATTCAGTACGGAGAAAAGCCAAGCAAACAAATAAAAATTAGAATATCCTTCATGTCCAAGTAAACCCAAGGCATTATCAACTTTATTATAAACATATAACCAAGGAAAAGGCAAGAGAAACTCAACCCTTTTCAAACCTGAGAATAGCAAGCAGCTCATCCAGCAGCCATGGCCTCCTCCTTTTCATTAAAAACAAAGGCCTAACAGTGCCTTCCTCCCAAATACATACGCCTTTACGACGTATACCGACACAACTTGGCCGACACTACCACAACCCAAATAGAGACACACCCGCGGATTAAGACAATGTTTAGTCAAACTCATTAGGCCCCTACCACTCAAACGGAAACTTGAATTTGTGTGGAATTATCCTCCTGTCCAAGAAAAAATTCAGACGACGGGATTCATGAATAGGATATAGGTACCTATGGCTACCAGCATCGCCATACTTGTCTATATATAGAGTTGGAAAGTGGAAGGGAATAATTTTATGGGCCCTTCCGAACTATACTTTACAATTCTCTCATTCTCAGTGTGGGAGATATCATCATGTCATCTACATTTTATGAACTGTCTGGTGTTACTGCACAGAATCCACACGTGACACCTCTTTGGAACCAAAGGGCGGGTATTGCTCCTATCGCCCTCTGATCTCCGTCATCATGACACTGTGTTTTTCTCTTCAAAATTTTCCCTGAATCATTCCTTATTAATTCTTGTTAGCAGGCCACATGCCCACTTTTTTTCCCCGTTTAGAACCACCCTCTCTTCCCCTCTCTGCTCTCAATATGTGGACAACTAATTCCCTCAGCGGCCCTTTGATAAATCAATGTGCTCACTAGTTTTTTGTTTGTTTGTTTTTGTTTTTTTTCTTCTGGTTCACAGGTTCAAGCCCACTAGTATAAGAGGTCCTACTCCTTGCATGGATTCCGTTCTAGGTCAAGCGTCTTCTTCTCCTTCTGATGCCTCAGCCAACCCAAACGCAACGAATTGTTTCATGAATAGGAATCACAGCAATCCTTTCTTCTTCTATCCGCTTCAACAGTCCCCCAGTGGGTTTGAGTCGCCACCGCCGGCGAGAGAGGCGCTCCCGTTGCTTGCCAGTCTGAGCCCTCCGAGAGGAGAGGAGGTCAGGATAGAGAACGCGGCATCTGATCCAGCAGACAATGTGACGGTCTCTTTGCATATAGGGCCGCCCGACGGCAACTGCTCTCGGCAGAACTTGAAGAGCATGGCCCATGGTGTAGACACGAAGGAGGAGGAGGAGGAAGAGGAGGAGGAGGAGGAGGAGGAGCAGCCTGTTTTACGGCATCCCGGATCCGGAAGCGGCAGATCCAGGTTCCCACAAGGCCACGAATATTGGATTCCCACGGCATCCCAGATTCTGCTCGGACCGACACAGTTCTCTTGCCCGGTCTGTGCCAAGACCTTCAATCGCTATAACAACATGCAGGTATGCACACAAGGGCGATTCTGCCTCCAATAAATTACTGTCCACAGTAGTAGTTTATGGTGCAGTGTGAAATCCATAACGTATATAGACGCACAACTCGACGGCCTCTAGGCTGCAATCTGGTTTTCGCTAGGGTTTAGAAAAATTCCTTGGAATTCGCAATTCTGACGCTTGGATTTCCGCACGGGCACACAGATTCTCCATCTGCCGTGCATAAATCTCGTCAGAGACGCTTTGACGAGATCAAACCATATTGAATTCAGCAGCAGGAAGTCGGCGTCCTTTGATTTTGAGGAACGGCCTAGAAAAACCTAGGTAGACCCTCTGAGCCAAATAAAAAAAAAAAAATCATCTGGACAAAAAATTTGACTGCTTACAAACCAAGAACAAAGACGATACAGAATATGAAAGAAATAGTAGGAAACTTGTTGAAGATCTACTCTATATTAGAGCCATTATTCCATTACCCCAACATAGCCTTTGTAAACAGCAGTTTATGTAATTTCTAAATCACTTTCTTGCTTTACTAAAATCAAACTTTTATCCAGTAAAACAAGATTCTCATTAGGATCTAGGGTGTGCAATTTTAGTTGTAGGTTATTTAGTAATATTCCCAAGTTCTAAAACATTTGGGCAGACAAGCTCATGAGGTCTACTTCCCTTCAATAATTTTTTGAGTAATATTTTTTATAGATTGAACCCAAATCATATTATAAATGGGAACAAGGAACCTTGTCTTTATGGTTCAATCTTATTTGCATAAGTTTACTTACATCGATCTTGAAACTTCTATCTTTTTGAAAAACTAAGATGTGTTGAATTTGGAATGAACTGAAAAGGCCATCCATTAATGAAGGGTTGAAGAAGTGGGTTATTCCGTCCTTTTCCCATATGTTTTGGATGAATCGAAGTCTGTGTGAGGATGGTTTTGGTGTGGTGGCTGTTGTGACGATGTGATTGGATGTACAGATGCATATGTGGGGGCATGGATCGCAATACAGGAAAGGCCCAGAGTCATTGCGAGGGGGGACGCAGCCTGCGGCGATGCTGCTGAGGCTTCCATGCTACTGCTGCGCACAAGGTTGCAGGAACAACATCGATCATCCGCGGGCAAAGCCATTGAAGGACTTCCGGACGCTGCAGACGCATTACAAGAGGAAGCACGGCGTCAAGCCTTTCACGTGTAGGAAATGCAACAAGGCGTTTGCTGTGAGGGGAGACTGGCGCACCCACGAGAAGAACTGCGGCAAGCTCTGGTATTGCAGCTGCGGCTCCGATTTCAAGCACAAGCGCTCCCTCAAGGATCACATCAGAGCCTTCGGCCAGGGACATGCCGCCATTCCTGCACACAATTCTAACTTCGAAGACGAGGAGGATTTCATAGATTTAGCCGGGTCTGAAGACGACGAAGTCATCTCTTTTGGATCTCATTGAGGTTGTACAAAGTATAAGGATAAACACCATATCCTCCTTGTTTGTTGTTGTTGTTGTTTTCTCTTTTCTTAACTTCATGCACGGTGGTGACTGCCTGCCTTTCTTGTTCATGTGTCTTGCAAGAATGTGACAACAGTTTTCTATACAGCAGGGGAAGACGCCAGCAATGAACGTTATGATTTTTCAGGCTCTGATAAATTGATTCTCCGCCTGTAAAAAAGCTGTGAAAAAGGGAGTTTATACAGAAACTGACTGACAGACAATACTTGATCTCAGGGAAAGGTTTCTTTCAATCATGATCAGATTGGCAATACCGGCCCAACCGACCCAACACCTGCATTTTTCTTTCAATGCCTTATCTGCCTGCAATGATACGCAGAAGCAGTTTTCAAGGCATTGGAGATAACGCTGCAGGACCATTATTAGGTACTGCTTCTTCTTCAAGTTCTAAGCTTCTTTCCAGCCAAATATACGAAAAAAAACAGTAACCAATATTACATTGGTATCTTTACTGCATACCAGCCTTGCAGACCTTGAGACCCAAAACTCAATTCAATTACCTATAATGAGATGCTCCATATAATTATTTGTATTTCACTTTTGTTGGCTAATAATAATAACAGTATATAAAATTATACATTATTCAATACAATAACTAGTTGCACTATAGAAGTGAGCAATAATTTCAAATTTTAGGTTTGCCAAAAGGCAGTACTACGGAACAAAAGCTAATATTTTGATTTTTCGTGGGATATCCCACTAAGATATGCACGTAAAAAGCTTGGGTTCCATTAATTGTGTGGATCAGATTACCTTGTCCTGTAAATCTCACAAAGTTAGCATTGGTAATGAAATGTTTCTATGCTTAGCGAAAACTTTATCGAACTCCGAGAAAGAGCGTTAAAATGAGTCAAAAAGTTTTTGCATTGCCTAAGAATGCAATGATAGCCTATTTTCATTTTTAAATTGGTCTGTCTCTCTTTACTGAATGCATTCCGTATGTTCTTTGGCTTTCCATCATAGAAAATATGAAATGATGTTTTTTTCTTCAGTAGTTTAATCTCCGTTAGCCATTTATATTAGAAAACTAGATGAAATATTACTTTTACATGTCTATTGGAATGCTACAAAATCAATCCTGTGTGATCATGACTGCATTATTCCTTGTTTTCCGTTACATTAACATTAAACAGCATAGCTCTTTGTTCGTGTAGGAACAACTCAAAAAGGCAACTACGGTGAGTATTATTCGATCTACAGCTTTGCCATGTCTGATGTAAAGATTTATTTAAATATATGGTCTCATTCATTTCACGTGATTTGGTCGTCGGGAGGCAGTAAAAATACTTTTTCTTGCCCATGGAAGAACAGTCCCACAGAAGCCTTTGAATTCCTTGTGGGAAATATAGTCTATAATATGTTTTCCGTTACATTAACATTAAACAGCTTAGCTCTTTGTTTGTGTAGGAACAACTCAAAAAGACAACTACGGTGAGTATTATTCGATCTACAGCTTTGCCATGTCTGATGTAAAGATTTATTTAAATATATGGTCTCATTCATTTCATGTGATTTGGTCGTCGGGAGGCAGTAAAAATACCTTTTCTTGCCCATGGAAGAACAGTTCCACAGAAGCCTTTGAATTCCTTCTGGGAAATATAGTCTATAATAAGGCCGACTTAACCACCTTATTAAGAGATCAGAGAAGAGGAGGTATTAAAGTAGAAAGAAATTTTAATATAAGAATATGATAGTGAAAATAAACAGTTTATATGGGAACACAACATCACATGAGTTGATTAGAAAGCAAGAGGACCAACTACCCACATACATGCTGCTATTAGAGAACACAACATCACATGAATTGATTAGAAAGCAAGAGGACCAGGACCAACTACCCACATACATGCTGCTACTAGATGTTAATAAGAGAACAAAACATCACATGAATTGATTAGAAAACAAGAGAACCAACTACCCACATACATACTACCACTACCACTTGATGTTAATAAGAGTGATGCACAGGTAAAATACCCAACAAAAAAAATCCCAATTATATATGTGATTTCAGCCATAGAGCGTACGAACTAATGTGCTTTCAGAGCCAAGATGGGATTTGAATTCAATTCTGTAGAGTGTGACATTTTAAGAAATGTGTACTTCCCGCTATAAAGCAAGCTTCGGCCTAGATTAGGCAATAGCGTTGTGTCAGTTGAAAAGAGAGATAAGGCTTAACTATATATATAGAGAGAGGGGGAAGGAGAATGAATGTGTCAGATGCAGCAGCGAAAGCGAATCTAATAATTTCACAGGGATTGGAACGGACTATCTAACCCCCCCCCCCCCGAAGTGGGCGGGGATTAACTCCATCCTTTTTGTCGTGGGCGATTAAATGACTGACGGAGGGACTGTGGCTACGCATGCATCCATGAATGAATGAATGGTAATGGCATGGTCTTAGCTGGTATTGTTCAACTTTTGACCGTGGGATCCGGCTTAATCGCCGACGAGGTTTCCCAAACGGCAAACAAACGTAAGGAAAAGCCAAACGGAGCTGTCTGGCACATTATCTCTTCATACGTTTTCAGTGATGAATTGCTTGTGGTGTCGGCGGGGACCCGGGACCGGAGTTGATCATCATATCTTCACCTTTTTTAATTGGCTTTGCCTTTTCCTTTCTTTCACGACCTCTCACACACGCAATGCCCCCAGAGTGAAAGCTATTGACATGACGATATATTCATTTATATATATATATATATATATATATATATATATATATATATATATATATATCTTCCAATCCATATGACACTGGTGTGCCTTTTGTTTTTCCGTTTGACCGGTTACACCTACTGTTCCTGGCGGACGGTGAATGATTCAATAGTTCTTCTTCTGTTGTTTCTTTTCTCTTCTTCTTCTTTTTTTCTGTGGTCAGTTTCAGAAGCTCTGGCATAAGATTTTGGATAACACTGTGTGATAAAACGTTTCAGAGTTTGGGAATGTGCTTGGACCGGCTGGAACAAAGAATGTAGTAGTATTTTCATTTGGGGATCTTGATCATCTGATCTACATTTTGTTTTTGGTATTGCAGCTCTATAGAATTACAGTAGATTCTGTTAGGACGTTCATGTTTTCATATGCCAGCCACTGTTGAAGAGTTATTGTAGAAATATGGAACAGCTACCGTTAGTGTGTTTTTCACCCTCATCGATCAGCCATTTTGTTGCTTTCTGTTTTAGATTTATGTTGAACTCGAGGAGGATTTGTGATATACTTATTAAAGGTAGTTTTAAACTTATAATCAGGATAGTACGTGTTTTTTATGAATAAGAGTAGTTTTCCTTTGGTTTTTTAAGCTTTCTCTTTTTATTAATTTATAATAAAACTCGTGAATATTTGAAAACTATATACGGTTCAAATTTTTATTTATGAATAAGAGTAGTTTTCCTTTTATTTTTTAAGCTTTTGTCTCTTTTATTAATTTGCAATAAAACTTGTGAATATTTAAAAACCATATATGATTCAAGTTTTAAATTTATTGATAGGAAAAATAAATAAATTAATGTTATAAAAAAATAAATTATAAATGCAAAATGTTGATTAATTGTATATCTTGATTTTATAAAGTTATTATCTTTAATAGATTTTTTTTTTAATAAGTTAAGGATGATATTTTATCTTTTATTTATTTTTATTTTTTTATATTAAATTTTAATTTTAATTTTTTTTTTAAGTATGATATGAAATATAATAAGGTTATTTTTTTGTCATTCGAATTTGGGTTTCTTTAATGAAAATTTAAAAACTTTATTAAAAGTCCAAAAACATATCACTTCAAATATTTTAAAGAAATGAATTTAAATTTTTTATTGTTATTCAAATCTATACCATCATATCACCAATGAAATCCAAAGAAAATGTTATAAAGTATAAATCTTATTTTGAAATCAAGTAAAAGTAAAGCCTAGCATTTAGAACCTTATATGTCTAAAATCTAATAACTTATACTAGAAAAAGTTGTGCCATTTTATTAAACATGATATATTTATCAATAAAATTATATACTTCTATCAAATAAATTTATTCTAGAAGAAGTGGTTTTAGGTGCATATGTCATAAACTTTATATAAGAATATATCTCTCCATAACTATCTCACATAGTATAGGTTTAAAGATAAAAATATAATGTGTGGCATTATATGTCCAATATACATTAAAGAAGATGCTTCATTTCACTGTCTATTAATGTATTTATTAATCAAATGTTTACTTAAATATTATTTTAAATTTACCTTTGAACATTAAAGTATGAAATAAGGATTATAGTATATAAGAGGTAGTTTCACGAGCATATGCCATGTTTCCTATGCATAAAGGTGTCTCTCCATAGCTATCACATACAACATATCTTTGAATATATATTGGAAAGGTTCTTCTAAAGGCCTTTAGTTTCTTTGAAATGTAATTAACTTTTTGATAAAAAAAATTATCTTAATGTATTACTATATTATGTATTATAATTATATAGATAAAATAAACTAATAATTAAAATTAGTTTTTTATATTTTAAGCATGTCACTATTAGGTTATGTATTTTTTATATAATATTTATTTAGGTTAATATGTTTTCTTATTTTTTATTAGTATATAGTTTAGATTTGTTAAAAATATCCCAAGAATGCATTGCATTAACATATTATTATGATTATTTATTTCTTAAACATGAATTCTTACTACATGTATTAGTTTACATAATTTATCAAATTTTTATAGCATGTTTTTTATATAAATATATTTGTTTATGTTTGTGACATGTATGCACTAGCTTATTGGAGTACTCCTTTACAAGTCAAATAATTTATGTTGAATCATCTTATTTCCTTATTTATATATGAGGGAATCTTAGTTATAAGAGTCCATGACTATATAAAGAGGTTTGATGTTGATATTTATATTTAGACCAAAATCCATTAACCTAACGAAAAGCACTAAATGCCTTTTCTTTGAAGTATTCTTTTAGAAGCATGCAAATGTGATATGTAGGTCGGTGAGGGCATTCTAAAACTTTCATTCTTATATATTTTTAAATATCAAAGTGTATTAATAATTAACTTATGAAGATATACCCATTGTATTTTATCTATAGTAAATGTAATAAATCCTAAAAACACTAGTAATATTTAACACTAGTAATCCTCTTAGAGTTATTCCATATTATATCACTTCAAATTAAAATTATAAAATTATGTAAGGGTGAGTGAGTAGCCTAGTTGATGTGAGGCTACTAGTTGAGGTTTATGATCCACATTGTGGATCCATTCAACTTCGATTCAAATCACATTGGCTACCATAAGCCCTTTTAGCCCTCGAGGACTAGGTAGATTGGTAAGTGCTTGTTTGACCAAGAACTTACCAAGAAGACACCCAGGTTCAAACTTCATGGGTAGCCTATTTGTAAAGGTAGTAGTATGATATGAATCCTCTGAGTGCATACTAGACCAATGATGATGGTACAAATCCTGAATGATCAGTGGTCCCCTTCATGCCAGGTCAACAATAATGAGGTAGAATAGGTTTGGTGGGAGAAACCCCTATGGTTTGAACCCTGTACTTGTTAGTTACTAAAAATAGTGTAGTTGTGACCAACTCTCCTATGTAACCAAAAATATATATAAAACTATGAAAATATGTTGTCATACTTGATTGAATTCTCCCTTAAGAATATAATCAGAGATGATTAGGATGAATGTATCAATATAGTATTAAATAAAAAGTATCATAAATAAGAATGTTTACCAAATTAATTGTCATGATATCTAAGCATTATGAACTTACCAAATTTATAGTTATCTCCAAGATAACATCTTCCTAATGAATTAACATGGAAAGGTCATATAACATAACATCTCTTTATAAGTACAAATATATTTATTTTTTTTATTTGGATTATTTATCCAGGCTTTGATTCTACTCAATTATCATGATGTATTTGGTGGTCTCCTTTCAAACAAAAAAGGACATAAAATTGGTATATTTGCAATCTTGATGAACACCTTCCATTGTTACAAAGCTATCATCTATATTTTTTTATTTTCATGAAATGAAGTCTAATAGAGATACCAAACATTGTTTACTTAAGGGTGACATAAGAAAATTGATATCCACTTAACCCAAGAGAATTGATATCCACATGAAAATCATAATAATACTTATCATTTTGAAATTTTCTACATTAGAGCATCTATAACTTATGTTTTATTGACTATGCGGTTATACCCTATCCTAGTTTAAACTTTACATAGGAACAATAAATATTTTTAATATCTTAATCCTTTACATAAATAATATTTCTTTAGTAATATGATTTATACCATCCCTTGTGTAAAAAAAAAAAAATGATTTATACATTGTATAGAATTAATTATATGTCTTATATATTTATATTGATCTCTTCTTATATGCATGACTTATGAAATAACTATCATATTCAAAACCATCATTTCTCCCACTTGTGAGGAATATTAAAAGAATAAGTTGGTTACCTCAGTCCATAACATTTGCTTTAGAAAATTTGTACAGTTGATTCTCAAATTTTTACCACAAGTTTTGCATCTTGGACCTCTAATAGTATAAGCAACTTTTACTTTTTAGATGAGACTATTAACATACAAAACATAACATAAGTGCTTTATTTATTGTTAATTTTAGAATATATTTTAAAGTGTAATTCTTATTCACTTAAAGTTAGAGTGTATGTTTATCTCTCTATACTTCTTGAATATTACCTTCAACATTCACATTTTTAAAATAGCAATTTGTAAATTATATAGTTGTTTGATGATTACCATTAAAAATTACAAAAATATATAGTTTATATGAATAATCATTATCTTATTAGTTAGTTGTGTTATCTTCTTATTTTTAAGAAGCTTCTTGAATATGTTTTCTAAATTCTTATGTTTACCATTTGTTATCTATATGCTCTTAGAATTTGATAAGCCTCATAATTGTTCCTTAGTCAATAGCTCTATTGTATTTGATATACTTTGTTATTTTATATTACTCATAATCTAATTATTCTGTATTTTTATTATATCAACATTTTATATCTTATTAATATGTGTCTATTCATTCGTATCAATGTAAAAACATTTATCTACACTTTAATTTATTAGTGAAATTCTTAAATTTTTTATGTTTGAATATTATTCTCTATTTATTTATTATAATGAATATCATGTATTGATAATATTTAATTTTAGTCTAAGGTAGTGGAACAATAGTGTGTGAGATGTGATCAAGTTTAAATCCTTACATTGTGATGGACTCTCTCACAATAAGGTGGTGTATATTGATATGGTTTGTTGTAATACTATAATATTATTTATTAAAATATCACATTAATGTTCTTAATATGTAATATGGTGTATTAGTTCAATCTTGTATAACTAATTTTGAACATTAATATTCAATTTATTTATAACAAAATAATGAAGATAAAAAATATTTTTAAACTTGTGCATTCTTTCAATTTATATATAACATAATAATAAAGATAAGATATTTTTAAATTTATGAATTACTTTATACATAATGATACTACAAACATTATCGTGGGTAAAATTATGGAGAGTGAAAAACTTTACATCATAAGCCAAGGTTTCAATCTCATGTAGGAAACCTTGTAAAGCCATGCGGACACCTAGAGGTAATGGTCAAAATTATTTCTATGAATGGACAAAATATTAGTGGCCATAGACCTTGGATCTAGTTTACTTATTTTATAAATATAAGCTCAACCTCATATTTTCTAGAAGATCTAATGTTAAGCTTAAAGTTTGGCTCAATGGACTTGAGATAAGGATTGAGAAGCAAGGAGTTTCACATTGTAAGCCAAAGTTTCAATCCTATGAATAAAACCTAATATTTTTCCAAAACATATAGGAGGGAAGTGAGGAGATTTGCATAATAAGTCCATGGTTCCACTCTCATGGATGAACTTGAACATTTTATGGATTGGATTTAAGATAAGTCATGAGAAGAAGGAGATCTATACCAAAATTTAATTTCCAATTTTATGGGTGAACCTTAACATTTTATCAAATGACATGAACTCAAGTGCTTTAAAAAAATATGAGATCCCAATAAACAGTCCTAGATTCAAAATTGTAAAATAATACATGCATAATTGTTAGTTGTAATATAATACGTTATTATTAATTGTAATATAACTATGTAGCTTGTTGAAATAGTGTAACAATGGAATCATTATATGAATGGGCTTATTTCAATCCCATATAAATAATAGTACTATCAAAATTAACTTGCATCAAACAAAATAAATAACAACATGCTTTACTTGTAATATTTGGTTATTGTGTAAGCTTTTGACTTTCATATATAATAAATGATATATATATATACAATGGCATGAAAGTTATCTTTAATTTATTAAATTGGTTTGATATGTATATCTTATATGTAAAAAATAGTAAACGTACAATTTGATATCCACGTAAAATAATTATTCATAAACCCATTCATTATTTAAAAAAACAAATAAATAAAATAAAATTGCAACCATTTTTTATTAGATATAGAAGGGGTTTTGAAAGGGCCCCTGTATCTTTTTATAATAGGAGAAGATCTACAAAACTTAGCCTAAGACCAGTAATATAGGGACAAGAACAACTATAAAGCACTACAACTGGCCACCCATCACCAAGTGGACCAACTACAACTTGATACAAGAAGAAAAAAATTAGAACAACGTATCCAAGGGCTGCCCAGAACTTAAACTAGAAATAAACTAGGAACACCACATGACAAATCTAACATTCCTCCACATGATCCACCTGAGGGAAGGTAAAACATGCAATCACCACCTTAGCATAGAACTGGCACCAAACATAATTATAAACAAATTCAAAAGACCACTAGCCAACCCTATAGTCTGGTGAGCGCCTGGATAACCAATACTCCCACTTGGTTGAACCACATTTTATTTTTCATAAATAGTAAAAGCTTACAAAGCATCAAGAAGCATGCATCACTAAATCCAATTGAAGAAGGCCTTTAGGAAAATTATCTCTCCAAATAGATAGACCATTGAGACTTATACCCAAGTTTACCATAAAGTTGGCATGTTAGTTTCCTTCTATGAAGATATGCTTTATTTCCCTATCCTCTTTAGCCTAAAGAATCTGCCTAGAATCCATAATCATAGTCTCAATCTTCTAGTCGGGGACTTAATCACCTTTGATCAAGTTTATTATATTAAGCGAGTCTCCTTCAATGCAAAGTTTATGGTACCCTATCTTCTCCACAAGCAAGAGATCCTGGTAAAGGGCTCTAGCATTCTAGAACATGGCAAGTTTGGATATCTAATAATTTGGCATACGCCAATAGAAGCCCACCTCTATCATCCCTAAGCACCCCACTAGCACTAGCATTATCAAAATTACCTTTTGAAGATCCATCAAAGTTCATTTTAACCCAGTCTGAAGTAGGTTTCTACCTCACAAGAGATCAAGGATTAGGACCAAGAATACCAACAAGCCTATTGATCTATTGAAAGCCAATTTTCCTTTCGTGCTCAACCTCCTCAAAACTACCCTCCTCCAAAGCCAAAGAGGATACATTCTCCATGGTGAAAGCCAATGCTTTGGCACAAACAAAGGCAAGATCTCTTTTGTTGTTTTTAAAAATTCTACTATTCCTTGCCTTCCACACTCACCAGAAAAGATGTGGTAAACAAAAATTTCAAAAACATTTCAGCCTTGGAGAGTAAAAAGGAGATGATTATTGAGTACAAACATCAACAAGCGAACTTGACACAATAAAATTGCAATCATAAATGATATATATTTATAATTTTCTTTTATTATTTAACATATAAAGCTATAAATTTAAACTAAGGTTGCTAATTATGTTAGAAAGTATGTAATTAAATATAATATAACTTAATTCTTATTTAATTAAGTAATTTTTATTTTTAACCACATTCTAACTAGTTTGCATAGCACATTATTTCAGGGCTTTATTTTGATTTAATATATAAAATAAACTTAAATTTAAAAATTCATGTAAATGTAGATTGCTTGTATAGGTTTTGTATTATTTTAAAATCATACATTTATAAATTAATTTTTTTTTTAAATATGTATAAAACTTTATATATTAATGGTTAATAGAATGCAATTTTAATGGGTTTAGAATAAAACTATATAATGTAATTGTATGAGCATGATGTAGGTTTAAATATTCATATTATAATGGAAAATTTTAAGTAAGACACTCCTAAGATAATAAATCAAATGATAATTTATGGGAGGATACCATAGTAGTAAGTTCTTAGGTTTTCATTCAAGATACTCAAGTTCAAACCCTGGTACAAGGGGACTAAGACCTCTCATAAAAACTTTCACTTTCCCCTAACATTTTGTTGTAGGAGGTATACCATAGTGGTAGGATTGGTAAGTCCCTATGTTTTAATATAGGAGACCCAAGTTCAAACCCCAATACAAGGAGACTGATACCCCTCATAAAAATCCATTCTTTAGATACCATAGTGGTAGATCTAATAAGTCCTTGGATTTTAAAATGGGAGACCCAAATTAAAACCTTGATAAAAGAGAATCAAGACCTCTCATAAAAACCCATGCTTTACCTAAAATTTTGTCTTGGGAGGGATATCATAGTGGTAAGTTTTTGGGTTTTTATCCTAGAGACCCAAGTTCAAACCTCAGTATGAGGAGATTGGGACTCATAAAAAATTCATGTTTTAACCTAAAATCTTATCCAAGGAGGGATACCACAATGGTAAGTCCTTGATTTTTCATCCCATGAAATCCAAATTCAAATCCCCTTCATAAAAACCCACACTTTACCTTAATATTTTTATCCTATAAGGGTTACCGTAGTGATAAGTCCTTGGGTTTTCATCTAGGAGACCCAAATTCAAACCCCAATGCAAAGGGACAAAGACCCCTCATAAAAACCCACGTTTTATCCTAACACTTTGTTTATAAGGGCAATGCAATGGTAAGGGATTTAGGCCCTCTTTGGGGAGATCTAGGTTCAAACCACAATGTACTTAGAAGAGGATAGGTTGGAAGGTAGCACTTGAGTATTTTTTGGTTGGATGCCCTGGTTCGATTCCCTAAAGGGTCGAGGATCCCATTGACTTCATCTTACCCATCAGGCTAGGGTTTATAGTGGCGATGTCCAAGTTCAATCCAATGTCTTGCCTTGTATCCAAAAAAGGTATGTAACAAATACATACACACATACATATATATAATAAGTCTTAAGTTCCATATATCCAATTTAAAATCTAAAACTAACTAATGATTTTTTATAAGTCTTATTATTGCAAACTTATGTTTCTACTATGGAAATTTAAAATTAAAAAATTTATAATAATTAAATAAAATACTAATTAATGATATATAAGCATTTAGTCATGAGTTATTATTGTAAAGTATTGTTTTTATAATACCTTGTTTCTCTTATAAAACTTTGTTATTAATTTTATAAAAATTGATATCAATTTTATGTCTAATATTTTGATGTGATGATATGCAGTTTAAATATATGATAAAGTAATATGCAATATATAATTTAGGTTTTTGTCAGATCTAGGAATGGCTATAGTTACATCTCTCTTAAAATATGGGAATGGATCATTTTCTCTTTTTTTCCACAATTTGCCCTTTGAGCAAAGCAAGATGATCAATATGGATGAGATTCTAAATGCCCATCCATGCAAAGCATTTAAATCACAAAACTCTAGTTCCAAAAGTCCCTTTGTGGTGAAGTTGAATGAGGTTCCAATTGTAGAGGTGCCTCCAAACTTCATTCAACATCCAATCTTGGCTCTTTCAAACCAAGCCTTGATCTGTAAATTTATAGGTATGTGGCCCAACCCAAATACAATAGAGAAGTGGATAAATAATTCTTAGGGTTCAAAAAATCTAGTTTTGAGTTTATGATGATTGACAAAGGCTATTTTGTTGTTACCTTTCCTTCATCTAGAAAAAGAGACTCTATTTTTTATGGTGGCCCATGGTTTTTGGGAATAAACCCTTTGTATTTGACTCCTTGGACTCTTGGATTTGACCCTCAAGAAGAGGAACCTAAAGAAGTTTCAATCTGGGTTCATCTCCCTTTCTTGCCCCTGCATTTGTGGAATAAACCCACTCTAGAGGTTATAGGAAACACAATAGGGAAATATGTAGATTGGGCCCCTCCCAAGGCAAACAATGCCTCTTGTGCCCATATTTGTGTCAGAGTAAACTTGAAAAATGACTTTCAAAAAATATAGAAATCAAGGTCCTTGATTGGGTTTATACATAGCCATTGGATTATGAACATATCCCCTTCAAATGCATTACTTGTCACTAGTATGGACATTTCTCTAGAAACTACCCTTCTAAGGCAAAACAAGTTGAGAAAGAAAAATAAATTGATTTCCAAATTGTTAAAATAGAAGGCCTCATAGATCAAGAAGTCATAAAATGGCCATGTAGAGAAAACAAGATCCCCAAAGATCTAATAAATTTTTTTATCCTCACAATTGATGTAGAGGAGGAAATAGAACCACAACTTAATAATGCAGATCAAGACATAGACATAGAAATAGTGGGTGAACCTATTAATGAACAAATAGCCCCTCAGGATACCCAACAAGAGAATCTAAACAAAGGACTAGAGTCCTCTAATGGATTACTATAGGTGAATCTCACTAAAGAATCAAATCAGTCTAGTGAAGAAACTAAAGAGGAGGTTGAAGAAACTCAACATGTGGAAATAGTCATTCTAGGAGGTACTATGACAACCCATTCAATAGCAAGGGGTAGAAAGTCTAATCAAGTGTTAAGGGAAGAGAAAACCTAGAAGGATATTCAAAATAAATCTCAAACCACTTTAGAAATTTATCCAAAGAATAAGTCCTCTAAAAAATGATAGCTCTTTCTTGGAATTGTAGGGGATTGGGTAATCCCCTAAAGAAAAACTACCTATCTGAACTTGTTACAAACCATAAACCTCTTGTGATTTTATTGCAAGAAACCAAAATGATGGACAATGTTGTGGCTTTAGATTGGAATAAAATCTAGAGACACTCTGAATATGAGGCTATAAGTTCATCAAGCACTTTAGGTGGGCTTATAACTGCTTGGGACCCACAAAAGTTAACCTATGTAGGGAGATATAAACAAAGAAATTGGTTGGCCTTATATTTTGATTTATCTAATGGCACATGCATAACCTTTGTTAAATTTTATGGGTTGAATAGTCTAGATCTAAAAATAGAAGCTTGGAATCAACTACATCACTAGATCAAGCAAGAACAACCAAAAAATCTAATAATAGGAGGGGACTTAAATGTCACTCTAGCACATTGGGAAAATATAGGGGGAAACAAGACTCCTGATGCTATAAGAGACTTAGTAACTCAAATAATATTTCAAGAAAACTTGCAAGACATTATTCCCCAAAAAGTAAAATTTACTTGGACAAATAGAAGATCTAGAATTCATTATATTATAAAAATATTAGACATATTTTTAGTGAGTGAAAACATTCTGGCTCTTTTCCCTCTACTTTTTAGCCATATAGTTCAAAGTGCAATTTCTGATCATAAACCAATTCTTCTAGAATAGGGTCAGAACAACCAGCAAGTTAAAAAGACTCCATTCAAATACAATCTAGGATGGGTAGAGCAGGAAGATTTTTGTAAATTGGTTGAAAATAGCTAGAAACAAAAAACCTCCCAAACAAGGCCACAAGATATTTGGAAAGAAAAAATTTTACATCTCAAGTTAGAAATAAGAAAATGGTTATCCAAAAAACTAGCCCAAAGAAAAGAAATAATCCTGCATCAACTTGAGAAATTGGAGATGGATATACAAGATTTTTCTCCTCTAACTCAGCATAATGATCAATGAAAAGAGTTGTTGGCTAATTTGTATAAACTTAACTCTGAAGAGGAGGCACATTGGAGATTGAAATCAAGAAATATTGGTTGCAAAAAGGGGATAAAAACACCAAGTATTTCCATCTCAAAACTCTACAAAATTATCACAGGAACACTATTAGAGCTATAGAGAAGGATGACATCACATACTATGAGAAAGATAAGATAAAAGAATTAGCCCAAGAGCATTTTTCTAGGTTGCTCACTCATGAACCAGGTGACCCTCAAGCTCAAGACCTTCTACTCCAAAATATTCCTTCCATCCTTAATCAAGAGGACAAAGTTGCTTTGTGTGCTCAAGTAACTAAAGAAGAACTAGAATCAATGATAAGCTCTCTTCCAAAAGATAAATCTCCTAGTCTAGATGGATTCACGAATAATTTCTATCAATAATTTCTTTACCTAGTTGAAGATGACCTGCTGAGTATGATAGAAGACATCAAAAAAAGAGGTATGCTTTTCAGAGTTATTAATTCAACCTTTCTTGCTTTAATTCCTAAAGAGAAGAACTCCACTTCCTTTGATAGATTTAGACCAATTTCTCTTTGCAACTATTCTTACAAAATTATGACAAAAATTATTGCTAACTGGATTAAAAAGTTGCTCAATAAGTTGATTTCAAAAGAACAAGGAGGTTTTATTTTGGGGGAAGCAAATCTATGATAATATTATCATGGTGCATGAGACTCTTCACTCCTAATTTGACCCTAAGTCAAAAAATATAGTTATCAAACTGGACATAGGTCAATATTCAATTTTTAGAAAAAGTTCTCATAAAGTTTGATTTTCTTGTTCATCTAGTAAGATGGATAGGAGCATGCATCAAAGCTCCTTGGATATTCCCATTAATCAATGGAGATCCCCCCCCCAGTTGATAGAGGCATTAGACCTTCATGCATGCCCAATTTTCTAATGACACTATCCTACTAGGAGAAGCAACTAAATACAATATTATAAAGTTCAAGAGTTGTCTCTCTTACTTTGAAGTAGCTTCGAGAGCTTTAATCAACTACAAAAAAGTCAATTTTACATAATCAATACCTCTCCTATTGAAAACAAAGGGTTTGTCAAAATACTTGGATTTAGGGAAGGAGTTGATCAACACTTTAGATATCTAGGAGTCCCAATGGGTTTCCATCTCAAACCAAAAATAAGTTGGGAACCAACCATTGAAAAACTATAGAAGCGAGTGTAGACTTATAGTAATAGATGGTTGAGTCTTGCAAGAAGAAGAGTGTTAATTAGGTTAGTCCTATTAACACTCCCTATATACTAGCTCTTAGTTTACCATACTCCTAAAAGTATCCTATAAGATTTTGATGGAATAATCAAGATTTTCTTTGGCAAGGAGGTAAACAAAATTAAAAAATAAAGTTCCACTTGGTCAACTAGGACTCAATTACTATAGGGATAGATAAAGGTGGCCTTGGAATAATGAAAACTAAAATTATCAACAAATATCTAGGAGCTAAACTACTGTGGCATTTATCTCAGCCTATAGACTCCCCTTGGAAAAGGATCTTGAAAGCTAAATATGTAGACTCCACATTAGGATTACATCTTTTAAGAAATGTAAGCATAAAACCTAGAGCATCTCTAATTTGGAAGCATATAGTAGAAGCCAAAAATTTGATCCTTAGCAAGGTCTCCTAGCTCCTAGGAGATGGTTCACAAATCAATCCTTGGTCTAACCCTATTCTTGGTAAGCCTCCCTTACTTAGCAGCTGTAGTCCAACCCTTAAAGTAGAGCTTCAACATTCACAAATATCCAAGCTTAATGATCTCCTACATTGGAGCAACAACATAGTGGAATGGTTGAATCCTATATTGCCTCCATCACTAGCAACAAAATGGGACCATTTCAAGAAAAAATAACATGAAATTATTAAGACAACATTGTCTAGATCAACTTGTTTAGGGAGATATAAACAAATTAGGAGATTATACTATATAGAGTGGTACTCAATTGTAACTAGATGGAGCTCCCAATAAAATATTGACCTCTATTTGGAAAATAAATTTACCTCCAAGGATTCAAATCTTTTCTTGGTTGGTCTTATAGAACAAGATTCTAACAAGTGACAATCTTGAAAAGAGGAATATAGTGGGTCCCCACGTGTGTTCTAGATGCATGAAGAATAGTGACACCATGCCCCACCTATTCTTTGAGTGCAAATCAACTATTCCAATATGGATTCAAGTAGCCAATCAATTGGGCTCTCCCCTATTAAGTTCCTTGAATACAAAAGAGTGCCTAATTAATTGGTAATCTAAATACAAATAGGGCCTCAAAGGGAAGCCACTAATTAAATATCTCTAGATAGCCATACATTTCTTTGTTATTTGGAATATTTGGAAAGATAGAAATAGATTGATTTTTAAAGGTAAATGGGGAAAAATAGTGCTCTCTCTAAAAGAATAAATAATAATTTGAAAGCAATATTTAAGCATAAGTAGAATCAACAAAGCTTGAATGCTCAAGAATTAAATCTAATCAGTCAATATGATCTTCAAGCCTTTGTTTCATCCAACATGAATATTCCTACTTTTACTCCTCCAAATATTCTTCTTCCTACTTTGTTCTTTGATGGGGTATCCAAGGAAAATCTAGGCATAGAAAGAGTAGGTGTGATCATGGAAAAAGAAAAATCACCTACTATCAATTATTGCATAAATTTAGGTACCACTTCTAACAATATCGTAGAGGCTCTGCATATCTATGGAGGCTCTTCTTCCATAATTATAAAATCTCTCTCCAATGATAGAAATTTCAAATCTCTTTAGCTTCACATAATCTTGAATAGAATAAAGACGCTTCTTCAACGTACTCATGTCCAATTTTTTCATAATCAAAGTAAATTTAATTAAAAAGTAGATGCACTTGTCGACAATGTTATAAGGTAAGAGTGTTTCATTATTAGAATCATAAGAGAAAGAGCTCAGCAAAAGAGGAGTGGAAAATAAATACATAAAATCAATAGAACATATGAAAATTCCATAAATACTTAAGACTCTGGATCCTTTATTTTTTGGGTGCCTTGGAAAAATCTAGCACTCTTGTATTTGACTCATAGTATAAGTTCTAGAATTTTATTTGAGCTCTAAATTCTTGAGTGCTATTTTTTTTATTATCTTAAGCATCATAGTTTTTCAAATATTATGAGCATTGGAGTTTTTGATAAGAATCAAGAATCAAAGTTTTCATAGACTCACATTTCCAAATTCTAATTCTAGTGCCATTTTTTTGAATGATATCTTCTTGCATTTTGGATTATGAAATATTTCAAAAAATCCAAACTTAAGCTTTTTTTATTTTTCAATACCTGCTATCTTGTTGATGCTGCTTATTTTTTAGTGCTTGTAGAGTTGCTGACATCTCTAATATTTTTTGTGCTTATGGAAATTTTAGAACTCCCATAGATTTTGGTGCCCTTACCATCTATAGAGTCCTTAATTGCTCTCTTGTTAAAACTTTGTCATTTATTACAACTTCTCCAAGCTATGTGCTGGATAAACTTGTTTTGCTTATTGGTTAATATAAATTTTCTTTTCTTAAAAAGAACGTAAACTTATAAATATACTTAAATTGAGTAAATATAAATTTAAATATCAGAACATATGTACTTAAATCATTAATAATTTTGTAAATGGTTATGTCAAAATTAGTGGTATTACAATTTATAATTATAAACCTTGGTTTGTAGGTTGGGAGCCCAAGTTTTTAACAACTTAAGATCATTATATTTGATCAATTTTTAATAAAATTATATTTGAAATTTATTTTCATGAACATTTTATTTTGGATAGCAAATAATAATTTAGGCATTATGTATCTTTGTATTATAGTACGAACCAATAAAAAATATATACATATTCAATTGATATAATTAATAATATAAATATTATCCATAAACTTTGAATTGGGTATGATATCAACTCTTCTACTTTTATAGTTATTTTCAATTCACAAATTTATTGTATACTTAATTTATTTAAGATTCTTACATTTACAAAATATAGTAAAGAATAATATTCAATTCATAATAAATATATCAATATTTATATAAAAGAAATATTTCTATAATTAAACACTCAAAAGTAATACTTTGACCAAGGTCATATGGTGCCACTGTAACCAATAAAATATATAGATAACATGTTTACAATGTTATCTTCTTGTATCTTTAGCTTGTTTGCTTTGATCATGATACATGATGTTTTAAGCATTTTTAAAAGTTTCAATATTAAATATAAAAATGGTTAGACCATTTATTTGAAATACACATCCCCAATGGTTATGCATCCATCCACCAAAAATTATATATTTTATATAAAATATTATATAACTCCAAGTGTGTGCCACTTGTAATCCAAAAATTAATGTTTAACAAGATATAACAATATTATAGATGTAACCAAAGTATTTTTCATAATATCAATCTATTCATTTTTTTTTTAATCAACTCAAATTCAAGCAATTTTTGTTAAAATTTATTTATATAAGAATCCACTTGAGGAATGATATTATACATGGTATGCATTTTGGATGGTCAACCTACATGAAAAGTATTAAATAAGACATAACATGAATAGGTAGAGATCAAATATATTATTGATGTTAACACACAATTTTTAATAAAATATTTTGAGGAAGAGGTAATTGAGACTTAGATTTAAAGTTGATTCATATATTCCTTTGTTCTATTTTTTTTGTTATTAAAAAAAGGGGTTTTAACAAGGTCCCCACTCTTTTACATAAAAGTGAGCTAGAAATTGAAAGAGTCTTAGGATAACAACACTTACTAGAGGTCAAAAAAACTAGAGTCTTATTGAGCTTATGCCTAGCCTATGCATTTATACTTGATAGTTAAGCTTTGAAAACTGTGCATGGAACTTGATACAGAAGTAAGAGCTCTAGAGAAAATTCCCTAGAATATGAATTCTATTACCAAGGTGAACAAATGACTGCCTTGCTAGTGATGGTTTATATAAACAGCCAAGTAGACTTATGTGAGAGGGATTTTAGAAAAATAATACCAATATCTTTCTAATCTAAAATCCATTGTGAATCCTAAGATCAAAATTTAGGACTCACTACTTGCTCCTTTAAAATCCACAGCTAAACTGGTGGTCTAGCTGCAAGAAAATATTCTAATGTCTATTTTGGTTCAAAACTGAACTTCATTGTTGGTTTATTTTAATCTGTTCGAGTATCGAGATATTATTAATGTGTTAATTTGTTTGAGTATCCAAACATTATAATTTGTTTTCTATATTGGAGGTTTGTATAGAGGAACCTGAACTTCATAAGAATTTTTGAGAGGTAAAGTCACATAAGTCATATTTTTGATAGGCATTAATTTCTTGAGATTATTAATGCCTATAAGCATATCATATTTAGGCAACTCAAACTGTAAGAATTCACATTCTATAATTTGATCATGAAATAGCAAAGGAACTATAGCTAAAAACTTGGAATGTAACCTTTGCCTATTGAAAGTTAGAATGTGTTCATTATGCTACCACATATCTTCAAGAATGGTTTTGTAATGGTGAAGACTTGTGGTTGCACTAAAATCAACAATAGCATCTAATATGTAAGTTTTTATACTTGATTTGTACCTCACAAACAAGTAGTTTGGAAGAATGAATTGTATTTAGTTATGTATCATTGTACTATTACTCAATTTTTTGATATGTTGCTTCTCTCTAGTGCTATTTTACCATTTCTGAAATATCATCTTCATAAGCGTTGTTCACCTCATACTCTGCTTATTCTCTAGAAAGTTATTCAATTTTTTTGGTCTTGAGGAATATAGATTTTTAAAGCCTGTAATATTTCAATACACCATTTATGGCACTCTGGACCCTTTTTTGGTGGGTCTTTTATGTAAGAGCTACCAAGCTCTTTTTTTGATAACTGAGGAATAAGAGGAGACTTTATTGGATATGTTGTAGCAGATGGCTATTTTTATTTTCTATTAAATTTTATCATTTCATTCCAATCAAGTTGTTGAAGTTGTTCTTTCAACTTCTTTATTTTTTGTTGCAAATTCATGATCTTGGTAGTATCCCAAGATTTTGAATAATAAGCTTTTTTAGCTTGTTCAAGTTCTACTATAATGTGTTCTCTGTTCTGAAAAGAGAACATATTGATCTGAAAATCAATCTCATAATATGTTGAATTGTTGGACCAATCACATTCTTCATTTTCATTATTAGTATAAAAAAAAGTATTTATCTGATTTTCAATATCAGATAGAAAAATATCATCAAAATCATACTTAGAATCAGAAATGAATGTATAATCTTCTACAGAAGGGATCAAATTTATTTTCTTATCTTTAAAAGAATTTTTCTTAGGATATTTATTGGCATAATGTCCTTTCTATTTGCAGATGTAGCATTTGGGTGAAAATATTTTAAAACCCTTGTTGAGTTTTCCCTTTTTTTTTAAAAGATACTTTTTCTTTCTTTTGGAGCAAAAATGCTCAGATTTGCAGTGATACTATCTATGAATTTTTCTTGAAGTTCCTTGCATAACTTTTTGAACTACAATTGAATGGGTATGTCTTGTATTTACAATACTTTCTCATTTTCTTTTGGAGGTTTTTTCATCCTCATTTTCTTCTAATCTATCACAAATGAGATCTCTAGATTTTTTGAGATCCTGCACAATCTCACCAAATGATTGTTCTTCTAATCCTTCAAGGTGTGCATATTCAAGCTCTTTTTGAAACCATTTTGGTAAAGAAGCAATCAATTTTATTTTCATTAGTGGGTTATGAATTTCCCCTGATTGGTAATAAAGCTCACCCATATGACATAAATATTCTTCAAAATATTTCATATTGCAAAGGTTAGCTTTCATAAATTTATTTTTTGCTTCTTTTTGGTATTCTATTGTGCTTCCAATAAATTCTTTTACTATTGCTTGAGCAATAACTTGATGTCCTTGTTGGGTTAATATCTCTTTTACTTCAGGTGATAGCTGATCAAACCAAGACTTAAGATTATCAACAAAACCATAAACAATAGTAAATACAATCTCTTGATTTGATTTATTGAAGATATTTCTTTGAATATCACCCCAACCTATGATGTAATGTGCCAATTCATGCACCTTTCTAGTATTTATACAGATTGGAATCTTCATATTAGAAGTTTGGACATTTTGGACTCGATCCATACCCTAAAATGGTTCTTGACCACTGATTGGTTTTGTAACCAAATTTTTTGATTGAGTAGTATCCTGAATGTTTAACTATTTTGTTTGCTTGGTATTGATCTATTCATGCTTAATTTTCTCTAAATATTTCTCTAATATTTTCCCCCTTTTCTTCTTCATGTTTCTTTTGGAATTCAATCCAATTTGTGGGTTGGATTGATGGGTTAAAATATGTAGAGATAATGGATTTACCTTTGAGGTCCTTGATCCCATATTTAACTATTTGTAAATGATCAGACACTTTCTAATGATGGTGAATAAGAGTGGCTTGTACGTCATCCACAATCTCTGTAACTTGGGAGACTTGATCATTTAGACAATTTAATGCTAAATTTATCCAATTTAGCATTTTTATTAGTTCTTCTTGTTTAGAATATCTTTTAGATATTCTCTAAGGCCAAAACTATGATTTTGTAGAACCGTCAATAGAGTATTTCTCAAACTGAGAGAATTTGGGAAACTTACCCTCATGGTAAGTTATATATCCTTATGGAGTTTTAATGGTATGTTCCTAAACATATTTGAAACTACCTTCTATATTTATTTCTTTAGATTCTATAATAGAATCATCAAATTCTCAAATTTCTACATTACTAATTTTTCTTACTACTCTATGCTTTTTGATTGATGATTGTCTGATTACAGAATATTGAAGCATATTTATTTCATTGTCTTTACCACCGATGTGCTTTATTATTTGTTTAAATTCTTTACATTGTAGATGATTAGCCATGGGGTTAGAAATAGGTTGTAGATCTCTATGTGGACAAACAAATTTATTTCATTCTCTCTATTATTTTTTCTAAACCCACTTCTGGAATTCTGAATATTTTACAGTGTCAATCGATAGATGACCAAAAGTATAAGGAACATATGTGAATGTTCTTGGAAAAAAGGAATTACATCAAGAAAGAGATTGTGGATTTTTGAATAAATTGGAAAAATAAATTTCAACAAAATCATCACGATTGAACAATGATTGAGAAGTAGAGAAGACTGGAGCATGAGTAAGTTGTTTTCTGGTAGATAATGTCTAGGATTGTCGAACGGACAATTTATCCCATGAAATATATTCTAATTCAATTTTTTGAGCCCGATTGCCTATTTTAATTAATAAGGATGAACCCTTGGGAGAATGAATTTTAACAACAGGATTCAAGGTATTTGTAATCCGTAAAATTAATCTCCACTTGATATTTAAACTATGTGATCCTTCAAGCATATTAATTCCAGTTGGGATAATTAGCAGTTAAACCAACTGAGAAGTTCAATTTTGATCCAAAGTAGATATTAAAATCTTTTATTACAACTAGACCTCCATTTTAGCTATGGATTTCAAATCTCCTTGCTTTTCCTTTGAAGATCCTGCTATTTCTTTCATTTCGAATACACCAAATAAATGTCGAAATTGCTTTTTCTTTGAAGATCCTGCTATTTCTCTCCTTTGTTCTATCTTATAATGGTTGAAGAGGTCCTTTTAATATGAAGAGACACACTGGCTTGAGGTAATAGTATGAGTATATTTATAGATATCAAAAGCATAACTGTATAGATATAAGAAAAAGGATAATTAGACCTATATTTTCTATTCTAATCATACATTAAGAAACACTATTAATGTGTTGTTACCATATCAAAAAAATGTGTTGTTACAGTGGTTATAGTATTATTCTTTAGACACACTCGTATGTGTTGCAAATAAAGTATTGATAAGACTTTAAATGGTGTAATATATTAATTTTTTAAATTAGTTTTTATCCTTGTTGATTGCTTAAACTATTGATTCTACCAGGTTATGAGATCCTAGTGTTCTCACACAACTAACACTTTTAGTTTTTAAGTTATCACTAGTATGATTTGGAGTGATCCTTCAACCCCACACAATGTTCAACTTATGTGAGGTATCATAAGGTTTTTGACAAGGTGATAATGGAGGTATATATTAGACCTATACTCTCTCTAATTTAATCATATTTTTATTCTATATTTCTATCAATCATATAAATGATCACATATTAAAGAAAAATGATTAAGTATAGAGTCAAGTGAGGGTTATATATCTTAATTTTTTAAAGCCTAGCATTTAATTCTCTCACATGAAGTTGTTTCTACAAAATTGTTTTTTGTCTTTGTTAGAAAGTTTCTATCAATATCTAAGTTGGATTAAAATTTTGGATATCCTATTATTTGAAATAGGTTTTCCAAGTTGTCTTTAAGATAATAAATGTTTTATCAAATTATATTTATTTGATAAGAAGATATTGGATGAGACTATTACACATGGAAACTATGAACAAATTATATATTTGTTTATGAGAGGTTGATATATATATTTGTTAATAATTTTAATAAAGTAAGATGAAACCAACTTCTCAAATTTGGTTTGAATTTGAATAACAAAATTTTACTTTATAAAAAATGAAAATAACAAAAAAAATTATAAAATATTCTTAAGAATATATGTAACCAAATTAATCACACAAAATGAAATTAAAGGTAAAATTCTTAAAATTTAAGTTAAATATAGAAGTCATATGGTGATTGACACAAATCCACTTAAATGACTCGATAAATAATTGAAGATAATTCATTTCTATATTAATATTAAATAGTATATGTATTCATTTGATGTTTCTAATTTTTTATAAAGTATGATGAAATGTGTATAAATTTTTAATACAAAGTACTAAATAATTAATCAAGAAGAAATAATATGCATACAAATCATATATATTATTAATAATTATCATTGTGTAGCAGTAGCGAGTATGAATGCGAGCTAGGTATGAGAGTAGCAGCGAGTGCGAGTGCAAGTTGGGTGTGAGTGTAACAGTGAGTGTGAGCATGAGCTAGGTGTGTGTTGTAGTGAGTGTGAGGGAGGGAGTGCAACAACAAGTGCAAGCTTGAGCCAAGAGTGAGTGCAGAAAATATGGGAGTCTAGGAGTAAGTGTGAGTGCAGCCAAAAGTGAATGTGAGCATGATTTGAGAGTGAGGAGGAAGTAGAAAGCAAAGTGTGATCCAATTGAAGAAAATAAAATACAATATGGGATAAAGTATAATCTAAGAGGGATTGTAAGCCAATATTTAGTCATGGCGAAAGAACAAAAGGTTTATTTGGAGTGCATTAATGCTTTAAACCCTTACCACGAATGCATGGAACATTATTTCCAAAAAATTATTGAAGCAAAGGAACACTGGAAAAAAGAAGTGAAAAGGGCTATTGTAATCCAAGAGGGAGTACAATATGAGAGCGAGTGTGAGGCATAAGAAAGTGCAAGTTGGGAGTGAATGCAAGTCAATATGGAAGGTGAACCAAGAGGAGTGCAAGCCAAGATCAAGCTCGATTAACTAGTATGGAAGGAAATTCATATTTGAAAGCCCTAATGGGAAGTTAGGATGTCCTTGTTGGAAGTATGGAGACCCAATTTAGATATAAGCATAAGAGTGAATACATGGCAAGTTCAATCCAAGTAGAAAATGTTACATAAGAAGTGACTATCAAGGATGAGATGATTGAGTATGATATAATGGTTCTTAAAATTTGAGGGTTAATATGTAAGTTCCATAGATCATGGCCAAGGTTTTTGGATATTCAAAATTGGATCAAGTGGAAGTGGGGATTAAATTCAAATTACTCTATAACTTTTCTTCTTAAATATTTTTTGCATCATCTTTTCTAGTTTAGAAATTAGGGATAAAATAATGGTTGGTGGCCCATGGTTTAGGGGAAGAGATGCACTTTATTTGAGACCTCTCCAATAAAGGGAGTCCCAGATAAGTAGAAGGAAAATATGAAATAGGACAACCAATAATTTTAGAAATTCTATGTTGTCTTTCAATGGGGGTATTGATAAAATATATCTTACTTTTGTGAAAATTAATCTTCTGTCCTGCAGCCTCTTCATACAAAAGTAAAATGTGCTTGATAACCTTAGCTTCAAAGACAACTGCATTAGAAGTAATAATTGTATCATCCACAAACTGCTGATGAGAAACAGGCCTAGTTTGAGAAGTAACTTTAATGCCTAAAATGAGATTTAAATTACAAGCCACCTTAATAGTTCTACCTAAAGCCTCAGTAGCTATAATGAAGAGCAAAGGGGATATGGGATCACCTTGATGAATACCCCTCTTGATGGGAAAATAGCCAGCTAAAGATTCATTAACAAGAATAGAGAACCAGGGAGTGGAAATACATCCTTTAATTAGATCAAACCACTCAGGATGAAAGCCAAATTTGAGGAGAATGGAAACAACAAAATCCCAATTAAGTCTGTCAAAAGCTTTATTCATATCCAAATTTAGAATGAAGGCATATTTTTTAGCAAGCTGGGCAGAATGAAGGGCTTCATGAATGGTTATAATCCCATCAAGGATGGATATCCCCTGGATAGAACTCCCTTGACAAGGATCAATGATAGAAGGAAGGATATCCCTCATTCTAGTAGTAATAGCCTTAGTCAAGATTTTGTAAACAACATTACATAGGCTTATTGGGTGAAAGTCAGTCATAGATTTGGCATTCAAGATTTTTGGAATAAGAGCAATGAAGGTTGAATTGATACCATGTGGGACAAATTTGGTAGATTGAAATTCACGGACCGTAGAACAAACATCGGAGCCAACAATGTCCTAAAAAGTTTGAAAAAAATGAGGAGGAAATCCATTAGGACCAGGAGCCTTGTCAGGATGCATAGAAAAAAGGGCTTGATAAATCTCATCATCAAAAAAGGGGGCCAAAAGTTTTGAGTTTACCTCTTCTAAAACCAACTGAGGAATATAGTGCAGCATAGAATTCAAAGCAAGATTAGAAGGAGGCTCAGATTCACCTAGGAGGTCGATGAAATAGGAAACTGCCTCATTTCTAATGTCTAGAATTTATGTGATAGAGGAACCATCGCTCTTGACTAGCGTTTTAATTCTATTATGGCTTCTATTTCTCAAAGTGGAAGCATGAAAGAACTTTGTGTTTAGATCTCCCTATTTTAACCAAAGAACTCTAGATTTTTTTTCCTAAATATCTCCTCATGAGCTAGAATATTATGATAGTTAGCAAGGATGTGTCTTTCTTCAGCACAAATTTGATCATCACAATGACTTTCTTGAATTCTAATTTCAATAGAAAGAAGTATGTCTTCTCAAGACTGTTTAATTTCAAACAAATTGCCAAAAACTTCCTTGTTCCAAATTTTGAGATTATATTTAATTAACTTCAACTTTTGAACAAGATAGAACGAAGAACTCCCTTGACCCCCTGTTGCCACCATTGAGAAATTATGGGTCATAAATCAGGATGTTGAATCCACATGGATTCAAATCTGAAAGGTCTCCTGAAAGGGCTATCATTAGGAGTATCCAACAAAAGAGGGTAATGGTCAGATCCAACCTTAGGTAAAGAAAGAAGATTAGCATCTCCAAAATCCTGAACAACTTCTTGGGATAAAATAAATTTGTATAGTTTTACTTGAATAAGTTGACTCTTTGATCTTCTATTGCTCCATGTGAACTTAACATTCTTGAGCTCAACATCCATGAGGTTATTGAGATTGAAAAAATCCAAAAAGTCATTCATACTTTTTTCGGGAAGCCAAACCCTCTAAACATTTTTGAAGGGTAAAGAGGAGAGATTAAATCTCCCGCAATAAACCAGGGGGAATTATGAAAAGAGAGTCTAATATCACTCAGAGTATTCCAAAATAGAGCTCTTTCAAAAATAGAATTTGGAGCATAGATGTTTGATAGTATCCATGAGAAATTGGAATTATTGTCTTGAAACATGATACTAAGGATTCTATCACTGGAGTGGATTACTTTCCCTTCAACCTTCCTGGAGTCCCAAAGGCACATAAGGCCTCCTGATGCCCCTCTTGCCTAGCTAAAATCAAACTCACATCTGCTCCAAATTTTGTTAATAGTTGGGATAGTATTAAGTTGATCAAGTTTAATTTCTTACAAAATAAGAATGACAAGTCTTATTTCTTCTCTTAATGAGCTAACAAGAATTTTTCTAGCTAGCCCATTCAAACCTATCACATTCCATGATAGGAGATTCATTTGGAAGTCTTGGAAGACTTTTTACCTCCCTTGCCAACAGCATGGGGAGATTTGGTGCTTTTTACATCATAATTAGTCTGGGAGTTGAAAAGGGGAAATAAAGTCTTTTGAATACCATTATCTATATCATCTTGTACTTTGCTTTTCCACTTATTACTTACAGTAGGGTGGCCTCTTTTTTTCACTCCCACAATCAATGGGGGATTTCATGGAGCTGTGAGTAAGCTTGGGACTAACTTTAGGAGGGATTATTTGTTCAACAACAGAACTGGAAACCAATAACAGCTTTGAAATTTTAGAAGGGCTAAAGGAATCAAGAGGAGGAAGGGATGGCCCAAAATTTGTAGGAGAATCAAGGTTCTGAGGAAGATGAAACTTAGAATCTTTATGATCAAGCAAATTTGAATCAGCTAGAACTAAAAATTTGTTGGGATTATTGATATCAAGACATACCTCATAACTGGATTTTGGATATGGAGATGGAGATGTGATAGTTTGCTTACCCCTACATTTATCCTACACAGATTTAGTAGGAGGTTGCATCTCTTCAGGCTCACATATAACAATACCTTTATTAACTTGGTACTATTTTTTCTTGGCAGGTTTAAGACCTTTTTTGGGCCTACGCTTTTCCAAACCTGAGAAGGGTTGGGAACATCAGGTCCAACAATATTCCATCCTTGGTCATCACGGTTGGTCATATATTGTAGTTTGGAAGCTTCTTCAGTAGATTTAGCTTTTAGAACAGGATATTGGTTGTGAAGATGTCCTTGGGTGCAACATTCCATGTAGAAAATAAGTTTTTTTTCATACTCAACAGCTTGCTTTCGATAAAATCCACTATACTCAAGCTCAAAAAAAGTTGGTAATTTTGAATCAAGGTTCACATTAACACATATTCTGGTAGAGGTCATTCTGGATTGAGCTAGGGTAGCATGATCAATAGCCACCAATGTTCCAATGGTTTTAGCAATAGCAACCAGGATATATGAGTGCCAGAAGTTCCAAGGAATATTGGGGAGCCAAACCCACATGGGGTTGAAATTAATACTTTGAGTTTTAGGATCAAAATCAGCATCCCACTTGCGAAGGAAAAGGCTTCGGTGACCCAAAAACTAGGGACCACCTGTAAGTAATCTACGGGCATCTTCATGATGACTAAGTTGAATTCTGAAGAGGCCATGAGTGAGACCAAATATTTCCATCGATCCTATAGTTTCCCACTTAGAAAGAGCCTAGCTCCGGATGGTTTCAATGCTCGAACGTCCTCCAATCAGCTTTCCAACCAAATTAAAGGATTCAAAAGATAAATAATACATGGATGCATTTTAAGATTTGATTCACTATGGACTATCAACAAACATGTAGTACTAAAGGAAATTAAATTAAGTGATTATTGTATTAGAAGAATATAAGAGAACAACTTATACTTTCAACATATTTTCATTCCTTAACTTTCAAAGAATGTTTTACATGTAAATTAATGTCTAGAACTATATACTATAAATACCTATTTTAATTTCATCTATATTTGTACCTACACAAACACTTTGAGTTGTATTCTGAGAAAAATTATAATTATTTCACGTACATAAGAGGTGTGTATAAATCACAACCAACATATTCATTGTATATCACTTTTAGCTATTATTTTGTAAGTGACCCAGGTTCAACCCCCACGATGGAAATGTATATGTATAAGAAGTATTTACTCAATAAAAAAGATTAACTTTATATAAAAAAATTAAAGTTAATATGGTGTTTTTAGAAATAGAATAAGAATTAAGGTTATGCCAATGGGTCCTTAGTTCAACAGTTGAGACAAATATATGATGTATCCCACACCAAGGTTTAAATCTCGGGGACACCATCTCAATATGACTAAGTCGATATAAAAGGAAAAGGTAAATCTTTCAAAACCCTATTTAAAAAATTAATTAAAGTTCTAAGAAAATAAATTCAACATTTATAACATAGATGAATATTTTATTCATTGAGGAGATTGAGTGAAAGAAAGTAGGGGCATGTTAGATGAAAAAAATTAAATCTTAAAGCAAGGAATAAGCATTTTGAAAAATAAATATGTTTTTAATAGTATTATCATCATAGCACTTCATGAGTGATATCAAGACTCTAGATATTCATGTATCTGTAAATATTATCCTAAACAAGTCCTAAACTAAATAATATTGATAAAATAATCCTTGCAAATTGTAATATACTAATTTAGTCAATATACTATTGTTCATATTGTAATGAAATAAACTATCACATAAAATATTAAGTGTTTTACCTAAAATATGAAGATCTAGTAGTTTACCTAGCATTGTATTTCTCTAAATAAACATTCAAGAATTGGGCTACTCAATCAAAGGGAATCTTATATCAAAAATCATACTTGTTATTGAAATACATATAAATCAACTTCTAGTAAACTTGGACATATTTTTTAAAATACTCTAATATAGTGAAGAAGATATTGGATGGCAATGCCAAAAGTGAGACTAATACCTAAAATATAAATATCTAGTAGTTTGCATAACATTGCATTTCTCTAAATAAACATTCAAAAAATGAACTACTCGGTCAAGGTGTATCTTATATCAATAATTACACTTTCTATTAAAATAAATAAATAATTTCTTCAAGCAAACTTTGATATAATATTTAAATACTCAAATATTGATAAGAAGAAATGGATGGCAATGAAAATTTTAGACTGGCCTAAACATTTATAATCATTTGAATTATGTAATTATTTTGTGAAAAAATATAGGTTTTCAAATAAATGTTGAGAACTCACATCTTTCTATTATTTTTAGAAAATAGTAATAGTTTGAAAGTTTGTATGCAATATTCAATTATGATCCATGAATATAGTTTATGATATATTATTACACTTAATTAATTATATACCACATCAATTTCATATATTCATATCATGCACAAAAGATGTCCTTATTATATATTATATATTTAAAATCTACTATACTCTATAAAAATTAACTCTTATTTTTACTATTAATACAAAGGTGTGCATCCATTTATGATTTATATGTTTTAGTTATTTATTTTTATCCAACCAAGAAGGATTTTATTCAAATTATTCCTTTTTTATCTGAAAATCAATATAAAAAATAATATATAAATACATTAATATAATTATTCCATCATTACACAATAATATTTTATATAAAATCCTATTTTTTCTCCTAACATTCCTTCTCTCATCTCTCATAACATAATTCTAGGTTGACCTCCCCCTTCACTCTCAATGAAATCAAAGATGCAGTATTCTCTATGGTAGGTGAGAAAGCCCCTGGTCCTGATGGATTTCCTGCACTACTTTTCCAAAGGTTTTGGCATATCATAGGTTGTGTTGTTATTGTTGGTATATCTGATGTTAAAAGATATTATTTCCTCCCTAATGATGTCAATTCCACTTTCCTCGTGCTCATTACCAAAAGTGTTGGCACTAAAGATCTTAAAAATTTTAGACCCATTAGCCTCTGTAATACCATATACAAAATCTTAGCAAAATTCATAACCAACAGGTTGAAAACCATCCTTCCTACAATCATTGACCCCAATCAAGAAGCTTTTGTGTGAAGTAGACAAATTTTGGATGGTATCATTAAGGTCCATGAACTAATCCATTCTATCAGTAAGAGTGGTAAAGCAGGTATGTTTCTCAAGCTCAACATAAGTAAAGCTTATGATAGGGTCTCATGGAACTTCTTGGAAAATGTGTTGTGCAAATTTGGTTTTCATCCTAGATGGATATTCCTTATTAAACAATGCTTCTTTATCCCTTGATTCTCATTTATTTTTTTGTTGGTAGATAAGATACTATAGCATTAATATCGGGTTTCACAGGTTGACCTAAAACCTTTTACAAAACTCAGCCCAGGGCTGTTGATGAATGTGTCCTTACTAAGGATCCTATATATGTAAAATCTACATGTCGCCAAAGCCATTACATCCAGTAAGGCACATATCATGTTATAAAAAATAAACTTCTCATACAACATTTTGGGTATACCCCGAGAAAACACACCTGCATCATAATTACAAAAAAAAAACAAACACAGATCCCTTCCTTGAAACAATGGAGAAACAAAAATCTGCAGACACACATAGCAGAGTACTGAAAAAAACTCCCACAAGCTCTGTATTGATAGTTACTCTTAATAATTCTTTTGTAATTGCTTTATTTCATATATGACATGCTTTAGGACCACATCCCGTCTTGGCCAATCAGCCTTGGAGAAGTGAACTTGCTAGCTATATTTATGGTGGTGGCTATCTGGTGGTCCACGTGGCTCTGGTTCGAAGTATTATATTGTTGTTTCTTTCCTACCCTATGATTATAAACCAACCTCAAATTACTAAGATGACTAGGAGCCATGTTATATGACATGTGACTATCCCCATTAGTCTTTGTGGTATTTCCAAGCAACATCCACCAAGACTGACAACTCGAATAATTTTTATTGTGAGTCCATTTCAAAAAAGAGACGAGAATACTCATAGCCTTCGAACTTACAATGCCTTCCTTGTTGGTAAATTCAACTATAATTCTTGGCATTATTGTTGAATAAGCTCCTCTACTTCACTTGGGACACCGTGTTCCCATTTGAAAAGTCTGTCACCATCGACACCCAAATTGGCCAACTTATCAACAAATTTGTTAGCTTCTCGAAAGACATGTTGGGCTTTTTTATCCTGTCTTCCCTGGAAAAGGATCCTAGCCTCTTCAATAATTTTTTTAATCCTCCAAGGAGGTGTTTTCCAATTATTGAGGAGATTTATAACATGCATAGATTCTCCTTCTATGATCAAATTGCCTTCTAAGTCTTGAGTCATTTGAAGGCCTCTCCACATAGCTTTAGCTTTAGTTTTGTTGTTCGTCCTTGTTCTCAAATATATGGAAAACACAAGAATCTTATTTCCATTATGATCTCGCACAATGTTGCTAGCGCCTGCTCTGCTAGAATTCTCCTTAGATGCTCCATAAAAATTAAGCTTAAACCAACCCATAGGAGGTGGGTACCACTTAACATTGGCTTTGGCATTGACTACCCTAGGCACAGACTCGTCTAATAAGGTTAAGCTTAAATATTGAGCAATCGTGGTCTCCTGTAGATGAGGTTTACAACTATAAAAAAGGATAAGGTTCACATTCTCATTGGAAAAGGATAGGATCCTGGCAATAATAGTTTGATGATCATGGATAGACTCATTAAAGACTCTATGGTTCCTTTCTAACCACACCTGCTAAAGATAGTGATTGAGACAAATTTTCCACATGTATCTAAGTCTTTGGCTTGAAAAGGGGCAAGGCCACTAGATGAACAAATCAAGTACGATGGTTGGTTTAACCCAAGAAATATTAAAGGCCTAAAAAACCCCACTTAGGACAGTCAAGGAAAAAGGGCACTCAAGGAAAATGTGATAAATGGTCTCCCAATTAGCTCTGCACAGATAACAGTGATTAGTGATACAAATACCTTTACGCATCATATTATCAATGGTTAGAATTATTCCTTGGATAACCAGCCATGAAAAGACTACAATTTTTAGAATTAATTTTTTTATCCAAATTAAGTCCTTTTGGAGGACAAAATCCTCGTCATCAAGCAGAAGCTTGTAAGCTGATTTAACAATGAACTACTCATTTTTCGTAGGAGCCTAGGTCACTTGATATTTCTTGGGTCTTATGGGGATAAAATATTGCCTGAGAATGTTACAAAGATCATTTGATTTTACTTGAAATCCTTGAATCCTTATTTGTTTCCACTTCATTCTGCCTCGGTCCTCAACCATATAATCAGATTCTTTTCTACCAATGAGTTCTTCTGTGATATATCTGATTCAGGCTAAGTTTGGATATTGCATCAGTGGTTCATCCTTAGCCTACCTATAATTCCAACAATTTATCCTCTCACCATTGCCTAAAACCCATCTTAAACCTTTTTTGATGATTTCCTTACAATTGAGAATTGCTTTCCAAAAAGAAAAACCTCTGATTAGAACTGAGTCACTTAAAAATTCCATATTTTGAAGATACTTTCATTTGATGATAGTTGTCCATTAATTTTCTTCACCATAAATGAGGCACCACACCTACTTAGCTAGTAAAGCTAAATTCATATGAGCAAGTCTCCCCAGAACTAAGCCCCATTTTCCTTGGGTCTGTACACTTTGGTCCATCCTAAAAGGTGTATCCTTTTTTTCTCCTCTGATCTAATACATAAATTTTTTTTTTGGAGTTTCTCAATTTTTTGAAAAATATTCATAGGGGCTTTGAAAATAGAGAGGAAATAGACTGGAATGCTCTGAAGAGAGGCCTTAGTGAGGGTCGGCTTTCCTGCTTGAGATAGAAGATGGCCTTTCCATCCACCAAGTTTTTTTTTAATTCTTTCAATAACCCTGTCCCACATTGACTCTCTCGGAGAACCAATGAAAATAGGGAGACCAAGATAGGAAGTGGGGAGGTTTGCTATATCACACCCTAAAATTTTTGCAATCCTTCCTTGCCTCTAAATGGGGGTGTTCCAGAAATATAACTTGCTTTTACTGAAATTAACTTTCTAACCAGCAGCGTCCTTGTAGAGTTGTAGGATGTATTTAATTCTTTTGGCCTCAACCATCGATGTCTTAGTCAATAGAATGGTATCATCAAAAAAAATTTGGTGAGAAATAGCCCTAGAGAGATATGTTGCCTTGATTCCTGATATTAGCCTTGAACTACAAGCATTTTTTATGGTTCTGCCTAAATATTCTACCACAATGATGAATAACATGGGGCTGATAAGGTCCCCCTGTCGAATTCCTCTACGACTTTGAAAGTAACCAACAATTGTTCCATTAACCAGAATTGATAAACATGCTTTAGAAATGTATTCTTTGATCAAATTAACTCATTTTTGGTGAAAACCAAACTTAAGGAGGACAAAAATTAGAAAGTCACAATTTAGCCTGTCAAATTCTTTATTCATATCAAGCTTGAGGGCAAAAACAGACATGTTAGTCTTATGAGCAAAGTGCAAACCTTCATGAACTGTGATAACTCCATCCAAGAATGATCTACCTTGGACAGAGCTTCCCTAGCATGGATATATGATGCGGGGTAGAACATCTCTCATTCTATTTACAATGGCTTTAGTTAGGATCTTGTAAGAAACATTGCATAGACTGATTGGCCTAAAGTCAGCCATAGATTTAGGGGTTTGCTTCATAGGAATTAGAGAAATAAAAGTAGAGTTGAGACCTTTTGGGATATGATTGCTTGCTTGGAATTCTTTGACATTATAAATTACATCCTCACTTACGATGTCCCAAAAATCTTGATAGAAATGAGGGGGAAAGCCATCGGGTACCGAGGCTGATTCTCATTTATTATGAATGGGAAGGTCTAGATATTTTATTAGTAGCAGAGGCCTTTGACATGGAGATCCCTTATCCCCATGTCTCTTCATCATTCTTGCTAAAGCCTTGAGTAGAGCCCTGAAGGCAGTTGCTTCAACCAAGAGCATTGAATGAATAAAACTTGCTTCTCCCATTGATCCTATGAAACACCATCAATATTCAGATTACACTTTTGCTCTCCATCAGTTCCTCTATTTCCCAAGCAAAAGAAATTAAAATAATCTTAAAGGAATTTGAATTAGTTATTGGATAATACATCAATTTCCTAAAAAGTAAAATCTTTTTCTTTAACACCCCTCCTAGTAGGAAGATAGCTATTGCCCAAATTATTGGTTGTTCATTGTTTTTCTTCCTTCTACCTACCTCGGCTTACCCCTGTTCTTTGAAATATGCTAGGATGATATTTGGAATCTACTTCTTGAGAGAGTTCATAAAATATTGGCAAGCTAGAAGGGAGCTCTCCTCAACCAAGTAGATAAGGTCAATTACACCTTGCAAAGTCTTCCAATTTATTTTCTACCTCTATTCCAAATCCCCGTTAAAATTTGTAAAAAACTAGAGTATTTCCAAAGATATTTTTATGGGTAGGGATTGCAGTCAAAAAAATATTTCACCTCATCTCTTAGAGCTAGATGTGCTCAAAAAAAGGAGTTGGGGTTCTTAGGTTAAGGAAAATAAAACTCATGAACAAATCCTTGTTGGACAAGCAATGTTGGAGGTTTATCACTCAAGATAGCATTGATTGGACCCATGTTATTAAAGTAAAATACCTAAACAGAGGCCAAAATTTAATGAATGATCAAAAAATCCCCCATGGCTCAACATTATGGAATATTATTATCAAATCCAGAATGCTCATCTAAAGAGGTATCAAGTGGAGACTCAAAAATGGAGTTAAAATCAATTTTTGGGAAGATCCATGGTTGGAGGATGTTCCCCTTATGGAGATCCCTACCCTTGCTACCCTTAGACCCAGACTTACTTAGACCTTTGGATCTAAAGTGGCGGATTACAATGAATAAGTGGAAGGCTATTAGGATTTATTTTATGAACCAATATGATGTGTCATCCCTAAAGACCCTTGCCCTCAATATGAGAACCTAAGCTATCAAAAAATATGCTTGTGAAGATTCTATAATTTGGAGGGAGGATGAGAAGGGCATATTTTCTATTAAATTTGCTTATCATTTTGTGACTACAAATAATTTTGTCTGGTTTTCTTGCTCTATAATTTGGTCTAAATATCTCATTCCTAAGGTGAATTTATTCCTTTGGCTTACCCTCAAAAATAAAATTTTATCCCTAGATAATCTTAGAAAGAGAGTATTAGTTAAGGCCAACTATTGTTATCTTTGTAGTTTGAATGAGAAGATCATCCAACACCTTTTTTTGAAGTGCCCCTTCTCCCTTGAGATCGTCTCCTCAGTTCTTTCTTCCTTAGAGACCTATTGAATGACTCATAATTCTCTATTGGACCTTTTTGAGTAGTGGTTCTTTTCTCTTTTTCATTCCCCCTTGTGTAGAGCATTGTGGAAATTTTCCCTTCTCCATTTTTTCTAAGGGTTCTGGAAAGAGTGCAATAATAGGACCTTCAATAACCTTTCACAAAATCTAGCCTAGGTTAGTTCTAGAATTCATTTTGCTCTTTGTAAAAATATTTCTAATATACCCTTTAGCCATTTTTCCACTCTCCCTTTTGAAGCTTCCCTAATTGCTAACCTAGGCCTATCTATCCTAGAAGTCCCTCAAGCCAATCCTTCTATATGAAAAATCTCATGGACCCCTCCTCCTAGGTATTAGATCAAATTTAATTGTGATGAAGCTTCTAAAGGTAATATTCGCCTATCAAGGACTAGATTTCTAATTAGAAACAATAAGAGGGAGATCATTGCCACCTTTGCTAGAAATATTGCAACTCAAACTAGCCATTTTTCTAAGGCAAGAGCGTTCTTTCAAGGTTTGGTCCTTCTTTCTAGGATAGATGTTAGCAAATTTCTTATAGAAGGATATTCGCTTAATATCATCAACAACATAAATGGTAGATCCTCCACCAATTAGAATATAGCTAATATTTTGGATTAATAAAAGAGGGTCCTAAGTAACTTTGAAAACTCTCAATAGCGACATACATATAGAGAAGGAAACTCATTTATGGACCTTCTTGCTAATTTGGGTACCCAAATTGAAGGACTGAAGGTGTGGAAAGAGAAATTTTTCACATGATCTCATTTTGGTAGCAAGAAGAGACTATGAGCATATCAATAAATATTTATAACATGTTACTTTCTAGGAGTCTTTAGGATTAATCCAAAATACTCCATCTCAATTACTCTCCATGATTGTAAAGATGTCAGCTATCTATGCAGAGGAACTTGTCTTGATGTTGAGGTAATTCAAAGACCCTCAAGTCTCCTTCTCTAGAAATCTTGAGTAGTTTAGGGGGTTCTCCTAATATTTTGATTTCTCCTATTTTATATCCTTTCTCTATCATGTATTCTTTGGTTGTTTGTGGGCTTGCTCCTTATCTCATTTCGCTTTTAGGACGCTTTAGTTATGGTTCTTATGACTGGTTTGGTTTGTGGGCTTCACCCCTGTTTATCTTCTAGTATTTGCAACTTGTATGGGATTTTTTTCATGTTGGTTTCTTTTTGGACTTGGTTCATTTCACTTAGTGTTCCACTCTATCCTATCTCTTTCGAATAGTGATGTAATTATGTAAAAGGTTCAAGGACCCTTTCAAAACCTCTTATTTCCATCTTATCAAAAAAAAAAAGTAGGAGAATAATATTTTTATAAATAAGTTGTTATTTCTTGTTTATACAAATGTTTTTCTCATTATTTTTAATTTAATTTTAAAAAACCAAACAAATTATATTACTACCAATACTACTCAAAATTACTTAAATACTATACTAAAAAATAAATTTCCCAAATATTTTTTTCTTCCTTCCTTAATTCATAGTCCAAATTCATTAAAGTATTAATTATAATTATAATCATTATAAGCTAAATAATAATATGAATAATACTACAAAGAAAACAAATTCATTTATAATTACAAATATGCTCATCTGAAATTATATATGCTTTAATTTTTCAATAATACAAGTATAATATTATTACTATTTTATTTCCATTGGCATATTATCACTAGGTTTTCCCTCATCTTTGATGCACCCTCAAATTTTTTTTGCATCTAAATATTCTTTTAATCTATTATATATGATCTAGTTATGATGTAAAATAAATTTTAATATTGCATATATCCTTCTTAGCTATAAGAAGTATAAATATATTAATATGTGTGTGCATGTGTATATGTGTATGTGTGCATGTGAGTCAAAATAGATATTTATGATTGAGAGGCCAAATATTTTATTGACTAGCTTATCATTTATAACTTGTATTTGAGTTATACTAAATGGGTATGAACATACACACAAATATGTATTTCACATATTATGATATGCATAGAATAAAAAACAAGTTAAGAGAGCATGAGAAAATGGAGTTACATATGTTTATTTTCTACATTGATGAATGACTCACAAAATGATGGTGTAGCATACTTCTAAGCAACAATTAACTATTCACTTTAATATCTTAATAATGTGTTTATATCCTATATTTAATATGTTGATTTATGCAATTATTTTACTTTTAGTTCTTCTAGTCTCATAATAGAAGATATTTGATACTTCATCAATTCCATGTTGAATATAAATTTTTTATTAAGAGTCGTTTGATTCAACTTGTGAATATATCTTTAATATTCATACAATTTATTTTAAAGGGTTAAAAAACTTATAGATTAATTATATATTTCAAAACAATAGAGTTTACATAATATAGTTATGACTTAAAATGCATTTCTAAGTAAGAGTTTTAACATTTTCATCATTTACACAACCCTTTCCAAAAAATGCTTTTTTTTAAAGCTCAAATGGGTCAAAATAATACAAAAAAATTATAAGATCAAAATAAATTGCTTGTAGTACTAGAATCTATGTTTGATCAATGGACTTTTAACCTTAAAAAATAATTGAAGCTGAATAACCAAGAGGCCTAATCTAATTCTTTTTGATGAGGTAAACATTTATAATTTTATTTAATATATCATAGTATATGACTATAAATTTAGACAAGAATAATGAAATTAGGTATAAGTGCTAACAAGAAGTTCACGTAATCAAAGGAGACTTACATTTAGAGTTCTTTATCCAAATATTTGGATAAATTTGGAGTAGACTCTGAAGAGAAAAAGTTAGATACTTAAAAAGAAAATCCATTTAATTATCCTTAATTAAAATTAATGATGATTTAATTAGGATAATTTTTTTTTGCCTATCAAGAGAAAGGAAATATTGGATTTTTGGCAATTTGTATCGAGGATCAAGGATGAGATAATTGAGCATGACATAATGGTCTTAAAAGTAGAGGTATTGTAGATAAGATCATTAGATACAAAGAAAAAATCAAATATTTAAAAGTGGATTGAAAGAAAGCAAAAATTGAGTTCATATTATTCTTGGATGAATTATCATCCTAAAGGATTTTTATCATAATATTCTCTAGTTTAGAGCAATGACTACAATCCCATGGTTTATGCAAAGGACTAGCTTGTATTTAAGAATGTGGAATCAAAAAATGATAACTAGATATAATATCTTAAAAGGGATTTTATGGGTTAGGCCTTTTAAAATTTTATGCATCTACTTATCAACATAGTGGTCTTGAAAAAAATTAATACTCTATGCAAGTTACTCTAGGTTACATTGACTTATCTAGAGTGAAATCTAGTTCTACATGCATAGATATGTATTGCCATAAATATTTAGATCTTTTTAAAATTTCATAATGACTAAGTATGAATCAATCAAATTCTCATTTGACAAGTGAACTATGAGAATACATGATATTGAACATATGGATTATAATAAAAAGGTGAATTATTATGGTTGTAATATAATCCTAAATTTGAAGAATGGAGTGAGAATGCAAGAAAATATTGCTTAGATCATGTAATGCATGTCCATTTTGATCCCTTGATAAAATAAAACTTATGGATGCGATGCAGTAGAAGGGGGTAGATTTTGTGGTTTTAGTCAGCAAGGTAGAAAAATACCTCTTAGATGGCAACTTCTTCAGGTGATAGAGTGATCAAATTTAATATCAAGATAAAAGGATCTAACTTAGATGACACTCTCTAGGATGGAATCCTTAGATGACAAGCCTAATTATGAAATCAATATGATGAAAATTTTCTAATAATAATCTCTGATGATAAACTTGAATGATAGTGTGTTGATGGTAAGCCTTGATGCCCAATTTGGATGGTAGTGTGCTAATGACAATATTTTAATGAAAATCCCTAATGACCAGATCTGATGATGGATTTTCCTAAAGACACACACTTCTCCAATGGAAGCTTCCCTTGACAGTACACACTTCCTTGATGATAGCTTCTCTTGATGGTAACTTCCCTTAACTATAGCTTCCCTATCTTATTTCACAAGATGACAATGTGCAATTTGGCAACACTTTGAGATGGTAATGTTTGAATATGGTAAATTTTCTCAAGATAGTGTTACCACTTTACAACTTAATACAATATGTTCATACCCTAAGATGGAACACACATATGATGATATTCCGCACAATGGAAACTATGTGTTCCACATGATGACAACAATTAGATAAAATTTTCCCTTCTTCAAGAATGGATCTCTTGTTTTTCCTCTCAAATTAAGTCTTCCTTTAAACTCCTACAAATCTTGTATTCACTTTCAAACCTAGTGTTTGTAGTTTTGCATCTTACCACATTGGGATTTTGATATAATTTTGTAAAGGCATTTTTTATTGTAATACGACAAAATATGTTAATCTGAGAATATAATATTTTGGTTGGGCTGATATATTGCAGTTATTTTATTTTATTTTATTTCTTTGTTTTATACACCTTTTTGGTTTGGAAATAATGGGTGTTTCAAGGAAATAAAGGATGGAAAATAAAATGGAGACTTTGGTTTATGTCGTCCATAGAATCACTAAGGGTGCATAAATATTATGGTTTTTAAGTTTCTCTAAGGAATGAAAATGTGTTGCGCAACCCTCGTTGACATGAAAGAAAGAAAAAGAAATGGTAAATGGAAAAATATTTAAAATGGCACCCAAATATGGAACTGGCGAGAATTGCATTCACCCCAAAGTTGGGATGAAGGCTTCATTCACCCCACCTCGGGGTGAACGTCCTTTAAAAAAAAAATTATTAAAGACGCCCACCCGTCATGAAGAAAATAAGTTCAGTGAAAGGGATGCATTCACCCCAAATTTAGGGTGAAATATTTGTTCATCCCTCTTTGGGGCAAATGCCATTGGAAGCGTGACATGGAAAATTCAATAGTAGGTTCACCCTGGTTGAGGAGCAAACGCTCTGTTTGCCTCTCCTAGGGGTGAACGTCCTCCAAAATATTAAAATCAAGTGAACACATGGTGGAGACTAAATTTGGGTGAATGCACTAAGTACAGTGTGCGACATTGAAAATTCAAAGTCACGTTCACCCCAAGGGGAAGGCAACGACCTCTTTTGCCCATTTTGGGGGTGAACGCGAATTTAAAAGGGAACATTTAGCTGTTAAGTTTTTTTCCTAGAATAAAAAGAAGAGTTGTTGTCATGGCCAAAGGAAGAATGTGATCCATTGAATTTATAAAGGCGTATTCTCTGCTAATGCACTATCTAGAAAGAGTAAATGTGCATTTGCTCACTATCCAAATCGGGCGAAAGGGGCTATCAACGTCACCATGAGTTTAGAGGTGCCCAGGGTAGGTCAATAAAAGTCATTTAATGATGGAAGCAGGGAGTAACTCAAATTGTGGATCTCAAGAAAGGAAGGTAGCAGCATTTACAATGTAAAACAATGTTGATGATTTCCAAAGCAAGAGCACATTTTCAAGGTGGCGAACATCTTCAGTCAATGATTAAGCCTTATAATTTTCTATGTACCAAATCCAGAAATACAGATTTTGTGAAGGAATTTTCTTAGAATATGGATCACTATTTCGAGGGGATATATTTTCCATATTTCCAAGGAGGAATTCCCTCACTAGGGTTCCTGATCTATGATAATTTTATCTCCATGTGCATTTAATGAAAGAGGCAAAATACTCTATGTTCATTGTAAAAGGAGGTCAAACATTTTGCAAGAAAACTCTTCAAGTTCTTTGCATAAATATAATATACAAGGCTTCTAAATTTGCAAGTGATCTTGTGTGTGATTTCCTTCTATTTTTTTCATTTCTATCATATGCTCATATTCATTGTCTATTTTTTAACTTAAATTCTGCATCTAAATTTGAATATTGTTAGTGAGGAAGTGAGTACTAGAATGTGATTTTGGAGGTTGCTTATGCAATATTATAAGTAATTCTACCATTTTTATTTAATTACATGTTTTCATACTTGGGTGAATTTCCTGCTGCTAGTCTTCTCCAAATCCTACACTCTAGCCTATGGCCATATTTCCATTTTTTTTGTTATTTCCAATTTCTTTCCTGCAACTCTAGTCTTATACTAGTATCAGAGTTATTAAGGGAGCCATACCTCTTTGGATATTGACACAGAGGACATTCCTTTCCTCTGCTCTTTCAATTTTGGCCATTTCTAGGGTGCACAAACATAGTTTTGTTAATTAGGTAGATATTTGATCAATAATTTTTGGCACACCTGGTGGGACCCCAAAAGTTCCACTTTCAACGGTATCAAGGATTTATGTTCACCTTCATGTTGTATAGCAATAACATCTGGTGACTCAATCACACCCAGAAACCTCCAAACATGAAGGCAGCAAAATCTGTGCTTCATGATTACGAGATTGAAGGCCAAAATTTTTGAAAATTCTATTGAGTTCTATGAAATTGATACCCAAATGCTAGGAGAGCATCCTCAACTAGTCACTTTACGTTGTACATCATCATTACCTCATACATCTCATACAACGTCCATAACATCCTCATGGTTAGCTAGTGTGTTTTCTACCCCTACAAGTCCAATTAGTACTGCTACTAGTGTTCCTCAAGCTCAACCACACACACCAGTCCATATGGCTCAGAACCCACCACCACAACAACAACAACCTCCAAGGCAATTTCCAATGTGGAATAGCTTAGGAGCCTTGAATATACAAGTACAAAATCTAGTGCCTCAATCAGCTCTAAAGGCTTTACCTACCTATGATGGTACTAGTAAAGCTACTTATGAGCATATACAGGATGTGGTTTCTTTGGCTATGATCCATTTCATATCAGATGAAGATATTATGGTAAGGTTGTCAATGTTATCGCTAAGAGGAAAATTGTTGTATTGGTATCGATCATTGCAACTCGATACTATTACTTCATGGGATTATTTGGTGGAGCTATTGATAAATAATTTTCATGAAGAAGTTGACCTATTCTCCTTGCTGCATCAGTTTACAACAATTCAAAGGCACCCATAGAAGGTTATAGTTGATTTTAATTTTAGGTTCACCTGAAGTTGGCAAAGGGTTCCTGATGGTCTTCAGCCTACACATGAACCAGTTGTGTTCTACTATCTCAAAGCTTTCAATACTGATATTGGCATGGTTGTTCAACAAAACAATGTGAATATGTTCTCAAAACTATACACACAGGTACAAAATGCCAAGTCAGATTTAATTGCTATAGGCAAGCTTCCCAAAAAAATGACCATACCTGTACTTCTCGACCTTCCATAGTATTTGTATTCAAACGCATTTTGCAATCCATGCCCTCTATGTACCCAGTTCCCTCATGGAGCTTGGATTCACCTCAAATCCCTCTAATTATTGTACCACAACTTCCTGCTCCAAGATTTCCATAGCTACCCACTCTAACAATAACATAATTTCCAACACCTATTCCTTTCCTAGTGTTGCCATCACCATCGGTTACACTACCATTACCTACCCCATCAATGCCTCTACCTTTATCGGCATCCCCTATGCCCACAAATCTTGATCCTTACATGGCGTTGCTATAGGAGCTGAAATCTACTATTCAGATATAAGTATAATATCAAATAAACTTACAACCATGAGAAAGAATCAGGTCAAATTTAATTTTTAGTTAATGAGATTTCAAACACTACCAATTACTCAAGAACAAGCAATTACTAGTAAGGGCCCTGAGAGGAACACAATAATGCTGGAAAATGAAGAAGCTAGCATGGTTGAAAAGGGGTATTGGTGCTCCACATGCAATGATCCTCATGGAGAAGACACGTGTATGGTACATTTGAATTATGTACAGATGCTAGCAGAAATTTATATCGGTGGCCAAGTGAATATGATAATGGAGGCTGATCATAATTTTATGGTACCTTCTTTGGAGTAGGTCTCAGTTCTTACGAGATTTGGGAAAAAACCAGTGACTGTGAATCCAGTAGAATTGGAGCCTTTGAAGGTTCCTACAGAATCAAAAGTAAAAAATGAGAAAGTAAAGCCACCATAAAAAGCACTTGATGTGATAGTGAAATGACAAGATCCTATCCTATTGAAGGATTTACTACCCAAACTAGTGAATATGAAGGCACTAGTTACATAGCCTACATCTGCTCTAGAGCAGAATGAGGTAAAAGATCAAGCCAAAGAATACCTTCACTATCCGTCATTGACTAAGAGACAAATGGTGGAAGCTACTCAACAATACCAAGATAAATATGAGTGGGTTGTAGAAGAAGAGGCTCCTGGTGTTTCTAATTATAACATTGTGGAAGAGATGAAGAAGATACCTGTAAAAGTGAGCTTATACGATGCTTTGTAGTTACCTGGATAGGTTGACTTACTGCAAGAGTCTCTTAAGACTACGAAGGACCAAAATAAAATTCATTCCCAAACTATGTTGGCTCAGACACTCTTGAATTCATCGAATGGAAAGAATAGGCCACCCCCATTCTATTTATCACTCAGAATAGAGGGATGGATTATGCACAACTGTATGATTGATTCTGGTGCTACAACTACTATCATGATGGAGTACACAATAAGTAGCCCAAGAGTATTGTAGCTATATGGAGCTCCAATAAAAATAGTGGGAGTAATCAAGACTATCCCCATAGCTCTACATAGTATACCGTAAATCATTGTTATCCAAGAAGTAGTGGTGGTTGAATTGGAGTCATACTTCAGCATGTGCCTCTCAATGGAGTTCACAGTAAAACTAGGATGTTACCTTTCCTTGGACTATTTGCATTTAGAAATTCCATTCAAAGGGAAGATAATCTAAATTTATAATGAAAATCCATCGAATTTTCATATTGAAAATTTGGAAGAAGAAAAATCTCCAGGTGCAGTCAACATGATGACTAAAGAATTAGAGGAAGTTGACTTGATGGAAGAAGTGCTTGGTGAACTCCGTCTTGAGGATGAGTTCTCACTCATAAATTTCAATGTGATGGTTGAAACGAACATTAGTTGTACCAAGCCTGAGCAGTCTACAAAAAAAATCCTTGAGTCCCCAAACCCCATTGAAAACCAATTGTGGAAGTTGTATTTTGATGGCACCAGGTGTAAAAATGGTGTAGGGGCTAGTATTGTTTTGGTTTCTCCTAAAGGATTATAGAATGTTAGAATATTTTGTATTACATTAACTATGTTAACAACATTATGTTAGAGCATAAAGGAGTTGTACGTAGGGTTCTTTATTCAGTTTATAAACCACCCAGCTTGGTTCAAACTGCCTCAACGGAATATATGTAACCTTATATATCTTCCATGAATATCAAGAGCAAGCTAATGATTCAGTTTTCAATATGGCATCAGAGCTTATTTTCGTTTCTTGGGCAAAGTGATATGTTTTTTGGGTAAGGTGGTGATCAACCATTCCATAAACTTGCAAGACCTACAACTTTCGCAGGCAGCACACTCCAAGCTTCGCAGCGATTCTTCCCTGGCCATAACCGGATTCCAGCAGCTCATTCCTGAAGCATTTTCATGCGTAAGAAACGACGTGAGGGAGGCAAGGGCAGGCGGAGATGAAAGCAATATCGCCCGGGCCTCGCTGTCCATAGAACCAGTCGTCACCAGCATAGCCAACGCATCCTCAAAAATGTCTATCGACTCCTGTGATTTATCGGTCACTGTTGGTGCATGAGCAATAAACGTGGATGCTACCATGGTTGCTGCATTTGCGGAGGCAATCCTGCTCATGACCATGAAGGCCTGCGCATGCTGAGAGCTGCAGCAATGGGAAGTATATAAAAAAAAATTCGATTTATGCTATCTTAGGGTTATATATTTAAGACATCATTGATTGGTATCTTAACTGCCGCTTGGAGTCTTCGTAGGCTGGGAAGACGATTTTTTTTTCAAATGCTAATCAGAGCAAAGTTAATGAGTCGACGACATTTCTCTCGACGCGCCGCCTAGAGCAGTCGGCTCACGAGATTCCTTGTGTGGACGAGGTCCACAGTTCGAATCCCGTCGAAAAAAAAAAAATTTTAACCGAAGCCCCGCAATTTTTTTTTTCCACCTCGTCCAAGAATTGACGGCTCGGACAAAAGTTGACGCCCCGAGGGCCCGATGATGCCCGAGGAGGGCATTTTGACGCCCCGAGGGTCCTGTTGACGCCCCGAGGGCCCAGTGACGCCTGAATAGGGCATTTTGCCAAGAAGGTTTGGTGACACAATTTTTTTTTTTTGTTGTCATTGTTTTTCAGACATGTCAATTGCTTATTCTCTTTTCAAAAGCAATTGTTCAAAGGCATATTGGGAAACTTTGGAGATATAATAGAGGGGGGAATTCAATTTTTCAAACTCTCAAAAAAAGACATAGAGAGCAACTCAAAGGTGCATTTTCGATTTTACTCGACACCTTCTTTTGATAATTTGGGTGCATTTTCGGTTGAACCCGACACCTATGTGAGAAGCACTTTGTGAGCATGCTTGTTTGATTATTGCATTTTTTTTTTGCAATTAAAAATCATCTACATCAAAGCATCCACTACTTCTCTCAGCACATGTTGCACAGGTTCTCCAAAGCATTTATCTCTTTGCACAGGGATCTTCATAGATCATCTACTTGTTGTTCTCTCACCAACACTAATTTTCTCCTAGTTTTGTTTTTTGACTTAATTACCTCCAATTGATTATTCTTCTTCCGAAGATTCTCAGGCAGGTGTCATTAACATCTCTTTGAGTGAATTTTTTACCCCCATTGCTATTGTGTTTAGGCGTAAATCCTGACGAAAGTTCTGGACTCCAAAGTGTTTAGGGGAAGTTACGCCCCACGCATGCGGATTCATGACTTTCTAAGGTAGGTGCCATCAACAAAGCAATCCTTTTCAGTACTGCCTATGTTCCACGTACCGTTCTGATCTTAATAATACCTATAGTCTCCCTCACGTCAGGGCGGGTATTGTTTTGTTTCAGTTCAGGTATAACTGGCCTGGCAATGGTATATCGAAAAGGGGACCATTTGGCGCTATAAGGAACCCTAAACAATGGCTACAGTGCACAAGTATCTTTCGGATGCTCAATTGCTCAAAGGCACCAATTTTGTGCCATGGAAGCATAAAATGAAAGCCATTCTTCAAGTAGAAAAATTATGGGATGTAGTAAGTGGCACTACCTCACGTCCCACCACAACAGGGACAGATCAAGATACATTTGATGATCAGGACAGGAAAGGCCTTATGTTTTTGTTACTTGCCATAACAGATGAGGTCCAACCTCATATTTGTGATGCCACGACCAGTAAAGATGCTTGGGCAGCATTGATTACTGTGTATGAAGGAAAGAATAATTCCACTATCCTTCACCTACAAACCCAGCTTCACAATCTCAATATGAATTCAGGGGAAACTGTTGAACTTTTTCTCTGCAAAGTGGCCGAATTGAAAGCTAAACTCAATACTATGGGCAAACCCATAGCTGATGATCTTTTGACATCTGTTATTTTGAGGGCACTCCCAACATCTTACAAAAGTTTTATCACTTCACTCAATGTTTCTGGCAGAACATTAACTTTTGTTGAATTGGTTAATTTGCTTCAAACTGAAGAAGCCAATCAAGTACATAAAGATGAGGAACCTGCCACTGCTCTTTCCACCCATCAAAAGGGTCAAAAGCAAGGACAGTTGCAGAAGGGAGGGTCTTCTTCCAAAGGCAAAGGAAAGCCCAATCTCTAGAGAGATAAATATTGCAAGATCTGTGATATGAACAATCATGATACCAACAGGTGTTGGTTCAAAAACAAACAACAGAATGATCCCTCACAAAAGAAGAAAGGCCAGGGGAAGCAGAAATATCCCCAAGCATCGCAAACAACAAAAGGGTCATGTTGCTTATGCAGATTCCCATTTAGATGATTCTGATTCATCTTCAGATAATGACTCAGAAAGAGCACACAAGGTGCTCATGACCCATACTGCCTCTTCCAAATCAGATGTTGTATGGTATATTGATTCTGGAGCAAGCAAACATATGACTGGGGACAAGTCCTGGTTTCAAACCTTTCAAGCAAGAGAAGGCAAACCTGTCACTATTGCAGACAATCAGGTCTATCAAGTACAAGGTGAAGGGGATGTTACGGTAACTCTCCCTGATGGTGACTGTGACATAGAGAAAGTTCTCTATGTTCCTGGCCTTGCCAACAATCTATTATCTGTTCCACAGATGCTAGATAGAAATATGGATGTTGTTTTTCAAGTTGAAAATGGAAAAAAGAGATGTTTCATCAGTCACCAAGGTAAAAACATTGCCACTGGCTCCTACAAACATGGATTATTCATCTTGGATACAGTTTCTACATCCCATACTGCCCTCATTGCCACTACAACAGAAGCTACTTCCTTATGGCATAAAAGATACGGGCACCTCAGTTCGGGTATTTACTCGAATTAAGCAAATATGACATGGTCAAAGGGCTTCCTCAGCTTTCATCCGTTCTCCCAGTATGCTCAGATTGTCTAGCAGGGAAACAACATCGAGTTCCATTTGAGACAAGTTCTTCTCGCTCTAAGAAACCCTTGGAGTTAATCCACGCAGATCTGTGCGGTCCTTTCCCAACCAATCATGGTGGAAAGAGGTATTTTCAGCTATTTGTTGATGACTACTCCCACAAAATATGGGTCTCCTTCCTTGCACTCAAGTCAGAAGCTCTTCTCTACTTTCGTCAGTTCAAGAGACAAGTTGAGAAGGAAACAGGTTGTTCCATCAAAAACCTCCGCTCAGATCGAGGGGGGGAATACACTTCCAAGGAATTTTCAGCATTTTTGGAAAAACATGGGATCAAGAGACAACTCACTACAACATATACACCGCAGCAAAATGGAGTTGCAGAAAGGAAAAATCGCTCCATAGTAGAAATGAGTCGGTGTATGTTAAAAGGAGCAAACTTAGAAAAACAATACTGGGCAGAAGCAGTAAACACAACATCTTACCTACTAAATAGAGCACCTACAAGGGCTCTACAAGGAAAAACTCCACAAGAAGCCTGGAGTGGTAAGAAACCCTCAATTTCTCATCTAAAAGTTTTTGGATGCCAAGCTTTCATGCATATTCCTAAATAGAAAAGAAGGAAACTAGATGAGAAAACTCAAAAATGTATATTTCTTGGTTATGATGAGTATTCAAAAGGATATCGGTTGATTGATCCTATAACCAAGAAAACACATATCAGCAGAGATGTAGTATTTGATGAAACTTTCACATCAAATAACACATTTGTATACCTTAAGGAAGATGAACCTAAGAAAGAAGCAGCACCTCCTCAGAAGAAGGTTCCTAAATGGTATACTAGTACATTACAGGATTCAAAACTGACATCACTTCCAGATCTAACTCTAGATCGACCCTCTACTCGCAGTATGACTCAACACAAAAGAGCAGATGATGCAACATCAGTAACAGATGTTGATGACCTTTGTCAACATTTTGATGATTTATCTGTGAATATAGAAGAAGATGAGGATATAGATATGGAAGATGAAAAAGTCTATCTGACAATACTAGATGAAAAAGAACCCACATCAGTCTCAGATGCACTTAATAAAGATCAATGGAAAACTGCTATGGATGCAGAACATACATATCTAATGAAAAATCAAACTTGGAAGTTAGTGAATTTGCCTTCAGGAAAGAAACCCATTGGTTGCAAATGGGTATTCAAGATCAAATATAAGGCAAATGGTGCAATAGATAAACATAAAGCCCGACTTGTTGCAAAGGGCTATGCACAAAGAGAAGGCATAGACTATGAAGAGACATTTGCTCCTACTGCTAAAATGACCACTATTCGAGTTCTGTGTGCAATGGCAGCTCAATTTGGTTGGCAGCTACATCAGATGGATGTAAAGAGTGCTTTCTTAAATGGTGACCTACACGAAGAAGTCTACATGACTCAACCTGAAGGTTTTGTAGTTGAAGGGCAAGAACAGAAAGTCTGTAAGCTGATCAAATCTCTATATGGACTTAAACAAGCTCCTCGAGCTTGGTATATCAAAATTGATAGTCACCTAGTGCAACATGGGTTTAGAAGAAGTCCTGCAGATCCTAATCTATATATCAAGAACAATGGTTCTAACATAGTAATTCTAGTACTATATGTGGACGATCTGATCATAACAGGAAGTTCAGAGAGTATGATCAAAATAGTAAAGAAAGATCTCAATACCTCTTTTGAAATGATAGATCTTGGACTTCTCCACTATTGTCTTGGTCTAGAAGTAACTCAATACAAGCATTGCATACAAGTTACTCAAAAGAAATATGCCAAGACCCTGATTGATAAGTATCGGATGACTCGATCGCAAGCCCAAAGCCACACCAATGGAAGCAGGACTTAAGTTATCCCGATTCGATGAATCTCCTAAAATAGATAGTACTCTCTATCGTCACTGATTGGGAGTCTCATCTATCTCACAAACACCAGGCCAGATCTTAGTTTTGCTGTGGGTTATCTTTCACGATTCATGCAAGATCCTAAAGTTAGCCACTGGAAAGCAACAAAGAGAGTTCTTCACTATGTCCGTGGTACAACATATATCGGCCTGGAATACAAAAAGAACAACAAGTTCTATCTTCAAGGGTACACGGACTCTGATTATGCTGGATCCATAGACGATCGAAAATCAACTGCGGGTTACATTTTTCACCTTGGATCTGGTCCTGTCTCTTGGCATAGCAAGAAGCAACATGTTGTTGCTATCTCTTCTACTGAGGCAGAATATCGAGCAGCTAGTGGAGCAGTCATGCGAGATGATATGGTTACGTCGCATCCTCACAAATATGGGCCTTCCAAAGAAACTTCCTTTACATTTATTCTGCGACAATCAAGGTGTTATGAATCTTGTCAAGAATCCTATCTTTCATGATCGCACCAAACACATTGACACTAGGTGTCATTTCATTCGAGATGAGGTTCCAAAGCATCATATCCAGCTCCACTACATTCCCACAAATGAGCAAATAGCGGACATCTTCACCAAAGCGCTTGCTCGAGTCAAATTTGAATTGTTTCGCAATGCTATGTGTAGTCAACATTAATGTAATAAGGGGGGATGTTAGAATATTTTGTATTACATTAACTATGTTAACAATATTATGTAACCTTGTATATCTTCCATGAATATCAAGAGCAACCTAATGATTCAGTTTTCAATATAGAAGACCTATTCTTACAGACTAACTTGGAGTTGCACGAATAATGCAACCGAATATGAAGCATTGTGTCTTGGTTTGAGAAAGGCTAAAAAGTTGGGCATTAAAAAACTATGAATTTTTGGCAACTCTAAGCTTATTATCAATTAGACCACCAACAAGTGTGTGTCTAAGTAGCATTACCTGAAATGCTATCACAATAAAGTATTGGATTTGTTTAAATACTTTATAGCATTGAACATTCAAGTGATTTCTCAAGAGTAGAATAAACACGTAGATATTTTAGCCTCTCTTGGTACAAACTACTCTCCTGTGGAGCAAGTAGTCATAAAACCTAATATTTTCAAGGTGATCTATAGACCCTCAGCCTCGAATAAGAACCTATATTGGTAAGTGTTAGACAATGATGAGCAAATAGTTAATTTTATGATCAAGGAAGCTGCAAGTATGAATGATAGAGTACTTGTTGAAGAAGAGATGGAGGGAATGATTCAACTAAAGAACAATCATATTCCCAAGGGACTGATTTCATTGGAAATCTTATTTGACAAAAATGACAGGGCCGAGAAGCATAAAATCAAGGTAGATGTGAAGGAATATAAGGACTTGCATCTAGATCCTGAAAATATCATCAAAATCAGAATTGATTGCACATCCAAAGAATTAGAAGATATCAAAAACTTGTGTTATGATTTCCCCGACATTATTGCATGGATCTATCAAGATTTAAAGGGATATGACAAGAATGTGATCCAACACACCATTGAGTTGTAGGAGGGGGTAAAACCTTTTTGGCATAAATAGTAGCCCATCAATCCTAAGATTGAGGTACTCATGAAGGTGGAGCTGTTAAAGATGCTAGAAGACAAAATAATATATCCAATTAAGCACTCAACATGGATGGCAAACCTAGTACCGGTATGGAAGAAGAATGGAGATATCCAGTTGTGCATCAATTTTCATAACCTAAACTAGGTATCATTAAACGATCATTACTCTCTACCATATACTAATCAGATCCTTCATGTGGTTTCGAGAGTGTAAATATTCTCATTACTGTATGGTTTCTCTGGTTATAACCAAATTTGGGTGAAGGATGAAGACCAACACAAAATGATATTTACTACCAAATGGGGCACGTTCACCTATCAAAGGATGTCATTCGGTCTCTCAAATGTTGGCGCTACCTTTCAAAGGATCATGGACATCACTTTCAATGAGTTATTGAATTGGATTATCATAATCTATCTTGATGACATGACTGTGTTTTCACATCGTAGAGAAGACCATGTTTCTTATTTGAGGTAAGTATTCAAAAAATAATGTGAATACATTCTCAAAACTATACACGCAGGCACAAAAGGTCGAGTCATATTTAATCTCTATAGGTAAGCTTCCCCAAAAAAATGACCATACCTATCCTTCTCGATCTTCCACAGTATTTGTATTCAAACATATTTTCACAATCCATGCCCTCTACGTACCCAGTTCCCTCATGGAGCTTGGGTTCACCTCAAATCACTCTGATTCTTGTACCACAACTTCCTGCTCCAAGATTTCCATAGCTACCCGCTCCGACAATACCATAATTTCCAGCACCTGTTCCTTTCCCAGTGTTTCTAGCACCACCCGTTCCACTGCCATTACCTACCCCATCAGTGCCTCTACCTTTATCGGCATCCCCTGTGCCCATAAATATTGATCCTTACACGACGTTGTTACAGGAGGTGAAATCTACTATTTAGCTATAAGGACAATGTCAAATGAACTTACAACCATGAGAAAGAATCAGGTAAAAACTATTTTTTAGTTAATAAGATTTAAAAAACCACCAATTACTTGAGAACAAGCAACTACTAGTAAGGTCCCTGAGAGGAACAAAACAATGCTGGCAAATGAAGAAGCTAGCATGGTTGAAAAGGTGTATTGGTGCTCAACGTGAAATGATCCTCATGGAGAAGACACATGTATGGTACATTTGAATTATGTACATATGCTAGAATAAAGTTCTGTCAATGGCCAAGTGAATATTATAATGGAGTTTGATCATAATTTTATGGTACCTTCTTTGGAGCAGGTCTCAGTTCTTACGAGATCTGGTAAAAAACCAGTGATTGTAAATCCAGTAGAATTGGAACCTTTGAAGGTTCCTATAGAATCAAAAGTACAAAATGAGAAATTAAAGCCACCAAAAAAATCACCTGATGTGATGGTGAAATGACAATATCCTATCCTATTGAATGATTTACTACCCAAATAGGTGAAGATGAAGGTACTAGTTACATAGCCTTTAGATGCTCTAGAGCATAATGAGGTAAAATAACAAGCCAAAAAATGCCTTCACTATTCGTCATTGACTAAGCAATAAATGGTAGAAGCTACTCAGCAATACTAAGATAAATATGAGTGGGTTGTAGAAGAAAAGTCTCCTGGTGTTTCTAATTATAACATTGTGGAAGAGATGAAGAAGATACTTGTAAAAGTGAGCTTATACAATGCTTTGCAGTTACCTGGACAGGTTGACTTTTTGCAAGAGTCTCTTAAGACTGCGAAGGACCAAAATAAAATTCATTATCAAACTGTGTTGGCTGAGACACTCCTGAATTTAGCCAGTGGAAATAATAAGCCACCCCCATTCTATTTGTCACTCAAAATGGAGGGATGGATTGTGCACAACTGTATGATCGATTCTGGTGCTGCAACTACTATCATGTTGAAGGCACTGTGTGAAGTCATGGGGATGGTTTACACAATAAGTAGCCCAAGAGTATTGTAGCTAGATGGCACTTCAATAAAAATAGTGGGAGTAATCAAGTATATCCCCATAGTTCTACATAGTATACCGTAAATCATTTTTATCCAAGAAGTAGTGGTGGTTGACTTGGAGCCATACTTCAACATGTGCCTCTCAAGGGAGTTCATAGTAAAACTAGGAGGTTACCTTTACTTGGACTATTCACATTTATAAATTCCATTAAAATGGAAGAGAATCTGAATTTATAATGAAAATCCATCAAATTTTTATATTGAAAAGTTGGAAGAAGAAAAATCTCCAGGTGTAGTCAACATGATGACTAAAGAATTAGAGGAAGTTGACTTGATGGAAGAAGCGCTTGGTGAACTCCGTATTGAGGATGAGTTCCCACTCATGGATTTAAATGTGATGGATCAAATGAACATTAGTTGTTATAAGATAACCAAGCCTGAGCAGTCTACAAAAAAAATCCTTGAGTCCCCAGACCCCATTGAAAACCAATTGTGGAAGTTGTATTTTAATGGCACCAGGTGTAAAAATAGTGTAGGGGCTGGTATTGTTTTGGTTTATCCTGAAGGATTATAGAAGACCCATTCTTATAGACTAACTTGGAGTTGAAATAATAATGTAACCGAATATGAAGCATTGTGTCTTGGTTTGAGAAAGGTTGAAAAGTTGGGCATTAAACAACTATGTTTTTTTGGCAACTTTGATCTTATTTTCAATAAGACCACCAAAAAGTGTGTGTCTAAGTAGCATTACCTAAAAGCCTATCACAAAAAAGTATGGGATTTGTTTGAATCCTTTACAAACTTGAACATTCAGGTGATTTCTTGAGAGTAGAACAAACACGTAGATATTTTAGCCTCTCTTGGTGCAAACTACTCTCCTGTGGAGCAGGTAGTCAGAAAACCTAAGACTATCAAGGTGATCTATAGACCCTCAGCCCTGGATAAGAACCTCTTTTGGTAAGTGTTTGAAAATGATGAGCAAATATTTAATTTTATGATCAAAGAAGCTGCAAGTGCAGATTATAGAGTACTTGTCGAAGAAGATATGGAGGAAATGATTCAACTAAAGAACAATCATATTCCCAGGGGACTAATTTCACTGGAAAGCTTATTTGACAAAAATGATAGGGTCGAGAAGCATAAAATCAAGGCAGATGTGAATGAATATAAGGACTTGCAGCTAGATCCTAAAAATATCATCAAAATTAGAATTGATTGCACATCGAAAGAATTAGAAGATATCAAAAACTTGTGTTATGAGTTCCTCGACATTATTGCATGGAGCTATCAAGATTTAAAGGGATATGACAAGAATGTGATCCAAAACACCATTGAGCTATAGGAGGGGGTAAAACATTCTTGGAATAAATAGCAGGCCATCAATCCCAATATTGAGGTACTCATGAAGGTGGAGCTATTAATGATGTTGGAAGCAAAATTAAGATATCCAATTCAGCACTCAACATGGGTGGTGAACCTGGTGTTGGTATGGAAGAAGAATGGAGATATCTAGCTATGGATCAATTTTTGGAGCCTAAACTAGACATCACTAAAAGATAATTACTCTCTACCGTAGATTAATCATATCCTTCATGTGGTTTCTAGAGTGCACATATTCTCATTACTGGATGGTTTCTCTGGTTATAATCAAATTTGGGTGAAGGATGAAGACCAACACAAAAATATGTTTACTACCAAATGGGGCACGTTCACCTATCAAAGGATGTCGTTTGTTCTCTCAAATGTTGGTGCTACATTTTAGAGGGTCATGGACATTGCTTTCAATGAGTTATTGAATAGAATTATCATAATCTATCTTGATGACATGACTATTTTTTCACATCGTAGAGAAGACCACATTTCTTATTTTAGGTAGGTGTTCAAAAAATAATGTGAATACATTCTCAAAACTATACACGCATGCACAAAATGCTGATTCATATTTAATCACTACAGGCAAGCTTCCCCAAAAAATGACCATACCTATCCTTCCCGACCTTCCACAGTATTTGTATTCTAATGCATTTTCGTAACCCATGCCATCTATGTACCCAGTTCCCTCATGGAGCTTGGGTTCACCTCAAATCGCACTGATTCATGTACCACAACTTCCTACTCAAATATTTCCACAACTACCCGCTCTGACAATACCATAATTTCCAGTGCCTATTCCTTTTCTAGTGTTCCCAGCACCACCGGTTCCACTACCATTACCTTCCCCATCAGTACCGTTCCACTACCATTACCTGTCCCATTAGTACCTCTACCTTTATTGGCATCCCCTATGCTCGCAAATATTGATCCTTACACAATGTTGTTATAGGAGGTGAAATATACTATTTAGCTATAAGGATAATGTCAAATGAACTTAAAACCATGATAAATAATCATGTCAAAGCTAATTTTTATTTAATGAGATTTCAAACATTGCCAATTACTCGAGAACAAGCAAATACTAGCAAGGGTATGAGAGGAACACAACAGTTCTAGAAAATGAAGAAGCTAGCATGGTTGATAATGCGTATTTGTGCTCAATATGCAATGATACTCATGGAGAAGACATGTGTATGGTACAATTGAATTATGTACAGATGTTAGCAAAAAAATTTGTCGATGGCCAAGTGAATATGATAATGGAGTTTGATCATAATTTTATGGTACCTTCTTTAGAGCAGGTCTCAGTTCTTACAAGATCTGGGAAAAAACCAGTGGCTTTGAATCTAGTATAATTGGAGCCTTTGAAGGTTCCTGCAAAATAAAAAGTACAAATTGAGAAAGTAAAGCCACCAAAAAAAGTACCTGATGTGATGGTGAAATGACAAGATCCTATCCTATTGAAGGATTTACTACCAAAACAAGTGAAGATGAAGGCACCAGTTACATAGCCTACAATTGCTCTAAAGCAGAATGAGGTAAAATAACAAGCCAAAGAATGCCTTCACTATCCGTCATTGACTAAGCGAAAAATGGTGGAAGCTGCTCAGCAATACCAAGATAAATATGAGTGGGTTGTAGAAGAAAAGGCTCTTGGTGTTTCTAATTATAACATTGTGGAAGAGATGAAGAAGATACCTGTAAAAGTGAGCTTATACAATGCTTTGCAATTACCTGGATAGGTTGACTTGTTGCAAGAGTCTCTTAATATTGGGAAGGACCAAAATAAAATTCATTCCCAAATTGTGTTGGCTCAGACACTCTTGACTTCAGCCAATGGAAATAATAGTCCACCTCCATTCTATTTGTCACTCAGAATGGAGGGTTGGATTGTGCACAACTCTATGATCGATTCTAGTGCTGCAACTACTATCATGTCGAATGTAGTATGTGAAGTCATGGGGATGGAGTACACAATAAGTAGCTTGAGAATATTTTAGCTAGATGGGACTCCAATAAAAATAGTGGGAGTAATCAAGGATATCCCCATAGTTCTACATAGTATACTATAAATCATTGTTATCCAAGTAGTGGTGGTTGACTTGGAGTCATACTTCAGCATGTGCCTCTCAAGGGAGTTCATAGTAAAACTAGGAGGTTACCTTTCCTTGGACTATTCGCATTTAGAAATTCCATTAAAAGGGAAGATAATCTAAATTTATAATGAAAATCCATCGAATTTTCATTTTGAAAAGTTGGAAGAAGAATAAAAATTTCTAGGTGCAGTCAACATGATGATTGAAGAATTAGAGGAAGTTGACTTTATGGAAGAAGTGCTTGGTGAACTCCATCTTGAGGATGAGTTCCCACTGATGTATTTCAATGTGATGGTTGAAACAAACATTAGTTTTTATAAGATAACCAATCCTAATCTATCTACAAAAAAAATCCCTGAGTCCCCAGACCCTGTTGAAAACCAATTGTGGAAGTTGTATTTTTATGGCACCAAGTGTAAAAATGGTGTAGGGGTTGGTATTGTTTTTGTTTCTCCTGAAGGATTATAGAAGACCTATTCTTACAGACTAACTTGGATTTGCATGAATAATGCAACCAAATATGAAGCATTATGTCTTGGTTTGAGAAAGGCTAAAAAGTTGGGCATTAAACAACTGTGAATTTTTGGCAAATCTGATCTTATTGTCAATCAGACCACCAACAAGTGTGTGTCTAAGTAGAATTACCTGAAAGCCTATTGCAAAAAAGTATGGTATTTTTTTGAATACTTTATAGACTTGAACATTCAGGTGATTTCTCGAGAGTTGAACAAACACGTAGATATTTTAGCCTCTCTTGGTGCAAACTACTCCTCTATGGAGAAGGTAGTCAGAAAACCTAATACTGTCAGGGTGATCTATAGACCCTCAATCCCAAATAAGAATATCTATTGGAAAGTGTTCTACAATGATGAACAAATAGTTAATTTTTTGATCAAGGAATCTGCAAGTGCGAATGATATAGTACTCATCAAAGAAGATATGGAGGGAATGATTCAACTAAAGAACAATCATATTCCCAGGTGACTGATTTCACTAGAAAGCTTATTCGACCAAAATGATAGGTTCGAGAAGCATAAAATCAAGGTATATGTGAAGGAATATAAGGAATTGCAGCTAGATCCTAAAAAGATCATCAAAATCAGAATTGATTGCACATCAAAAGAATTAGAAGATATCAAAAACTTGTGTTATGATTTCCTCGACATTATTGCATGGATCTATCAATATTTAAAGGGATATGACAAGAATGTGATCCAACACATCATTGAGCTGTAGGAGGGGTAAAACATTTTTGGCATAAATAGCAGTACATCAATCCCAAGATTGAGGTACTCATGAAGGTGGAGCTATTAAATATGCTAGAAGAAAAAATAATATATCCAATTAAGCACTCAATATGGATGGCGAACCTGGTGCTGGTATGGAAGAAGAATGGAGATATCCAATTGTGCATTAATTTTTGGAACCTAAACTAGGCATCACTAAAATATCATCACTCTCTACTGTAGATTAATTAGGTCCTTCATGTGGTTGCCGGAGCGCAAATATTCTCATTATTGGATGGTTTCTCTGGTTATAACCAAATTTGGGTGAAGGATGAAGACCAACACAAAATGAAGTTTACTACCAAATGGGGCACGTTCACCTATCAAAGGATGTCGTTCGGTCTCTCAAATACTGGCGCTACCTTTCAGAGGATAATGGACATCACTTTCAATGAGTTATTGAATAGGATTATCATAATCTATCTTGATGACATGACTATGTTTTCACATCGCATAGAAGACCACGTTTCTTATTTGAGGCAGGTGTTCAAAAAATATCATGAATTTAGGATTTCTATTAATCTAAAAAATTCAATATTTACTATCAAAGAAGGAAAATTTTTGGGTCATGTGATCTCACAACAAGGATTGGCTATTAATCTCGTAAGAGTAGAGGCACTCCTAAAGCTACCATTGCCAACCAACAAAAAGGACTTACAACATTTCTTCAGTCAGATAAATATTATTCATAAGTTTATCATAGATTTAGAGCTCTTGAAAAAGAATACCAATTTTAAGTGGACCAAGGTGAGAAGAGCTTTTTGAGAGATCAAGGAAAGAATTACCCAACCTCCAGTGTTGATTAATCTTGATTATTCAAAGGACTTCATTCTCTATTCAATGGATAGAGGATTTTGTTTACTTCTTTACTTCTAGAAAGTGTCCACCACACCTCGATGCTTCACAACATTGGAGGTTCAGGCTGCAAGCACTCAAATATGTTCTATTGCCTAACGAGCTATTTTATAAGAATATTGATGGATTTCTCCTCATATGTGTGGAGTCAAAGAAGGATAAAATATTGGAATAATTTCATTCTGGTTTATCTGGTGGCCATTATACAGGAAGGCCAATGGCCTTGAAAATCATCTGAGTTGGTTACTTTTGGCCTACTATGTTCTTCAATTCTCATAAAGTAAGTCAACATGGTGATATTTTTTAGTGGTATGTTGGAAAAACCAAGAAAGAAGCACTGCCCTTATGCCCCATTCAAGTGGAAGCACCCTTTCAATAGTGGGACCTTGACTTCATTGGAGTCATTGATCCACATTCTTCCATAGAACACAAATACATTTTAACAACAATTGATTATTTCACTAGGTGGTCAGAGGTTATTCCTTCTAAAAAGGTATATCAAGCAACTATCATATCTTTCTTGGAGGGACTAATCACTCGTTTTGGTATCCCAGAATCTATTGTGACTAATAATGGAATTCCATTCATTGGGGCTAAGATTACCAAATTTACCAGCAAGTATGGGATTTATCTTAAGACATCATCCAATTATTACCCGCAAGGGAATGGCTTGGCTGAATATACAAATAAAAAATTGTTGTGAATCCTGAAAAGGACACTATGGAATAATAAAAGAAGTTGGCACTTGTTGAATCAATCTCTTTGGGCAGATTACATATCCGTAAAAAATCTATTAAAACTTCTCTATATGCTTTGGTGTATGGAAAAGAAGCAATCTTGTCTTCTCATATTGAGCTTCCAGTACTCCAAACATTGTATTTATTTAAATACGAGGATGGGGAATATGATCTGATGAGTACGAGGTTGGCACAACTGTTACATTTTGAGGAAGACAAAGAAAATGCTTATCAAGCATTCACTGTTCACACTAAAGTAATGTAGAAATGGTTTAGAAAAAAGATAATAAAGCACAAATTTCAGGTGGGAGACTTAGTTCTTAAATGGAATGAAAACAAGGCCAAGCTAGGGAAATACCACAAGTTTGATACATTATGGGAAGGTCCTTTTCATATTTCTGCAGTGAATTCAGAAAATGCATATCATCTTCATGACATGGATGGTTGGGATATTCCTATTCCAGTAAATGGCCTTCATTTGAAGGCCTATATTCAATGATTAGAGTTTAAGAGGTACCATCTTGTAAATATGTACATATTTTATTTTTAGTATTTTATTTACTTTATATGGTAGAAAAAAAAGAATTTTCCTTTTAAAATCAATTTCACTCCAAATTTATTTGTATGTTGGAATACTTTGGCTTAAAAGAGATGGAGTTACAATATTTCCAGCAAAGGTTGTGCCTTTGAAAATCAAGGTTGAATATGATGAGAAGCAAAGTACGTTCGCCCCCTCCTAGACTGTAAGAACGTGATTTAATGAAAAGGCCCTCTTAGGTGCCTTCACCCAAGGGAGGATCAAAAGCCCTTAGGAACCCCTTTGAGAGTGAATGATCAGTTAAAAATAATAATAATTAATGGTCAAAGCGCTATTAAAACTGTTAAAGTCGTGTTCACCCCAAAAAGGGCTAAACGACCGTTTTCCCCTAATTTGGGTGAACGCGTTGGTAAAAGTGCATGCCACCAAACTAAAAGAAGTTGCAAGGAAATTAAAAGTTGTTTTAAAAGGAATCTCATGCGCCTTAGTGTATTTTCTAGCAAAAGTATTTTAAATATTAATGCAAGGTGTCCTTAAAAGAAAGAAAAATCTAAAAAAGGAGTAAAAGCCCTAAAAGTGGCTGTGTTTTTTTAGAAAAGTAGGTTTTTCTAAATCTGGGCGAAAAAACAAAATAAAGAAAACTTTAAGAGAAGGTCATTCACCATGGAATTGCACCAAGCAAGTCGAAAGCATTTCGAGTGAAAGGGAAAAGGTCCGAGTTGCTTTAAAGATGCTCTGCCCTCATAATTTTTTAAAGCACAAGTCATTTTTCAGAAATAGAGGGAGGTATCAAGTGCCCACAAGGTGATTTCGCTTGAAAAAAGGAAATAAATGTGTCTTAAAATGCTTGTCCCATCTATTTTTATAAGCAGGTGATTTCAGAAGCACTCTTGCAAATGAGTTTCACTCTTGGATGCATGGTAGATATCAAAAAGTGTGCATGTAGGTCGAAGAATGTTCTAAGGGTATTTAATTCAAATGTGCACCCGAATTTGCACAGGGGGAAGATTTTGTTTTCCCAAGGAGTAGAAATACATATTTTGGTTTTGGGTGACCGATTTATTTTTCCAAGAAAGCTTTGATAGCCAAGGTATGTTCCACAACAAACTTACGCAACAAAGGAGGGCACACTTTCCAAGGACGATTTGGCAGCAGGTAAAAGGTGATACCGTTAAAGCATTGGAAGTAGTGTCAGGTGAGTGAATCAATGCACATGTTATTTTGAAATAATTCATGAGGGATTCAGTATTTACTATGGTGGTTGGTGGGGCACTCTATATAAGGCATCATGTAAAAGCTCCACAATTTATATTTTAAATTTTACTGCCGTTGTGTTTTCCAAATCATTGTTGCAAAATTTTTTAGAGGACATTTAGAGCATTCATTAGAAGAGAAATAATGGGAAAGTGAAGCAAAGAGACTACCAAATCCATATATTCTAATAAATCAAGAAAAATAGGAGGGTCTAAATCCAAGAAGTCCCAAAGGAATTAAAATGTCGCCTTGGACCCATATGCCAACACAATCACTGAAATTGGAGACTATGCAATTACCCACAAGGGAGTGGAGAAACTGTTCCAAGATGTAGAATTTGTGGTAAACTAGGGTTTGATGTTGGGAAGCTTGTTGATAGTGCCATATCACTCTTAGTTATTTTTTACCTATGTCCACCTATACATACTTTTCCAGAGCTGGTGCAGCTTATCGCTCGATTCTATGATCCATTTACAAGAATGGTACAAAGGGTGAATAGAGAGATACTTTTTACCATTAGACCATAAGAAGTGTGAGAGGCATTCGCTTATGGGTTAAAGCCTCCTTTTTATGTAATTACTAAGAAACTGCATACTAATGAGTAGGAGGATAAATATGTTTCCATAGTAACGATGCATCAATTCATTGAGATAGTTGATTAAAGAGCCACAGATGGGGCAGCTTTCGAACTTGCCAAAGCCGCTCATGAAATTTAAGATCTTGGATATCTACTCAATTTTGGCATGGATTGTAGGTTTACCTACAGATTCTACCATTCATAAGTGGTAGGTATCCCTAGCACAGTGTATTTTTTGGGTTGAATTTTACACTCAGCCAGCTATGAGGTAAGGTACCAATGTGATTTTCTTTGACTGGGCCGATTTTATTTCTTGAAGGTTGAATTCTCAGTTGGAGAAGTTGAAAACTAGGGAAGAGATATCATTTAGACACACCTCTTTTCTGGTATGGTATTTCTTTTTCCACCTACAATAACACTTCCCTTTCATTATGGTGAGGCAAATGGATGAGAGGGATGAACTTCTACCAGTGTATATGTGGACTTTCACTTTGTCAAACATGGAGTCGTTCTACAGTTTTAACAATTTATTTTTAGGACCCACAATAGAATTACTTTGTGGTACATGCAAAAGAGTACCATGAGAGATGAGAGAAGTAGTAGTCGAAGGATAAAACTGAGATATTTTTCTGCATACTCAAGGTGTGGTCATGAGAATTTTTGGTTTTACAGGAAAGCCTTTCTTGCTACCCTACTTCACCATCGAACATGTTTTTGCTATGGAGGTGGTGCACCAATCAAACTATGTAAATTATGTGTATGGAATAGGGTGTGGAAAGAAGACAACTTGCAATATGTCACTCAGGTTTGGCCGTATAGAAGTGAGCCAAGTAGGACAAAATCAGCTGCTCACAATGACATTGTAGGATTTGGGGCTGATAGAATTACTGCAACATTGGAGGTATGACCCATTGGGGAAGTTTTTAGAAATTATAAAGATAAATTTGTTTTAGTGTTGTCCACAACTTGACATTGACAAAATGTGAAATAATTTTAATGGGCTCGACATGAATTGGCATATCAAAGACATGACAGTGCTCCCACCATGGCATGACTACTACAAATAAGAGGTTGAATATAATTTGATGAAGTATAAAAATTAGATTCCTTTTCCCAGATTATTTAGTCAGGTAAAATAAATTTAGCCCTTGTGGTCTAAGTAAAAAATTATAAACTTCTAGATAATGCGGGTCCACTGAGGAAAGACTATGTTCCCTTATGGTTTGAATATGGACAAGGTATTTTTGGACACCTATGATGAGTTCATTGATTCCTATCAAATCATCACTTTTGCTAAGATTTTTCTCCAAATGTTCCAATATTTCGATAGCGGTGAAAGCGAGGATAAAGGAGAGCATCCATAAGTTGAAGAAAATATCTTGGAAGAGGAAGAACAATAGTATGTGTTTAGAATATCATAGTGGATAAAGTAGAAAATTGAGGAGGCATCTACATCAGAGATTTAGAATATTCAAAATACGCTTCCATTTCCCAAAGCTGTGAAGAAACCAAGAACTGGTGCCACTTCCTCCTCTACCACTTAGGTTTTGGTGACTATAGTACCCACAGTTCCAGTTGTCCTAGCAACCATTATTTCTTCTCCACTTGTGACAAAGGCTCCAATGACGATCGCATAGATGTTTCCAATGATTCAAGAACAAGATGGGGGCCAACGGTCAAAGAGCTCTCAAGTGGAGATCGTGGACACCAAAGAAAATGTAAATATTGAGGAGAGAGCAGAAGAGCAATTGGAGCAATAGGAATAAGTTATTTCATAGTCGCTTCCATCACCACATCACACAGTGTCTGTGCCTGAAGGTACGTCTTCTATTCCTACTTTTTTTTAGAGAATGTAGTGACTACTGATTTACTTCCATCAATTTTTATCTTTATCTATCCACCTTTTGGTATACCCTCCATTTCTATTTTGCTTCCCTTTTTTTCCCTTCCTTAAGTCACTACTTCTCCTTATTATCTTCCTCTTTCTTCGGCCTCCCTTTATTTCAGTTCATATGTGTTAGGATCGAAACCATTTTTGCACCCTTCTTCTTCCATTCTTGTTACCACTTCCACTAAGGCTCTAAGTACGCAAGCTCCTCCCAGAGTGAGCATAACTACTACTGAACTTGGTTCCTCTATCCATTCCACTATTTCAGTTCCCCCTCTCCTATATGTCTCATCAACTTTCTTTGATCTTGATTGCTTAGAATTTTTGATACCATTCACATCATTTTTGGAGTTGCAAGCACTACCTGACATTCAGGTGGCATTGAAACATCCTGACATGGAGAAAATCAATTAGGAACTCCTGAGTTCATCACAGTGGTTAAAAATAAAGATGTGAAAAGAAGCTATGGCTCCAGCTTGGTCACTCAAGAAGTTTGCCTTTGAACCAGTCACCATGGAATCTCACATGACTAAAATCACTCTCTTGTTTCAAAATCTACAAGGAGAAATGTTTTCGAGTGATTGTGTGTGTGAGACTATAATGAAGTAACTCACCAGGATAGATCCCATAAATAAAATGGGAAGTATTCAGGTTGATATGAGTTCAATATACTTGCATGGTTAGTATTACAAGCAGAAATATTTTTAGTAGGAGAATAATATTATCGAGCTCAAAAATGCCTTGGTTAAAAGTAGAGCCCAATAGGAGCGGACAACCACTAAAAATGAACACTTGCACCGATAGGTAGGAGTACATTTGAAGAAAATATATACAACTAGGATATAAATGCACTCACTTCAAACATAGCTAGATGCCATACAGAATCAACTTGTAGAGAAGGCCACACAGGTTGTAGGTTTTTCTTTGGTAAGCATTAAGGAGGTATGCCTTCGCTCAGCCTAGAACTGTGAGAAGCTAGCCACAAAAGAAATTCAAGTGTTACATTATTTATGGATGGCTAGAATACATATTCATATGGGATAGTAGTTGATAGATACCACTGATGAGATGCTGGAGCCACACATGGATATGGTTGTAAAGATTTAGGCCTTGGCTAATTCCAGTATACACATTCGTCCCCTGAGAGAAATGGACCATGCTTGGTCTGCCATAAAATTCATACTACACAATTACTTCCAGAGGATGGACCTGGTGAGAGAAGGCTAGAAATCCTCAATGCCATTGAGCGAGAGCATACTATTTCCATGACACATTTTGACACTCTTGCTAGCTTGGGATTTCTAGATTTTACAAATGAACGGGGTGAACCTCTGCCCAAAGAACAATTGGAAGTGGCCTAGAAAATGTTCATAGAGGATACCTCAGATATCAATGCATGGGAGGAGCCCATCACAAAAGCACAAGTATTTCCTCTAATGCAAAATTTCACTCGCATGGAACTTTTGTTGTTTGAGCTAGCTCAAAGAGCAAAGCGCCTCAGCCTGAAAGATGTTCAGAATCTATGCTTCTTCTATGAGTCTTTGAGTATGTTCTGCTTGTTCACCACTCATGCCTAGGAGGCAGTGGTCATAGTTTATGAGGTTAGCTCTGAGAGCCTCAAATAATAGGAGGAGTGTGTCATAGCATAAAAGGTTACAAAAAAAAGGTAGCAGAAGAGGCAGAGCGAGTAGATGTACTCCGAGTAGCAGTTAAAGTCAAAGCCGTAGAGAAAGCAGAGGAAGAGGCATGCAAAAAAGCATCTACATCAAAAGTGCCAACAAAAGTAGCCAAAAAAATATTCCATAGCAGCCCAATGGATAAAGTCCTAGGATTTCTTACATCCATACAAGCTGGATACCGCATGAGCCGCCAAAAATATTGGTAGTTTTGCATCTTGCCACATTGGGATTTTGATATAATTTTGCAGAGGTATTTTTTATTGTAATACGGTAAAATATGTTAATATGAGAATATAATATTTTTTTTGAGCTGATATATTGTAGTTATTTTATTTTATTTTCTTTCTTTGTTTTATACACCTTTTTGGTTTGGAAATAATGGGTGTTTTAAGGAAATAAAGGCTGGAAAATAAAATGGAGACTTTGGTTTGCGTCGTCCATAGAATCACTGAGGAGGGTGCGTAAAATATTAAGTGTTTGAAGTTTCTCTAAGGAATGAAGATGCGTTGTGCAACCCTCATTGACATGAAAGAAAGAAAAAGAAATGGTAAATGGTGAACTATTTAAAATGATGCCAAAATATGGAACTGGCGAGAATCATGTTTTCCCCAAAGTTGAGGTGAAGGCTTCGTTTGCCCCACCTCTTGTCCATCACAAATAAAATAAGTTTGGCGAAAGGAATGCGTTCACCCTAAAGTTGGGTTGAAACATCCATTCGCCCCTCTTTCGGGTGAACACCATTGGAAGTGTAACATGGAAAAGTCAATAGAAGGTTCACCCTGGTTGAGGGGTGAACACTCTGTTCACCTCTCCCAAGGGTGAATGTCCTCAAAAACATTAAAATCAGGTGAATGCATGGTGGAGACTAAATTTGGGCAAATGCACTAAGGATAGCATGTGACATTGAAAAGTCAAAGTCACGTTCGCCCCAAGGGAAAGACAACGACCTCTTTCGCCCCTTTTGGGGGTGAACACAAATTTAAAAGGGAATGCGTAGCTATTAATTTTTCACCTCGAATAAAAATAAGAGTTTTTTCTATGGCCAAAGTAAGAATGTGATCCATTGAATAAATGCGTATTCTCCACTAATGCACTATTTGGAAAGAGTAAATGTACATTCATTCACTATACAAATCAGGCGAAAGGGGCTATCAACATTACCATGAGTTTAGAGGTGCCCAGGGAAGGTCAATAAAAGTAATTTAATTATGGAAGCATGGAGTAACTAAAATTGTGGATCTCAAGTAGGGAAGGCAGTAGCATTTACAATGTAAAATGATGTTGATAATTTCCAAAGCAAGAGCATGTTTTCAAGGTGGCAAACATCTCCAGTCAATGATCAAGCCTTATAATTTTTTGTGTACAGATTTTTTGAAGGAATTTCCTTAGAAGTTGGATCACTATTTTGAGGAGATGTATTTTTCGTATTTCCAAGGAGGAATTCCCTCTCTAGGGTTCTTGATTTGTGATTATTTTGTCTCCATGTGCATTTAATGAAAGAGGTGAAATCCTCTATAAATACTACTCAATGTTCATTGTAAAAGGTCAGACATTCTACGAGAAAATTTTTTAACTTCTCTACATCAATAGAAGATACAAGGCTTCTGAATTTGCAAGTGACCTTGTGTGTGATTTCCTTCTATTTTTTGCATTTCTATAATATGCTCATATTCATTATCTGTTATTTAACTCTAAATTTGAATATTGTTGGTGAGGAATTGAACACTGGAATACAATTTTGGAGGTTTCTTATGCAATATTATAAGTAATTCTGCTACTTTTATTTAATTACATGTTGTTCATACTTGGATGAATTTCCTGTTGCTAGTCTACCCCAAATCCTACACTCTGGCCTATGGCCATATTTCCCTTTCTTTTTGTTATTTCCAATTTATTTTTGCAACTCTAGTATTTAACCAATGTAGGGGTTAGTAAGGGAACCAACCCTCTCTGGAGATTGACACGGAGGACATTCCTTTCCTCTGGTCTTTCAATGTTGGCCATGTCTAGGGTGCACAAACTTAGTTTTGTTAATTAGGTAGATATTTGACCAACACCTACATAGTCTAGACCATGTAATCTACCACATGCAATGCAAATAATATAAAGCAAATAACATTTAAACATGCATTTAGAAGAGAAATTGAGAAAAAATATTTTATTTATTAAAGTAATTTACATTTACATTTCTCAACAAAAATATATTTTTGGATAACTCAACTTAGTGTCTATCTCAGATGATTTATTTTATATTTTCTCACTTTACCATATCCTTTCTCCCTTTATTGATCTACATTCACTTCCACTCTACTCATCTTCCCTCTCTCTTCTTCTTTCTCCTCATAAACCCTACTTTTTGGTGGAGAACAGATCTTGCATAATACAGAAAACCAGAAAAACAAGAGCCCAAAATTTGTATTTGATACTTCGAAAGAATTTTACAAGAATATACAGCCAAACTACCATTTGCAAACCCCCTCTCATTAAAATCCATAGGTTTTTATTGAGGTCCCGATCCTTTGTGCTTTCACACTTCCCACGATCTACAATTGCCACTTGGAACAATTCTGGAAAGTTGCATTGATGAGACTCTAGGTGAGGTGCACGACTGGCTGCCATATCCAACGGAATCTTCTTCTTGATCTGTTGCTTGTTGTTAGTTGCTTTAAATGTGTCTTCCATATATCCTACGCGAGTGGCCAACATGCCCATTGAAATCCTTCATTGGAACTATTGCTTCATTGTCGCTAATTTGCCGCGCACAAAGGGATGTCTTTATGAAAGCTGGAGTGCGTGTTTTCCTGTTTGGTCGCGATATCGCGACATGTCGTGATATCATGACATGTCATGATATCGCGACCATTTCCCTCCTGTTCTTTCTCTCTCCAGCTCCCGTCGCGATATCACGACATGTCACGATATCGCGACATTTCCTCCGTCAAGCCTTCTCCTCCGTTTTGGCCACGATATCGTGACCTGTCGCGATATCATGCCGTTTTCGTCTGTCGGCCTCTGTTCTCCTGCTCTGGTTGCAAAATCTTGACATGTCACAATTTCATGACCATTTGTCTTTTGCTCCTTGCCTTCCCTGCTTTGGTCACGATTTTGCGATGTGTTGTGAAATCGCGACCTCTGGTCTCCGTGCCTTTGTTTCTTCTGCGATGGTCACGATTTCGTGACCTCTGGTCTCCACACCTTTGTTTCTTCTGCAGTGGTCATGATTTCGTGACATGTCATGAAATCATGACATGTCACGATTTCACGACCTCTGGTCTCTGTGCCTTTGTTTCCTCTGCGATGGTCATGATTTCGCGACATGTCATGAAATCACGACATGTCGCAATTTCGCGACCTTTGGTCTGCTGCTCCCCTGTCTTTCGTTTTGGTCACGATATCACGACACTCTTTGTGTCACGATATCGTGACACATATTTTTCTTACAACACTAGAAAAAAAATAACATTGCAACACTTAGGAAAAAAATAACAACAAAAAGTTTGGTTGATGCTCGATTGCTTTGTCGCCCTCGGATGCTCCTGCATCAGACACCTGGGGTGGATTGAGAAGTGATCCTCACTTCGATCTTTGGGAGGAAGACCCAGGCGGTCAACCTCTATTTTTGATAACCAAGTTGCATCTTTTATAGGTCTGCCCTTCCACTTGATCAAATACTCAGAATATTGTTTGTTCCTTGTGCTTCTGCCTTCACGAGTATCTAATATTTCCTTGATCTCGTCTTTGGTTGGGTTAGATGCTGGAATGCTCCATAATTCTTTGCTTGGTGCCTCTGTACTATCTCCTTCATGGTATTCCACTAAATTTGATATGTTAAAAATGGGTGAAATGTCAATCCCACTTGGCAATTCCACTTCATATGCATTGCCTAAGTCCCGTTTTTCCAGTATTTTGCATGGCCCAAACTTCTTCATCTTCAACTTGTTGTAAGTTTTGGCTGGAAATATTTATTTTCTGAGATGGACCATGACTTCATCTCCCACTTCAAATTCTTTGAACCGTCACTTTTGGTCTGCTCTTGCTTTATACTGAGTATTCATCTTTGCAATTTGTTTCTTTACTTCTTCATGCAGGCTTCTCATCTGTTTCATGAATTCCTCAGCCTCTGCACTGCACTTTTCTCCTTTATCTAATTTTCAAATCATAAACATTTCTTGGACTATTTCCATATATGATTTGGAATGGAGATTTGTTTGTACTCTTATTGACAAAATTATTGTATGCAAATTCCGCCTGCGGAAAAACTAAATCCCATCCCTTGGGTTTATCTGCTATCAAGCATCTTAACAAATTACCCAGACTTCTATTTACCACCTCTATTTGTCCATCAGTTTGTGGGTGGTATGCAAAACTAAACTTTAGGTCAGTCTTTAGCTTCTTCCACAATGTTCTCCAAAAATACCCAACAAACTTTGTATCTCTGTCAGAAACTATGCTTCTTGGTAGACCGTGAAGTCGTACCACTTCTTTGAAAAATAACCCTGCAATGTGAACTGCATCACTTGTCTTCTGGCAGGGAATAAAATGTGCCATTTTGGAGAATCTATCAACTACCACAAATACAGAGTCATTTCCCCTCTGTGTTCTCGGCAATCCAAGAATAAAATCCATACTTATGTCCTCCCATGGCCTCTCAGGTATAGGTAACGGCTGGTATAATCCTATGTTTTGCCTTACGCATTTTGCCATCTGGCATATTCTGCAACTTTGCACAAACTTTCTCACATCTTGCTGAAGTTGCGGCCAGTAGTAATTTTCATTCACCAGGGCAATGGTCTTATCCCGACCAAAATGCTCGGCCAGTCCTCTGCTATGCTTTTCCTTGATTAAGTTCTCCCGCATGGAACTCCTTGGAATGCATAATTTACTTCCCTTGAATAGCATTTCATCTTGGATTAGGAAATCTAACCATTTTGTCCTGTCCACAGTAACAGGTGCCAAGCAAGCCGTCCAAGCTTCTGCAAAATCAGGATCTTCAGGATAAAGACCCTTCAGTTCTTCGAATCCTACCACTTCCACTATCATTTCAATCAGTAGATTCTACCTTCTACTTAAAGCATCTGCTACTCTGTTTGATTTCCCACTTCTGTGCTTTAACACAAAGGTATAGCTTTGGAGAAACTCAACCCATTTCATGTGCCGATGATTCAGTTTTGTCTGGCTATTGATGTACTGCAATGCCTGATGATCAGTAAATAGAACAAACTATTTTGGCAACAAATAATGCCTCCACTTCTTCAGAGCCTAAACTATAGCATAAAATTCTTGGTCATAAACTGAATACTTTTTTCGAGCATCATTGAGCTTTTCACTAAAATATGCAACAGGTCTGCCTTCCTGACTCAGTAGAGCCCCTATTGCACTGCCACTGGCATCATAGTCTACCTGAAATACTTTGTTAAAGTCTAGGAGTGCCAAAATAGGCTGTTCTGTGACCCTTTTCTTTAATGCATCAAAGATCCTTTCAGCCCCTAAGGTCCACTTGAATTCTTTCTTATCCCCTCTCATTGTTTCTGTGAGGGGTGCACAAATGCTGCTGAAGTTTCTTATGAACTTTCTGTAAAGGCTGGCTAGACCATGAAATGATCTTACCTCTGTTGTGCTTCTTGGGGTAGGCCATTCGATGATAGCTCTCACCTTCTCTGGGTCCATTTTTAGACCTTCTGCTGAGATTACAAATCCTAGGTAAACTAACTCTTTCTTGACAAAATTACACTTTTTTAGATTTATTAATGACTGCTCCTCCCACAGCTTTTCAAAAACCCTCCTGATATACATCAGGTGTTCCTCTAGGGTTTTGTTGAATATTAATATATCATATAAATAAACAATGACAATTTTTCCTAAAAACTCTTTCAGTACCTCATTCATCAACCGCATGAAGGTACTTGGTGCATTGGATAGCCCAAATGGCATGACCAACCACTCATACAAGCCCTCTCTTGTCTTGAAGGCTGTCTTCCACTCATCTCCTTCCCTGACACGGATTTGGTGGTAACCACTCTTGAGGTCAATTTTGGTGAAGTACTTGGTTCCACTCAAATAGTCCATTATGTCATCCATCCTTGGCAGTGGAAATCTGTATTTTATTGTGATCTTGTTGATGGCTCGAGAGTCAATGCACATTCTCCACTCTCCATCCTTCTTGGGTGCTAGTACTGTAGGTACTGCACACGGGCTAAGACTCTCCCTAATAAATCCCTTCTCCAGCAACTCCTGGACCTGCTTGTTTAGTTCTTCAATTTCTACAGGCGTCATTCTATGTGTAGCTTTATTGGGCAAGCTTGACCCTAACATCAAATCAATATGGTGACTGATTTTTCTTATTGGGGGTAAACCCTCAGGCACATTATCAGATATGATATCTGGATATTCCTTCAATAGATCTTGGACTTCTACTAGGGCATCTTTGCATTCTGTATCCCTGACTCTAGGAACTAATGCATAACACATATGCTCATGCTTTAAATCGTCTAAAAATTTTCTTCCATCAACCAAGCAAATTCTTGCACTACCACATACCTTTTCTTCCACCTCCTTCAGGGGTTTCAACTTATGACGCATTCCATTCTTGGTCATGAAATAGGTGTTGGCTCGGCCATCATGAACCGCACACCTGTCAAACTGCCATGGCTTTCCCAGCAGCAAATGGCACGCATCCATGGGTAGAATGTCGCACAGAACCTCATCACGGTAATTCCCAATACTGAACTTTACCAGGAACTATTCATTGACCAAAACCTTATGGTCTTTCTACAACCACGCAATCTGATATTGATGCGGGTGTTTCTTTCTCTCTAGTTGTAGCTTTGTAACCATTCCCTTTGAAACTAGGTTATCTGTGCTACCGTTGTCAATGATAATGTTGCAAATCTTACCCACACATTTACACCTTGTGCGAAATAAGCTTTTCCTTTGATCTATAGCTCCCTCTTCATTCAGAAGGACTCTCCTTGCAATCATTGCTTCCCCTCTCTCAGCTTCTTCAAAATGCTCAGATCCAGCATCTTCATCCGTGACTGCTACTCTGGCATTTCCTTTCGGCCTTCGATTATTTCTTTCTCGTTGTTGTGGGCACTCATATTGGTGATGTCCCTCTTCACCACACTGGAAGCAAGTCCCTCGAAATCTTCCTCTTCCTTGTCCACGTCCAGCTCTGCCTCTTCCCCCTCGGTAACCATTATTCTGATTATGGGGGCGGTCTGTATTTTCTCTCCTTTGTTCTTGATTACTGCTACCTTCTCCATTTTTTTGAGAATCTTCATTTTTTCTTCCACTGTTCCTTTCGCCGGTCCTTCCTCCATGACCTCTTCCTCTTTGCTTGTTTTCAAACCTCCTATTGAGCTTCTCTTAAACCTTTAAAGCAAATTGGTAAGTTTCCTCTATGGTGGTCATCTGGACTAGACTTAGTTCTTCCTGAATGCTTTCTCGTAACCCATTAATGTAACGGGCTACCTTCTCCTTGTTGGCCTCTGAGTGGCCTATTCTAATCATTATTTTATGAAATTATTCTGTGTATTCTTTCACAGACTTGATTGATTGCCTCAATCCTTGAATTTTCTTCAGTAGGTCTAACTCATAATCACCAGGGATGAACTACCTCTTTAGCTTTTCTGCCATCCATTCCCACTTAGTTATTCTCTCTTTCTCTCTTTTATTTCACTCCAGCTGCACTCCCTTCCACCAAATGCTAGCATGACCTTTCAGTTTGGTCTTTGCGAATCTGAACCTATCAGGGTCCTCAACCTCTTCGTACTCAAAGTACTCTTCTAGATCATTGATCCAGTCGATCAATTCCTCTGGATCAAGGTTCCCGAAATATGTGGAAACCTCCATCTTTGGCCTCTTCCCAATCTAGGATATGGCTTTGTATAGTCTGGCTTGAGCCAAATCTACTGCTTCTTCTTCTTCCATAGGTTGGTCTTCTTCTTCATCATCTTCCTCTTCACTACCTTTTTCTCTTATTGGCTCTAATATTCTGTGCATTTCTTCTTGCAGAGCTTGCATTTGCCGCTGCAAAGCTCGAACATCTTTCGTTGCTGCCATGCATCTCCCACCAAAAAGATTTCTCCTTGGAGGCATTCTGCTCACCCGATTCCAAGCCCTTCCATAGATCCTGGTGTAACTACCTCTCCTCCGACGATCTGCTACACACTCAAGAACTATTGGCTCTGATACCACTTGGTGGAGAATAGATCTTGCATAATACAGAAAACCAAAAAAATAAGAGCCCAAAATTTGTATTTGATACTTTGGAATAATTTTACAAGAATATATAGCCAAACTATCATTTGCCAACCCCCTCTCATTACAATCCATGGGTTTTTATTGAGGTCCCGATCCTCTGTGCTTTCACACTTCCCACGATCTACAATTGCCACTTGGAAAAATTCTGGAAAGTTGCATTGATGAGACTCTAGGTGAGGTGCGCGACTGGCTGTCATATCCAACGAAATATTCTTCTTGATCTGTTGCTTGCTTTTAGTTGCTTTAAATGCGTCTTCCAGATATCCCGTGCAATTGGCCAACATGCCCATTGAAATCCTTCTTTGGAACTGCTACTTCACTGCCGCTAATTTGCCACGCACGAAGGGATGTCTTTATGAAAGCTGGAGTGCGTGTTTTCCTATTTGGTCGTAATATCGTGACATGTCGTGATATCACGACCATTTCCCTCCTACGCTTTCTCTCTCCAGCTCCCATTTCGATATCGTGACATGTCGCGATATCGTGACATTTCCTCCGTCAAGCCTTCTCCTTCCATTTTGGCTGCGATATCGTGACCTATCGCGATATCGCATCGTTTTCATCTATCGGCCTCCATTCTCCTGCTCTGGTCGCAAAATCGTGACATGTCATGATTTCGTGACCATTTGTCTTCCACTCCTTGCCTTCCCTACTTTGGTCGTTATTTCACGACGTGTCACGAAATTGTGACCTCTGGTCTCTGTGCCTTTGTTTCTTCTGCGGTGGTCATGATTTCACAACATGTCACAAAATCGTGACATGTCACGATTTCACAACCTTTGGTCTCCACACCTTTGTTTCTTCTGTGGTGGTCACGATTTCACGACATGTCACGATTTTGTAACATGTCACGATTTCGTGACCTCTGGTCTCCGTGCCTTTGTTTCCTCTGCGGTGGTCATGATTTTGCGACCTTTGGTCTGCTGCTCCCCTGTCTTCCATTTTGGTCACGATATCGCGATACTCTTTGTCTTGTGATATCGCGACACATTTTTCTTGCAACACTTAGAAAAAAAATAACATTGCAAAACTTAGAAAAAAAAATAACAACAAAAAGTTTGGTTGATGCTCGATTGCTTTGCTGCCCTCGGATGCTCCTCCATCACTTTTAAAGGCTCCAAAAATAGTTACTAGATAGTTACCATTTAACTACCACCAAATAGTTTTATAATGGTCATATAATGGTTGGTATTCCATATTTGCATGTGAATTCTCTTGTATCACACTCATGAGATAAGAATAAATGTTCCATGATCTCTAACTCATGAACTTAAATTATTCTTCCAAGCTATCACCATTTTGGCTTGGTTGTCTTCACAAGGTCTATGTTGTCTTGTCCTTGCCTTCATCTAAGAACAAAAACTCCTCTTATAGAATTGCACTCAAAATTCATTTCACCTTGTCCCATTCCATAATATTCATCCAACCACATTCAACAAGCTTATTTTTGGCTACTTTCTCTTAGTGCCAATGCTTTTGTGTGGATTGATTACATCCTCCATAAATATCGCAAGGATGTAGGTTACAACACCTAGTTGCAACATATCTAGATCTTCCACATTGACTACAACAACCTATCCTAGGACCTTCATCCCTTGTACTAACCTCTCTCCTCACAAATATAGTCTCATTACTTCCTGTTTCACCTATATATCCAAGGCCTTCATTCCTTGGTCTTATTTTTGGCATGGAAATTTTTACACCTTGCCTATATTTTCCCAATCCTTTGTCAATATAACTGTAGTTCCAAAATGGCCACATCCTTAGAAAACTTTGAAAAATTATTCTAAGGTATGAAAAATGCTCCAATCCATTGAAGAGATAGAGTATTTTAGAGTAGATCAGTGCAAGATGCTCCAATCCGCTCAACAATTGGTTCTTTTTTCGTAAAACAAGCAAAGTGTTCCACACCATCCAATACTTAGTGCATTTTATAGCGGCCTAGCACAAGTGTTATAATCCATAGTCAAATCAAGTCTTAATGATGTCAGCATATTTTAAAGTGTATATTAGTGACATCACTTCATTCCATGCACTAAAAGCTAAGTGTCGAAAGATGTCTCATTCTGTTGAGACTCGCATTCATTTTAGAGTGAAATGGCAATGAGATCCATGCCATTGGGTAAGAAGGGCAAAGTGCTCAAGAGGAAGTAAAAGGTAGTGGAATAGCACAAAATACACTTTTCATTACTTCTCGAGCAGATTGGTGATACACTCTATTCCGTAGTCAACTCAAGTCAAAGATGAAGTAGTGGAAATCGAGGAGTGGATTGCAACCAACGTTCTAAGTCGTGAACGTAAGAAGAAAATAAAGTGTTTTGAATACTTAAGTGAGCGGATTGGCGACGAACTATGTTCTACTCAAAACTTAGTGTATTTCTCACAAAGTCTCAAATACACTGGTTGAAGCCATCCAAGATGATAGCATTATTTTTAGAGTGGATTGGTGACTTGTTCTACATTGCTTGACTGTAGAGAATTGTTGAATTTTAATCACAACCATCCACTAATTGCATCAAAAATGGATATTATGCTGATATTTTTATGAGCATACAAATGCATATTATTGGTGAATGAGAACCAATCAATTTGAGTGGGTAGATGAAGCATCCATGGTGCCAATAACCAAGAACCAAGAACCAGGGTAGTTGTATATCTATGATGGTGTGAAGTCCTCAAGAAGGATGAGCGGTTTAAATCTGGTTTCTAATGGACTAGAGTCTAATTACCATTGTTGAACCAACAAGTTGCAGAGCCGAGATGCCATGGCATGTGGTATCGAGCAAATTTCTTGGACCCTACAGATGAATGAAATGATGCCAGCATAGCTTTCTTCTTATCTATCATATTCTAAATCCTTGTAATGTCTCCCCTATTCTTCTTTCATTGTAAACTATATATAGAGGTCGAACCCTTTATTTTTAGGGTTGGCTCTAGAGTGTTTTCTTGCCCTACTATGTAATATATTTTGCAAATTAATGGAAGGAGAATTACTCATATTTTTTACTCAATATTTGTCATCTTTGATATATTTCATTAAGATGTTCGAGTTGTGAATTACATTTCTATCAATGTTTTTATGGTTAGTTCATTCCACCTATTTTGGATTACTAGTTGTAAGGCAATTGAAATCTATTCATAGTTAGATCTGTGTTGGCAAGGATTTTATTTTTGTTAAATTTGAATACTAATATATTCTGCTAAATTGGATTGTTAGTATCTAAGATATTGAAATTGCTTCTTGAATTACATCTTTATTTTTATTTTTTTGTATGAATATTATTCAGTTTTGGGTGTTGCTAATCCTGAGTGTGGGACACTAGAAATATTTTGGTGAAGGTTTTACCTATGGATGCCTATGTTGTTAGCCCTATTCGACCACTGTTAATTTATAATTTCTTAACCATAAACCCTTTTCTAACCCTATCTCTCAAAACCATTATTGAGCTTAATTGAGTCAACACTATGTCAATTGACAAGGAACCAGCCTACTCTGGAGGTTGGGCTAAAGTAATCTTTGGTCCATCCAATGTTGAGTTCTGAGCTATGACAAGAGGGTGCAAGCCTGACTAGAAATCTGGAAGATAGATAGTTGTAGTATCAAGTTTACTTGATGACAATTTAGATCCAAATAGTTTTGGCACATCCTATGGGACCTATTTGCAAGAAACACTAAAACCCATCATATTTATTATTTTTATATTTTCTCAAAGGAATCAAGATTTGGTGAATTTTCTTGACCTTGCTAAGTGGTGAGCAACAAATTCATCTAGTGACTCCCTGGTCTACAAATCCAAAAAATTTATCCCTGTAGCTTGTAGTATTTTCATGAATACTAGGTCATACGCGAGGAATAACCCGGACTCATTTTTCTATTATGAGCTACCTTATAGAGGGTCTACTATCATAAGGGATTTGAATAAATATTTTCATTCATATGAAACTCCTCTTGAGGAGAATCCTACAATACACCCAAGGCCACCTCCAACAGGAGCTACACCTGGCAACATGGCTCAAAACCAAAATACAGTTCCAAATCAGCCCTTACAGAAGTATCCTAGCTAGAATACAACGGGTTCCCTTAAACTAGCCCAAATGCATAATATTCTCCAAGTTGTGTCTAAGGCCATCCCCACCTATGATGGATCTAGTAAAACTACATATGAGCATTGCCAAGATATTTTGAATCTGGCAGCAATCCACAATATAAAAAATGAAGATGTTATTATCATAATCCTAGCCCTGTCCTCTAGAGGAAATATTTTACATTGGTTTAGAACCTTAGAAGACAATACCATCACCTCATGGGTAGAACTAGTTGAGCCCTTTGTGGAAGAATTTAATGAATCTGCTCATCCTTTTTCCTTCATTAATCAATTCACATCCATACAAAAGCATTAGCAAGAAAAGATTTTAGACTTCAACTTGAGGTTCAGTAGGACCTAGAAGAGGATTCCCCCTACAGCTAGACTAGCTTCAAGCCTCACTTACATGTATTATATCAGAGCCCTCAAATTAGAGTTGGGTATTCAAACCCAAAAATATGGGGTGGATACATTTCCATAGGTTTACAATGTAGTTGTTCATGCTAAGAATGTCCTTATTAATATGGGAAGATTACCCCCAAAATCTGTGTTGTCCTACAATTTGGAAACCCCTAATGTCCAAGGTCAAACAACTACATCATCTTATATGGACCCTCCTTTGTCATCCCCATTTCCTCAAATTACTCTTATTCCTCATTCAAAAATATCACCTGTCGTAGCTCCTTTCCCTCCCCTTCCTTCTCAAATACCCCAAGAATCCTCCATGCTCCTTGATATTCATAATACCTTGAAAACTCTCAACAATAAGATGAATTCAATGGAAAAAAGAGAAATGGAGAGATCTCAACAAAGGATATTTCCTTATGTTAACAAGGATCAAAGACTTGGTCCTAGCAACAACATTGGGGTTAGAGTAAATGCAATCCAAGAAGAGCCTGAATGTTCTTCTAAAACAAGTCTGGTGAATGTATGGTGTTTGGTGTGCAATGATCCCCATGATTCAAAATCGTGTGTTATGTACCAACACCATGTACAACAGGCTATGGAGAAAGTAAAAATAAATCAGAAAGGAAGAGTGAACATGCTTTGGAAACCGGATCAGATCATGGTTGGGAAAGATCTTGATGAGGATGGACCCATTTATATCATGACTAGGTCATGCAAGAAAACAATGCAAGTTGACCCACATAAGATGGATCAATTTTAGATCCCCTCTCAAAATAATAAGGATCCACCTCCCCAAAGCAGTGATACATTCCCTATCCCTTAGGCCAATGAAAAAGAGACATGGTCCCTAGAGGCCAAGAAAAGGAGGTTAGTTTCCCAAAGAGATTTGAGAAATAAAATGAGGGAGATAGAATGAGATCCAAGAATGAAGCCCAAGAGAGGCTTAGGTTCCCTTCTATTACCAAGATATAGAGAATTGAAGCCACACAATAGTATAAAAGAAAGTATGGTGAGCTAGAGAGAAGGCCTGAGAGACCCACCTCTGCCAAGTCTGAATACAACATTATGGAGGAAATGAAGAAGATACCATCCAAAGCTAACCTATATGATACTCTCTTCATTCCTGGCCAAATAGACCTACTAAAAACTTCTCTGAACAAATATCTGTAGGAAAAGTAGGCCACCACAATCCTCAGCATCCCCTCTAAAAAGGATAAAATATCCCTTGCCACTTTAAAGAACAAACCCCCTCCTTTTTACATTTCTCTAAGGATGGAGGGTTGGATTATCCGCAACTATATGATTGACTCAAGAACATCCACCATAGTTATGCCTAAAGTAGTTTGTGAGGAGATGGGTATGGAATATACCAAATCCTACCTTGGAGTTTTGTAGTTATATGGGACACCAGTGAAGACAGTGGGAGTGATAAAATATGTCTTGATGAGGCTACATAGAGCACCTGAGGTAACCATAGTGCAAGAGATAGTGGTGGTGGATCTAGAGCCTTATTTTGGCTTATGCCTTTCAAGAGAATTCACTACAAAGTTTGGTGGATGCATGTATATGGACTATTCCATAATGGTGATTCCTTTCAAAGGAAAGAGGATAAGGATAACACCAGAAAATCATGTGTCTTGTGTCTTACCACATTGAAAAAATTGAAGAGGACATGTGCAATCTCACTCCTCTAGAGGAATTTGAATTGGTGGATAACTTTGAAGAGTTGGAGATTGAATATGAACTACCTTTCAGAGAGGATTATAGTCAATTTGGGATAGGTATGGGTACATACAGTATTTCCACAAATAGAGAAGAGAATTCCTACTATATCTAACCAGTCCTTGAGAGAAATAGAAACTTGGACCATGCACTTTGATGGTGCAAGATGCAAAAATGGTGTTGGTGTTGGTGTAGTATTACAGTCCCAATCAGAAGGGACAAAGAGTTTTGCATATAGGCTAACATGGTCATGCACTAACAATGTTGTAGAATATGAGGCTCTATACCTTGGGCTAATGCAAGCTGAAAGCATGGGCATCAAGATCTTGAATATATATGGTGACTCTGAATTAATTGTCAATCAGGTAAGAGAGAGGTGCAACAGTAAGCACCATTACCTGAAAGCATATAGAAATAGGGTTTGGGATTTAATGGAATCCTTTGATGCCCTAAAAATTAATTTTATTCCCAGAAGAAAGAATACCTTGGAGGATTCCTTAGCAGTAAGGGGAGCTAATTTCAACCCTTATGTAGACATAGGAGTTATGAAAGACAAAGGGATCAAAATTATTTTCAGGGCTACAGTGCCAGATAAGCAATTTTTTTGGAAGGTCTTTGAAAGTGATGAACAAATCATTGATTTTTTAGTGAGAGAAGCCTATTTATCCACTATTCAAGAGGAAATAAACCAACAAGATGTAATCCAACTCAATAACAATCATATACCTAGAGGATTGATTACTCTAGAAAGCTTGTTTGATAATGAAGATAGGAAAAAGATCAAAGCCATGGAGATCAATGAGAATATCTACAAAGAAATTGAAATTGAAAGAGAAAAGAAGCTCAAAGTTGGAGCTCTATGTTCTCCAAAAGAAGAGGAGGATCTCAAAGCTTTATGCCTCAAGTACCAAGACATTGTAGCTTGGTCATATGAAGATCTTAAAGTATATGACAAGAAGGTCATCCAACACACAATTGAGCTAGAGCCAAATGCAAAACCATTCAGGTAGAAACAAAGGCCTATGAATCCTAGGATCGAAGCCATAATGAGAGAGGAACTATTGAATTTGCTAAAGGCTAAGATCATCTATCCAATAAAGCATTCAACTTGGGTAGCCAACTTGGTACTTGTAAGGAAGAAGAATGGTGGTATCCACTTGTGTGTAGATTTTAGAAACCTCAATCAAGCATCACTAAAGGACCACTACCCCCTCCCATAGATTGATCAAATATTACATATTGTGGTGGGAGCACAAAGGTTCTCACTATTAGATGGCTTCTCTAGCTACAACTAAATTTGAGTGAAGGATGAAGATTAGTTTAAAATAACATTCACCACCAAATGGGGCACTTTTGCCTATCATAGAATGCCTTTTGGGTTGTCTAATGCAGGAGCCACTTTCCAAAGAGTGATGGATTATGCTTTTGGAGAGTTGATCAACAAGGTCATTCTAATTTACTTAGATGATATGACTATTTTCTCCCATGAAAAGAAAGACCACCTGGTACATCTAGAACAAGTATTTTAGAAGTGCAGAGAATTCAGAATCTCTCTTAATCCTAAGAAGTTTTTTTTTGCAGTTCATGAGGAAAAGTTGTTAGGCCATGTGGTCTCCAAAGAAGGTATGGCAATTGATCCAGATAGAATCAAATCCATCCTTGCCCTTCCACTACCCATGGATAAGAAAGCCTTGTAGTCTTTCTTTGGTCAGATAAACTTTTTCAAGAAATTCATCTTTGACTTTGCTCAAAATGTGAAACCCATATCACAACTACTGAAGAAGAATGCAAATTTCAAATGGACCAAGGTGAGAAAGCAAACCTTCAAAATCATCAAGCAATCCATTGCTACAGCTCCAGTACTAGTCAATCTGGACTTCAGCAAAGATTTCATTCTTTATGCTTATGGAGCTAAGGAAAGCTATGCATCAGTGCTCACCCCAAATAATGATGAAGGAGAAGAGCACCCCATATTCTTTTGGAGTCAGACTCTTCATGAATATCATGTCAAGTATAATTTTATTGAGAAACAATTATTTGCAGTAATGAAATCATTGCAAAAATTTGGGTAATACTTGGTTCAAAGCAAGACCCTGGTTTATGTGGTTCATCCGGATGTGAGAAGTTTCATTTTGCAAGGTGAACTAGGAGATAAGAGAGCTGGTTGGATTACTAAGATCCAAGAATATGATGTGGAATTCCATCCTACCAAGTTGGTTAGAGGTAGAGCCCTGTGCCAAGGTTTGATAGAAGCAGTGATTTTAGCAGAAGTGACAACATGTTAGTCAACAACAAAATATCAGAATGAGGAGCTACAATATGGTGAATAATATTGGGTATATTATATGACTAAGTACTTTCAGACTAGGATATGCCCTCCTAATATCAATCCATCATAAAAAAATAAGAGATAGACTTCAAGCTTTGAAAATATGTTATATTACCAGAAGGTTTATACAAGAGAAACCATAATGGAGTCCTCTTTAGATGCTTAAAATATGAGTTCCATGGAGGACTATATGAAGGATACTTTTTAGGAAGAGTCACAAATTTGAAGATCATTAGAGCAGGCTATTACCAGCCTACCATTTTTTTTGACACCTTCAAATTTACTAGAGTCTGTGATGAATGTCAATGGTATGTAAGAAGAACAAGGAATGCATCATTACCCCTTAAGCCAATTCAATTTTAAGAGACCTTTCAATAGTGGGGTTTAGACTTCATAGGGGTTATCAATCTAAATTCCTCAGCTAGCCACAAGTACATTTTTATTGCTACAAACTACCTCACAATATGGGTAGAAGCCATTCCTACAAAGAAATCAGACCAAGAGGTGGTGATAGATTTCATGGAAATCTTAATCATAGGGTTTGGTGTTCTATAAGCTTTAGTGAGCAACAATGGACCAGCATTCATAGAAACCAAATACATTGAGTTTTCCAGCAAGTATGGCATTACCATAAAAAATACTTAAAACTACTACCCCCAAGGAAATGGATTACCAAAATCAACTAACAAGAATCTACTAAGAATATTGAGAATATCATTAGAGGGTAACAAGAGGAGTTGGCACCTACTACTAGAACAAACTCTACTGGCAAATAGAATCACTATCAAAAATTCCATCAAGACCTCCGCTTATACCTTGGTATATGGAAAGGAAGTCGTATTACCTATTCATTTGGATATTCCAGCCTCAAAATGATAAACATGGAGGATGAATCTAAGAAAAAAATAATGGAAACAAGGTTGACACACTTGCTACAACTAGAGGAGAAAAGAACTCAAGCATGTGAGAATTTTCAAAAGCATACATTTGACATCAAGGTATGGTTTGATAAGAAAGCTAGGTTTAGAAAGTTCTAAGTTTGATATTCTATACTTAGGTGGAATGTAGAAAGATCTAAACTGGGGCACCATCAGAAATTTGACTCTTTCTGGGATGGTCCTTTCAAAATAGCAAAGCTAAAGGAAACTAATGTTTTCTAGCTTGAAGATCTTGAAGGAAACATACAACCGATCCCGGTCAATGGTTTTCACCTTAAAATCTATTTTTATTGAGATATAGATTCATTGTAACATATGTACATACTTTGTATCATATCATTTTTTCCATTTTATTTCAAAGTTTTCATTTTTGATAAAATGCTAAAAAAAGAGAGAAAATTTTGCTTCAAAAAATAAAGTGATGAGTTGCAAAATAAGCTAAGTGGTAGTGGAAAGTAGCATGGTCCCAATCCCTCTCAAATGAACTAAGATAGCAGTAAAATATCGCATGTGTTCCTTACCTCTCTTAAAGAGACTAAGGTGGCAGTGGATCACGGTATGTGTTCCAATCCGCTAGAGTTCATGACTATTTTTGAGCAGAAACTAAAATCTTGTGCCACACCGCTTCCAAAGAAGGAAATATTCACAAATTATCTTACAAGCTTCCCATGTCGCTCTTAAGAAAAGAAATACGATGAAAGGCACTGTAGGCTTAGCAAAGCACTTCGTGCCAACCAATCAGTGAGCAATGTAATATCTCCAAGCCACCCAGATGCTGAGTTTGATTTGAAAAGTGTGCAAATGGATAGTTCTTGTAGTGGCTACATTAATGGTGGAAGGTGTACATGTAGTAACATTTAAAAAGTGCAAAAAATGTAGATTTCATTCATTTATCAAAAGCGAATCCTACCAAGAAGAAAGAGCAAGAAAATAGCAAAGCATTGTTTGCAAACACCAGAAAAATAATGCTCTAAGAATGTTTTGCGAAAAATGGCTCCTAAGAAAGCTTAGAAGGATGTGCATTAGAGAGGTGTAGAGCTAGAAGGCTATGTAAATCAAACGAGACAGTTGGCAGATATTGTAATGACTCAAGTAAGGAGAACCTTCTTGAGAAAAAATTTTGAGTTTAGATACTTTGGAGGGAGACCAATTCGACCTCAAGGTATCATCATTGTAAAATATTTCTTATTTTCTTATATTTGTGATTCCATCAACCATTGCCCTGAGTTAATTTTTGTAATCATTAAATTCTATGATCCTGAGAAAAGGGTAGTGAAAACAATTAATGACATAACATTTTTTACCATTACCAAAAAGGCTTGTCATTATTTTTTTATCGTAGAGGTAAACCCACCCCTAGAACCTAGCAGAACAAGCTAGGGTTTATGCTTCATTAATGGATTCTTATGAAAAGGAAGTCATCGAAATATGGCTTCACTTCCAATTTATATGAATAAATAAGGAAGATGAGATGCCTGAAATCTCAATTCCCATTGACCAATTTTCTAACCCAAAACTTTATTCCATGCTAGCTTGTTTGGAAGGTTTAGATTCTGACAAATTAATGAGAGATTGGCAAATAGCCACTACTTGTTGTATTTTGAATGAGAAAATATATGAACCATAAGCATAAAAGAAGGGTATTAAGGCAATTTACTTTGACTGGCCAGCTTTCCTTGCTAAAAGAATACATGAGCAATTGGTAAGAATGAAAAGGGATTCAGAGATGCCCTCTTTCCAGCATTGTTCAAGTTTTTTTTGATGTTATTTGTTATTGTGAGGAATATGATGCCCTGGATTCCTATAAAAGAGAAAAATGACAAGGGACACCCTATCCCTGTATACTATTGGATTGCTCATTTGAGGAGCACTGAGTCTTTTTATAGGTTCAACCTAGAATTTTTAGGGCCAAATTTAAAAATTATGTATGGGAAATGCCCTATATTATTGCTTCTATCCAGATAATTGTTAAGAATAGAAGGTGTTGAAGAAGGGGACTAGTATTTCCTTATAGAAGGCATAGTTATTAGACTATATGGCTTCACTGGTCAGCCTTCTATACTACCTCATTTTATTACAAATATATTGTTTGCTCTAGAATATTTGAGGTAAGCAAATTTTATTAATATGAACTATGGCTCTAGTAATAAAAGAAGATGTTTGTTGACCTACCATAGTGTCGATGATATAACTATCACCAGAAAGGGCCAGGGTGAACAAATCACCCAGTATTTGGATAAGCTAGGCCTATTTTACATACCCCAGAGGTGGAGATATGATCCAGATGACAAATTTTGCAAGAGGAACATTTCCATTAATGGAGATAAATCCCATAAATTTTAGAAGACCTCAAGGCCTCATTTTGAATAGGGTAGAAATAAGAAGGAAAATTCCCCATTAGATTGGAACGTCACCAAAATGGAACAACTTCCCCCATGGCTAGACTTCTATGAACAGATAGTTGATTTCTTTTTGAACAACAATGAAAGCCACCAGTTGAACGAATCTAAGATCAGAGAAGTGGGACAAAGGTAATATCATGGACTAGTGGAGAATGAGAGTGGAAACTGTCATAGATAAATCCCAACTTGGAAAAGTTATTGATGATGATTTTTTTGATAGATATGACAAAAACATCAAGACTTGGAAGGTGAAAGACCCCAAGAATCTAGCATTGATTTACAAGAAACCACAACCAGGATCATATTCCCCTTCTCCACCTTCACAAGAGGAAACTCAAGAAGGGATTGATACTCGATTAACTATTACTGAAGTTCTTAAAACATTTGAGCCCTCAATATAACAACTAGATAATTTACCTATAGGGGCATAGTTAATGAGTAAAATACATTATTCTGATAACAAGGCCATAAACACATAGGTCATTAAGATAGTAAGTAGACCCAAGCACCTAGCTCTGGGTGGAGAACCCCATAAAATAGAAATAGATTAGAATGAGAAAGATGAGAACTTTGTGTTTACACCAATGAGTTTCACCACTATAGCCATAGTTGAGCTCAATCCTATTTTTGAAGACGTGTTAGAGAAAAGGCCTTCAAAGGAAGACACAGAGAGTGATAAGCCAACAATATTTCAAGTTTTTAAGAGAAAAGCCAAAAATGCACCAGAAGGAACTCAAAAGAAGGTTTGTAAGAAACAAAATATGGATAAGGGAAATATTATTGAGAAGACCCTTGTCTTAGTTGAAGAAGAATCAGTACAATCAATACAGCAACAAAGTATAGAGGTGGATCCAAAAATTCCTACATCTATAGGCAAAGGTATGAATTCTATCCCTTCTTCTCCTCCTAATTCTGTAGTGAAAGGTCGTTCCCCTTCTAAAGAAAAGGTTGAAACAAAAATGCCCTCTCCCCCTCATAATTCTCCACCCGTCTCATCAGTAAATACAGAGGTCCAAGCCAATCCATCTCCTCCATAGTCATCTAAAATTCTAGTTTCATCATCCCCTATAATCCCATGTTTACCATTGCAACTGCCAACATCATATGAAACAAAAGTTTTTTCATCCAAACCCACTCACTTCTGTGAGTTATACTTCAGTTCCCATGAATTTTCCCATTGCAATAGCAACAATAGTCATAGAATCAACCATAATCACTACCACCATTTCATCATCAGTTACTGAGTCTTATCTTCCCTATATTATAGCCTCTCCTTCTCCTACAAGTTATCCCACACTAGAATCTTTGCAAAAGGAGAAGGAATCTTCATAGAAAATTTAGGATTTCTAGGTAGAGAAGTTGTCCAAACCTTCAAAGAGGATGTCTACAAAGATAAGTACCATGTCTTTTGATCCAGTTTCAATGTAGAGAGCATCCAGGTCCATTATAACTTTGGTGAATAACCTTGAAATAGAAATGACTATGCAATACTATCATCTGGAAGAGTATACATAAGATATTGAGCAACTACCTATTGAATATGAGCTAGTTATAGCAAAATATCACTTAGAGAATTTCTATGTTAAGGTTGATATATACAAAGAGAAAGTTGACAAGCTGGAGCGGATGATAGAAAAACTTGAGAAGACAGTCAACAACCCAAAACAATTAGATAAATCTATCAGAAGTGAAGCAAAAAAATGATAGAGAAAATTCCAAGAGGTCATTAAGCTCAAAGATCAAGTAGAGGAGCAAAAGAAGAAAAATGAAGAACAAGCCAAAGAGATACAAAAATTGAAGCACCTTATTCAAATTGAAAAGGCCAAGTCTTCAAGCTTCTTGAAAGTAGGGCTAAATAAGGTAAGGAAAAAATTGTTGTCCAAAGTTTTGGAGAAATTCTCAGAGTTGCAACCAATCATTGACTATGTGAATAATACCAACCATTTGCTTCAGAATACCCAGGAAAATCTAGATAAATTAACTCAAGAGCTACAACCCATGGTGATTCTAGTAGAGCAAATCTACAAGCTGGAAGATAACAGGCTTAGTGAGACTACTAAACCAATTTCCAATAAGGAATTGAATATTGCAATATTAGCTACCAAATTCATAGTCAAGAAGAATAGATTGCTACAAAAGGCTTGGTTGTTGTATGATAAAGTGGAGAATACAATTCGATATGTAGTAGACATCAATCAAGAGATGACTTAGTATGGCTTTAAGGGACTTTGGCTTGAGAATAACACTTTGTTATCAGAAGAAGAAATTAAAAAGAGTGTAGCTTCGAGCCTCCAAGATGAATCTGATATTTATGCCTAGGAAGAGCCAATATATCAAGAGTAGGATTCACAAATGATAATTGATTTAACCAGACTTTGAGACTTGATGAAAGACTTGGTGAATAAGGGAAGCACTACTAATTATGAAGATACTTCTGAGTTGGAGTTCATCCACAAGCGGCTTAAGGAGACTTCCAATCCTTCTGGAGTAGTTTGGAAATAGGCCTTGTGGACTCTGAAGCTAATGGTCTAGTTGTTTGATAATGAAGTTGAGCAAAAAGGTAAGGAGTAGGATTCACCTGTTGAATAAGAGGAGTTTGAGCAAGACCAGGAAGATAATACTATAAAAGAAGCTCAGCAAGAGGGTGAAGAACCATATAGGGTTGTTGCATACCCTCAAGAGGCATAAGCATAGAGTTTTTCCACTTTAGATATTTTGTACTCATGTATAAGTGTTGTATTTTATTTTGTTTTTACTCTGACACTATCAGAAGGCAATAATAAAATCATGAGGTAAAAAGGCAAATAATGAAAGTTTTGTGAAGGTATTCATATCATTTTTGAAGTATTAAAAGGGAGATCATAGCTCTATTTTGCTTAAATATTTGACCAATTTTGAAGGAGCGATGGATGTTTTTTTTCCAGTATGATCTCGAAATGAATCGTTATCCTTTGGGTGAATTCACAAAGTTTTTAGAGGGTAAGGATCATATGGAAATTATTCTATGAAGCATTTCTTTAATATTAGCATTTTTTACTCCTGATACCCAAATGGATAAGACTCTAAGTTTGATGGCTTTGTGAGCAAATCCACCTGGGAGGTGCTAGAATGTAGGCCCAAAATGGCCACATCCTTAGAAAACTTTGAAAATTCATTATAAGACATGAAAAAGACTCCAATCCACTGAAGAGATAGAGTATTTTAGATCGGATCAGTGCAAGATGCTCCAATCCGCTCAACACTTAGTTCTTTTTTGTAAAACAAGCAAAGTGTTCCACACCTCCCAATACTTAGTGTATTTTGCAATGGCCTAGCGCGAGTGTTCTAATCCATAGTCAAATCAAGTCTTAATGATGTTAGCATATTTTAAAGTGTGTATTAGTGGCATCACTTCATTCCACACACTAAAATCTAAGTGTAGAAATATGTCTCATTCTGTTGAGATTCACGTTCATTTTAGAGAGGAATGGCAATGATCTCCATACCGCTAGGTAAGAAGGGAAAAGTTCTTAAGAGGAAGTAAAATGCAGTGGAATAGTGTAAAAGATACTTTTCATTACTTCTCAAGTGGATTGGTCACACACTCTATTTAGAAGTCAACTCAAGTCAAAGTTGAAGAAGTGGAAATCGAGGAGTGAATTGCAACCTACATTCTACGTCACGAATGCAAGAAGAAAATAAAGTGTTTTGAAAACTTAAGTGAGCAGATTGGCAATGAGCTACGTTTTGCTCAACACAGTGTATTTCTCACAAAGTCTCAAATCGACTAGCCAAATTCATCCAAGTTGATGTTAGCATTATTTTTAGAGCAGATTGGCGACTTGTTCTACACCGCTCGACTACAGAGCATTATTTAAGTTTAATCATAGCCATCCACTAAGTGTAGCAACAATGGATATTATATTGACATTTTTATGAGCATACAAAGGTGGATTCTTGGTGAATGAGAACCAATCAGTTTGAGCAGGTAGATGAAGCGTCCATGGTGCCAAGAACCAAGAACCAAGAACCAGGGTACTTGTAGATCTATGGTGGTGTGAAGTCCTCAAGAAGGATGAGAGGTTCAGATCTAGTTTATAACGGCCTGGAGTCTAACTACCATTATCAAACCAACAAGTTGTAGAGTTGAACTACCATGGCGTGCAACATCGAGCAGATTTCTCGGACCCTATAGATGAATGAAATGATGTTAGCATAGATTTTTGCTGATCTATCATATTATAAATCCTTGTAATGTCTCCCCTATTTTTCTTTCATTGTAAACTATATATAGAGGTTGAACCCTCGATTTTAAAGGTTGGCTCTAGAGTTTTTGCTTCCCTACTATGTAATATATTTTGCAAATTAATGGAAGGAGAATTACATGGATTTTTGACTCAATATTTGTCATCTTCGATATCTTTCATTAAGAGGTTTGAGATGTGAATTGCATTTCTATCAATGTTGTTATGGTTAGTTCTATTTTGGATTACTAGTTGTAAGGCAATTGAAATTTATTCATAGTTAGATTTGTGATGGTAAGGAGTTTATTTCTGTTAAGTTTGAATACTAATTTATTCTGCTAAATTTGATTTTTAGTATCTTATATATTGAAATTGTTTCTTGAAGCACATCTCTATTTTACTTTTGTTTTTTGAAGATTTTTTAGTTTTGGGTGCTGCTAATCTTGAGTGTGGGACACTAGAAATAGTTTGCTGAAGATTTTCCTTATGGATGCCTATGTTGTTAGCCCTATCCAACCCCTATCTGACCACTGTTAATTCATAATTTCTTAACCCTAAACCCTTTTCTAACCCTATCTCTCAAAACCATTGTTGAGATTAATTGAGCCAACACTCTGTTAGTTGACAAGGAACCAGCCTACTCTAGAGGTTGGGCTAAAGAAATATTTGGTCCATCCAATGTTGAGTTCTAAGTTATGACTAGTGAGTGCAAGCTTGGCCAAAAAGTTGAAAGATAGACAGTTGCAGTATCAAGTTTACTTGATGATAATTCGGATCCCAACAATAACCTATTATTCTCATTAACTTGGAGCCAATATATTTGGTGTCTTTCAAATCACCCAAATTCTTTTATCAACACTCTAATCATAATGTTCTTCACCATACCTTGAAGTACTATTATCACTATAAACTCTAGAAATATGGCCTTTATCATGGTCAACACAACACTCAATTTCATCATGTCATTCATCTTCCTCTACCATACCTTGATTCGTATTTTTCTCTTTCTCTTTATCAACAAAAAGAATCATTGTCATCTTCATCATCACTACTATTGGTGACTTGGGCCAGCTACCTCTTTTCTATGCTTATTCTTTTGTTTATTTCTACCTTTTTCCTCCACTTGCTTTACAACACTACCCTTTCTTCCTTCAACTTTATCTCATAATCCTATAAGAATTATTTTTCTAAACTCAAGTACACTATAGGACGATTGTCCATATTTTATTTTTCTTTTTCCTTTAATGGACTTAATGTGTACCTCTTTTCATCCTTCTCAATAGTGTAGGTGTTCACCCTACCATCATGCACTATCTTTTATCAAACTACCATGGTCTACCCAATAAAATATGGCATGCATCCATCAACATGATGTCACATAGAACCATGTCCTTATAAGATCCAATATGGAAGTCTACCATACATTGTTCACTCACCAAAATTTGATGTCTCTTTTTTAACTAGTAGAATATATACATATTTGGGTGTTCAATACTTTTTAACCCAATATTTTCTACCATATATATGACATTAAATTGTCCATGCTTCCACTATCCATAATCACCTTGCAACATTTGCCTCTAAATTTGCATCCTGTTATGGAAATATTTATCCATTTAACTTCACATTTCTCTTTGCTTAGCTTCAATAACACCATCTTCATCATAAGAGATTCTTCTTATTTTGGATATTCTATATGCTTTGTGGAAATGACACTCTCATCTTATGTATGTACAATATGATTCCTAACCTTATTTCCTTTATTTCTACTCTACTAGATTGTTGGATATTCAAATTCCCAACGACTAGCTTCTCAATATCTATGACACTTTTTAAGGAATCCTCTACCCCTTCCTCTATCAAAACCATCCCATCCTCTCAATGATTCACCATTTTTCTAGGTACTTTTATTGAAATCACTTTGAGAAGTACTAGTTTCTCTTTATTTCATATGTTACCCTCTACCATTATTTGATTGTTCTCTTCATCTAGATAATTTTCCTCTTTATCTAGAATTATTTTTTTGTCTTTGTGATAACTTCTCTTCTATATTTAAAGCATATTGGTAGGCTTCTTCTATCATTATCATTTTCATCATACTAACTTCATCTTGTATGCTTAATATTAGTCCACTTATGTATATTTCCATCATTTCCTCATCATATGCAATATGATGAGCTCTTATGGTCAATTTATAAAAATCCTTTGTATACTATTTTACTTCCAACTCATTTTTCTTGAGGTTTTGAAGTATTTTAAACAATTCAATCTAATAATTGGCAGGTAAAAAATTAGCCTTCAATTTTGTTACAAACTTGTTCCATGTTTGGATTCTATCCCTACCCATTCACTACCTTTGTTTGGATATGATCTCACCACAAGGACACTTGCCCCTTAAATTTTGTGCAAATAAACTTCATCTTCTTATGGTTTCTTATCAATTCAAAATCAAAATATTTTCCCATATTTGTAATCCAGTCTATGAGCTCTTCTAAATTTAAACTTCCACTATATGAAGGGGTTTATATCCTTGGTGTCCTTCCCATGCTAGAAATTTCCCAAACTAATCTCTCTTAGGTTCTTCTTCTTGCTCTTCATCATGAGTTTCTTGTTGACCATATTCTTCTTCTTTGTTGTCACTCACATCTTCTATTTTAACACCCTTGCTTTGGGTAGTTTTTATTCACCAATTAAAGTGGTAATTCCTCGTAGCATTTTAGCTATATCCATGACTTAAAGATCCCATGGTCTTCTTCTTCCCCATTGTTCCATATATACTTTGACATGTATCAAACCTTAGATATAAACCTGATCTGATACCAAAATGATGTAGCAAAAGGGGGCGTATTTTATGGTTCTAGTCATCAAGGTAGACAATAATTATCTTTAGTCAAAAAATACCTCTTAGACAACAACTTATTTAGTAGATAGGGTGGAAAATTTTAATCTTAATATGACATGGATCTAACTCAGAAAATACTCTCTAGGATGAAATCCTTAGTTGAGAAACCTCATGATGGCATACAACTAATGCTAATATTCTAATGAAAATACTATGATGACAAAATAAGATGATAGTATATTGATGATAATACTTTGACGACGAGCCATCATAGCCAGCTTAGATGATAGTGTGATGACGATAATATTTGGATGGCAATATTTGATGGTGACTTTCCTTATTGGAAAAAACTTCCCCAAAAATATATTACCTTGACAACATACACTTCCTCAATGATAGATTCCCCTAATAAAAACTTCCCTTGACAACAACTTCCCCAACATGGAAATATCTTATTTCACAAGACAATGTGCAAGTTAGCAACACTTTGAGATGGCAATGTCTAAAGATGGTAACTTTCCTTAAGATGGTATTACCACTTTACCATTTCATACAATATTTTCATACCCAATATGACACAAACATGATGATGTTCCACACAATGGAAACTATGTATTCCATGTGAAGATAAAAATTAGATGAAAATTACCCTTCTTCCAAAATCGGTCTCTTTCTCTTCATCTTAAATAGAGTCTTGTTGGGCACTGAATTGCACCAAGTTTTCACTCGATACTATGACTGTCATTCTTCCTAGTTTCTATTAAATATTACACCCAATAGCTACAACTCAACACTCAACATTGGATGGACCAAAATAGATTTTCTTATCCAACCTCCAGAGTAGGTTGGTTCCTTGTCAACTTAGCAGGATGTTGATACAATTATGCTCACCTAGGGTTTGAAGGTTAGGGTAAGAAAATGTTAGGGTTAGATAAATGTGAACAATGATGGAATGATAGGCTAACAATATTGCACCACAATAGGAAGATCCCAAAATCCAAACAAAATATACATAACTCAGACCAACATTATCTCAAATTAGATTATTCCTCATTCATTAATGCATAGTAGAGAAATATTCTAGTGAGTAATTTCAACATCTAGACAATGATAATCCAAATAACAGAATTCACCAATACCTATATTTCATAGAAATGCACTCTCTAACAATACAAAACAAACTTAGAAGCAGATTTCAATTACTTTAACAACTAGTAATCCATTAATTAGGCATAAAATAACTATTTAAGCATTCACAAAAATACAGCTAAAGAATCTGAGCCTCTGATATCAAGCATGAGAACATAGATATGAGGTGAAGATCAATGTAATGCTCCTTACATTAGATTTCAGTAATATTTACAGTAGCATAGGCAAACATACTAGAGTTGACCCTTAAAAATGAGGGTTTGACCTCTATTTATAGCTTTTGTAGAAATTAAAATTACAAGGAACATTACAAAGATTTCATTTTAACAGCACAACAGAGAGATCTAGCTGGCATTTGCTTACTGGTTCATCCTTCGAGAAATCCATTGAAACTGGTTTGCCATGACAGCTCGAGACCTCTACAACTTGCTGGTCACTCAGCAAAACTAGAGTTCATGTCATTGGAAATCATGCGTTGCCATAAATTTTTCTTGGAGGCCATCTACCATCGTTGATCTGTAACTACCTCTGGTTTGATCTTCTGGAAAAACCTTGACACTTAATCTTCATCTTCCAACTGACTATTCCAATATTGATGAAGAAATGTTTTTAAATACCTAATATTTGTCAACACAACCTCCATCATTGATCTCCCTCATCGTATGGTTCTGATTCAATCTAATACAAGCTTTATTAAAATGGCAAGGATAACACAGTATCGTTCCACTTTAAAATGTTGGTGACATCATCCTTATTTATCATAACTACGGAATCGCCAATCTGGACTCTTGAAAGCTGAGCAATATTGAATCCACTCTTTGTTATTTAGAATACTTTATATTCTATAGGGTATCCTTCAATCCACACTTTTTATCGCTGGTGTCATCTCTTCCTTATAACTTTTGCAAATTCCATTTAGGGAAGAACAAGTGCATTAGCATGTGTTCACCAATCCGGGCCTGCCATGGTGTGAAGTAACTCTTTTTCTATTCTGAACAACCTTCAAAATAAAACATTTCACTTTGTCACCATTATGGAAAGGATAAGTCAAAGTCACCTTTAGTCACAAGTCCGCATCCTCTTTGGCCATATCTTTCTGCTTTGTCACCATTTCGGGTGCAAATAATCCATGGATTTTCTAGAATCGTGTCTTCTAAAACTTAGTTGTTGTCAAGTTGTCAATCCACACTCTTTTATCGTTGATGTTATCTCTTCTAAAAAAATTTATGGATTTGAGATGTGTCGCCAGTCCGGAGTCGGAGACAAATCTCCTAGAATTGCTTCATATCTTCTATTGTGGATCCAATCCGAAATACACTACAAGGGGTGTGGAATGAAGATTTTTCCTAAGTATGTGGCTATTTTTGACCTAAATTATGGTGCCTCCAAGGTGGATTTTCTTGCAAATCCAATCAAACTCAGAGTCTTATCCATTCGTCTTTAGGAGTCAAAAAATGCTCATCTTCAAAAATATACTTTACATAATAACTTCCATACAAACACTACTCTTTGATAATTTCATCGGTATGCTGAGAGAGTAGAGGTTCATATCAAAGTGATGCCAAAAATATATAGAACTCATCTTCTCATACAGAGACTACATCTAAAATACAAATCTTGCCACTGTCTTCAATGACTAGACATAGCTCTACTCCTTTTATAAAGCCTTATTTCAAAAAATGCCTCCACACATAGTTTGTTGCTCTTCTGCCTCTGTAGGCTTCATGCCTTTATTTTTTAATTCTAACAATTGTCAGAGTCAAAATAAAACAAATACAAAACTTATGTATATGTACAAAATAAAAATGAACTAAGTGTGAGCCCCTCCTAGACTTGTAACTGATCTATCCAGTTCTTCTTCTTCATGGGCCTCTTCCTCGGCCTCATATTTTTCTTCTTCTTCTTATTCTTCTTCATCTTCTGGAACATGTGTTTTCAGACTTTTTCCTCCAAAAGTATCACCAAATAATTGGATCATTAATTCCAAAGATTGTAGATCCTATTTCCAATCTTTTTTAGAGGGATTTGATGTTTCTTTTAGCTGCTTATAGACATATTGTAGCTCACCAATGTCTTCATAGTTAGTAGCATCCCCTCTATTCACCAGATCTTCCATGAGATATTTCAATCGAGTAAAATCAACAATCATTTGGATAGCTTGTTCTTTGGGTAGTGGCTCTTCTAGAGAGTCTATCCCGGACTCATCCTGCAAATTCTCATTGATGCTTTTCTAGATTTCTTCCATGTATAAAAAGTTGTGGTCCTCCATCCATAGGCCTTTAAAGCCAACCTGCATCATTTCCTTATTCAATTCAACAACATCTTTAATCATACCCTCAATCCTATTGAACAATAGCCAGGCTCTTTGAAGTACCCTGTGCTTTTTAACAACTATCCTGGTAGAAACACTAGCAAAATTCCATTATTTATTAGGTATAGGTTTAGCAGACTCTACTAACCAACATGTACATTTGTTCTATCAGAATCACCATAGGCTGCAACTCTCCAGTGATATGACCTATCTCTTTCTGAATATTGGAGAGTAGACGACTAACATCATTAAGATAGTCAATAATAAGTTGAAGCCTTGAAAATTTCTCCTGGACCTCAGAAAGAAACTCTTTTCTAACCTTTTTCAAATCACTCTTAGAAAAACTTGAAGATTTAGCTTTTTCTATCTGAAGCTGATTCTTTAAATTCTGAATTTCTTTCGCCTGATCTTCATTCAGCTTCTTTTGCTCTTCTAATTTGTCCTTTAGTTTATTGGCCTCTTGAAACTTCTCCTGCAAAGCCTTAGCATCTTTTCTCAGGGCCTTTTCTATTTATTTTTTATCATTGAGACTCTTCTTAAGCTTTTCAACCTTCTCCAACTTGTCCACCTTCTCTTTGGCCAAATCATTTTTCACATAAAAGGTATCCAAGTGAGCCTTGGCTATGATCAACTCATCTTACTTAGGGAGCTTGTCAATATCTTATGTGACCTCCTCCACTTGGCAATCTTGAATAGTCATATCAGTCTCAGGTTTGCCTACCAGTGGAGTCATAGATCTTTATATTCTCTATCGAGCAACAGGATCAACATACACACTTCTTCTTTTGACTGCCATCCTGTTGGAAGTCCTAGCAAGCCTTTCTGCCCAATAATCATTTATACTCTAAGTGGTTGCCTACTCCTTTGGTATGATAACAGGTCTTGAAATACCAACAAATAGGGGAGATGATGATACTTGAAATGAAAGGATGGACTAAATTTTTTTTGATGGGGTGAATATATAGTTACAGCATCCTCTGTGACAACAGTGGACTCTATAACTACTACTATTGTTATTACTGGTAGACTCATAAAAATTGATGCAAGACTAACAATTGGATGGGTGGATATACTTGGAACGTAGTGTCCCATTAATGGTGGTGATGAAAAATATGGAAGTGAAATGGTGGTATATGGGGAAGTAGGAACCTTAGATGCTAGAGATGGGATTTGAGGTGGTTGTGAGGAAATAGGTGTAACTTGCACCTCAATGGCTACTTATGACTCATGATGTGGACTGCGAGAGGGAGGAGGTGCACTTGTCATGTTTTCTTGATTAGAAAGGGAGGGATATTTCTTTGGGGAATCAGGAGGATGAAGAGGAGAAGAGGGATTAGAATCCATACCTTCATATACTGATGTAGGGTGTTCTTGTTTTACCTTAGCATCTTACTACTGCTCTTGATCAATCAATTTTTCCTCAGCAAAATCAACTACTTCTTCAACCATTTCCTCCATATCCAATTTTGGTTTCTTTAAAATTTATTTTTCCTCTCTTTCTAGAACCCTCTTAGTCTTTCTATGAACCAATTGAAAAGCATTCATCTCATTCTCAGAATCCTGCACCAACTCATCTTCTTGTACTACTCTAGAAAGTAATGTTTGCTCATAAGTAGGTTGTAATTCAACTGATACTGTAGGGGTAAAATAAAGGGGTCTATACTTAAATCTTTCATATTTTTCTTTCTAGTTTATATTTGTAGCTGGATTCCATGCTCCCAAAGCCAAACATTTAGGCCTAGATGTTTTTTTGATAACTAGAAAATTGAAATATTTTTCCATAAAATATTACATCTTGCTCATCAGCTTAGCTCCCTTAGGAAATGTTTCCACATGCTCAGTAGTAGGGTGAAAGGTATTTAGTACTTCAGTCATTGTTAAGGGAGTTCTTGGCTCTTCTATATGAGCCTCATTATCTATAGGTGGAGGGGGGATATGGAACCAGATTAAGGCTTATCAACAGTTAATACTATGTTTCTAACATCTGTTTGTTTCCAGGTTCCAATGTTTTTATTGTATCTTCTTGAAAACTCCTTATCTATCTTCATTCCAAATTTAGACTTGGGCTTCCCAATTTCAATCCTCATCCTCCACCAATCTGTTATTTTGGCTACATTCCATGGTCCCTTTACCTCCTCTTCTTCTTCTGCAATTTCATCTTCGGGCGGAGGAACCTTCTTCTTTGTAGACTTGGCCTTGGGTGGAGGGTCCTTTTTCTTTATAGACTTAGCCTCATACGGGAGATCTTTTTTCTTTGTTTTTTTAGCTTCAATTTTTTCAATTGTAGCTTCTATGATCTGATGACTTGTCTTATGGTCTGGGTCAAAATCAACAATATGCTCATAAAAATCCAACCATGGGGGTAACTGACCCATATTTGAGACATTCCACTCTAAAAGAGCAATCTCATAATTATTCCAGCCTTCTTCAAAATGATCCATGGGCCTCCTTTCAAACTTATAGGCCTTATCTCCATTTAGGGTTTTATTTTAGGCAGTAAGAATGCCATCGAGGTCATAGCTCCATCTTTTGGAAATATAAAACAGACCTAACCTGTTGAGGTATTGGTCGATTTGCTGGCTCTACCCCTTCTTGGTGATGGTGATGTCATACAAAGTGTGGTGGGTAAGTAAAGACTTCCTCTTTCTTCCAGAGCCATATTTTGCATCAATGTACTCTACCAGCCTCACATATTCTAGGGTAAAAAGACTCTATGATGAAATGGGGCAGTAGGAAGGGTTTACCCATGAAACCATACAATCTTATTACAGTGCCCTCAGTCAAAAAATACCAGTCTCCCTCTTCTACACTATTTGTTCTAAAAATATTCTTATTTAAAGGTGGCAACCTAGGGCACTTACCATACATTATTTTTAAAGCAAGTCCCATAAATTCCAAATTAAATATATAACAGGACTCACTGTTCCTCAAATGGCTTATCCAATAATAAACCGATAAGGGTTCTTCATATTTGGTTTTATCCCTAATCAGAATCCATGGCATTCTATATTTTGTGGTGACATAGAATATCCACACTAAACTTGAGCAATACCTAAAACTAGGAGCACTGATGCCCCTTTTCATGATTACTAGTTCTTCATGTATTCTCTGAGCGAGAAAAGCTAGCCAATCAAAATAAATCACTCTAGTCTCTTTCTTTCCCGCATCATTCTCATATATTCTTTCATTATAAATACAATATGCAATAGCAATTTGCTAGCCATATACCATTCTATCATAATCTAAACCCTCCATGCAAGCCAACATAGAAAACAGGATGGGGTTTGCAAATTTATCAATAGAGATAGGAACCTCGGGCAATTTTTCCTAGGGCTTAATATTAAGTTGTTTATAAACCTAATTTTATGATGACTCACCATCATTAGCTCACTTCGATGTTGTGTAGAACACAGTCTTCTCAACGACCCTAAATGGATTTGGTATTACTGGGGGTCAGACCCTAGGGCAAAGAGTTTATGACAAAAGGAAGCAATTACATTGAAAAGTGTTTTTCCCTCATAGGATTTAACTGCTTTAGCTAATGGGTCATAAAATTTCACTATGGCAGTTATCAACTCAGGGCAGGAATGAACAGAATCACAAATATAGAAAGAGAGATAAGAAAGGACATCACATCTACTTTCCATGGCCAAAGCAACTCTCACCTTGTATCTATCATTTACATTTCTCCTCAGCCTGGTTCTTTCTATGAGGACCATTTATGTGTCCACCACAACTTTGGCCTTGTCGATATATGGTGCCACCTCCTTATTCTCCAGAGTTTCAAACTCCTAAACATCCTTTGAAGATAAAATTATGCTCTGCCAAAGAATTAGGGTTGATAACCCCTATGAAATCTAACCCCCAATGTTGGAAAGGCTCTTCCACTTGAATGGGCTTGAGGAGGATGAAGCATTCCTTGTTCTTCCCACATATCTCTGACATTTTTCACAAGTTTGGGTGACTTTAAAAACATTAGCTATATAGTAGGCCAATAATAGCCTGCTCTTATGATTTTTAAAGCTATAAACCTACCTTAATTATGCCCACAAACTGATCCTCCATGGAATTCCTTGATGACCCTTTTTTGCTAGTCATATTTTAAGCATTTTAGGAGAATTCCATCCAAGTTTCTTTTGTATAGGCCCTCTGGTAGTAAAACATATTTTAGGGTATGAAGCTTGTATCTTCTCCTTTAGGAAGCACTTATATTAATGGGGCATACTCCACTCTATAAGTACCTAACCATCTGGTCAATCCAATTAGAGTCTTCAGCTTGTATTATTTCAACTTGATCTTCATCTTCTATTGCCTGACAAGCTATTACTTATGATAATGTTGTAGCTTCTGTTAACCCTTGGCACAAAGCCCTTCCTCTTACTAGCTTGGTGGGATGTATTTCTACATCATATTATTGTTTTTTGGTAATCCAACCATCTCTTTTGTCTCCTAAATCACCTTGCAAGATAAAAATTCTCACATATGGATGAACCACATATACCAAGGTCTTACTTTGTACCAAATACTATCTGAACTTCTTTAGTGACTTCATCATAGCAAACACTTGCCTTTCAATAAAATTGTATTTGACTTGATAATAATGGAGTGTTTGGATCCAAAGAACATAGGATGTTCCTCCCCTTGATCATATTTCTAAGTGAGCACTGAGGCATAACTTTCTTCTGCTCCATATGCATAAAGAATAAAATCTTTGCTGAAATTTGGGTTTATTAGTACTGGGGCTGTTGCAATTGATTGCTTAATGATCTCAAAAGTTTTTTTTCTGACTTCAGTCCACTTGAATTCAACATTTTTCTTAAGTAACTTAGATATAGGCCTTACTTTCTATGCAAAATTAGAAATGAATTTCCTGACAAAAATGATTTGTCCTAGGAAAGACTGCAATGTCTTCTTATTTGTAGGCAAAGGAAGAGTGATAATTGATGTGATTATGTCTGGATATATGGCCATGCCTTATTTTGAGACCACATGACCTAGTAGCTTTACTTTATGGATTGCAAAGAATGACTTCTTAGGATTGAGTGAAATACCAAATTCTTTGTATTTTTGAAAAACTTGCTCCAAGTGTGACAAATGATCTTTTTTATCATGGGAGAATACAATCATATCATCCAGATAAATCAAGATAGCTTTGTTGATCAATTCTCCAAAGGCATAGTCCATAGCTCTCTAAATTGTGGCTCCTGCATTGGACAACCCAAAAGGCATCCTCTGGTAGGCAAATGTACCCCATTTTGTGGTGAATGTTGTTTTATATTGATCTTCATTTTTCACCCAAATTTGGTTATATCTAGAGTAACCATCCAATAATGAGAATATTTCTGCTCCTGCCACTACTTGCAAGATCTAATCAATCTGAGGGAGAGGGTAGTGATATTTTAGGGATGCTTGGTTTAGATTTCTAAAGTCCACACACAAGTGTATATCCTTATTCTTTTTTCTCATGGGTACCAAATTGGCTACCCAAGTAGAATGTTTTAATGGGTATATGATCTTGGACTTTAATAACTTTAAGAGCTCCTCTCTCATAATGGCTTCGATCCTTGGATTGACTAGCCTCTGCTTTTGCCTAAATGGTTTTGCATCAGGATCTGGCTCAATAGTGTGTTGGATAACCTTTTTATCATACACCTTGATATCTTCATATGACCAAGCCACAATGTCTTGGTATCTTAAGCATAGATATTTGATATCTTCTGCTTCCTTAGGAGAAAATCTTATTTCAACATTGAGCTTTTTCTCTATACCAACTTCAATTTATTTATAGATATTTTCATTGATCTTCATGACTTTGGTCTTTTTTTTATCCTCATTATCAAATAGAATTTCAAGGGTGACCAGCCCTCTTGGGATATGATTGTTTCTTATTTGGATAATGTCCTCCTGATCAATTTACTCTGAATTATCCTCTTGGGCAGTATACATACATGCCTCTCTCACCATAAAATCAACTATTTATTCGTCACTTTCAAAAACCTACCAAAAAATCTGCTTGTTTGGTACTGTAGGTCTAAAAATCGTTTTAATTCCCTTGACCTTCTTGATTCCAAAGTCAACAGAAGGGTTGAAGTTAGTTCCCTTTGTTTCTAATGCATTAGCCAGATTATTATTTTCTCTGGGAATAAAATTTAATTTAGGGCATCAAAAGATTCCATTAAATCCCATACCTTGTTTCTATAAGCTTTTAAGTAATGGTGCTTACTGTTGCACCTATTTCTTACTTAATGGACTATTAGCTCATAATCTTCATATAAATTCAAAATAATAATGCCCATACTTTCTTCTTGTATCAATCCTAGACATAAGGCTTCATATTTTGATGCATTGTTAGTACATGACCATGTCAGTTTGTAAGCAAAAATTTGTGTATCTTCTGATTGGGATTGAAGGATCACACTAGATCCTACACCATTTTGGTATTTAACACCATCAAAGTGCATGATCCAACTTTCCTTCTCTCTTAGAGACTGGTTGGATATAGCAGAGATTTTATTTTCTAATTATGTTGAGATGTTGTATGTTCCCATACCAGTTCCAAACTAACTGCAGTCTTATCTAAAAGGTAACTCATCTTCTATGTCCAACTCTTCAATGTTTTCCACCAGCTCAAATTCTTCCAAAATATTAATGTTGCACATGTCTTCTTCAATCTTTTCAATGTGATAAGCCACTGGTTTTTCAGGATTTATCCTTATCCTTTTCCCTTTGAAAGGGATTATCATGCTAGAATAGTCCATATACATACACCCCCCTATATTTACAATGAACTCTCTCAAAAGACAATCCAAAATAGGGTTCTAAGTGAAAGCATGAGGATACAGAAGAAAAACAGAAGGGAAAATGTAACGGTAAGTCCTACGAACGAGAATGCATGAAAAGAAAGAAAACCAACGAACTAAAATAATATTAAAAGCAAGTGTAAAAGTGTGGCCCTTTATTTTATTAATTTTCTCCAAATAATGTTACAATACGTCTCCTCCCTTTTCAGGGGCTAGGAGCGTCGAACATATTTTGATTACACCATGAATGATATATTCCCCTTTGGGATCTTTTGCATGCCCACATTAAAAATAGGTAGACCAAACATTGTCGTCGCTTGCGTGAATATGTCTATGGTTTCTTGCTGCCCCTCTGGTGTCGAGATCCTACGTTTAGAGAAACAGTAAACGGTTAATAGCACCTACAGATGGAGAGAAACATGTGATCCCCAAGGCCTGCGGTCAGTGCATGCATAAAATAAATAAAATGATACCTAAAACATATCAGAATGAGCTAAAAATTTGATAGAAGCAATAAAACATTACCTACAAGCCACTGCAAAAGGAATAGTTCATAAATCTTGCACAGATTTCTAATCACTCTGGGGTGGGATGATTAGGACTGTCATAACCTATCTGAAATCCACCTCCTAAATGTCTGGTCTAGAGGCCTCCAAAACACCTACAAAGTTGGGGTTAGGTAAAACGGGGCATTTTGGGATGACCCAGATGGTTGAATTTGGATAATTCGGCCTTGATTGCCCTATATATATGATGACACTCCCTGTATGTTAGCGAAAGCGAGAAATGATAAAATCACAGCCAAAACTTGTCAGAATCACATGAAATTTAAATGACAGCATATGTAAGTGACCTAGAATCAAATGTAAAATAAAAATCAGGGAAATATGCCATATATTTCTAATCGCTCTGGGGTGGGGTGATTAAAACTACAATAGTGCGGGGGGCACCCAGGGGCAGGACGCCCATCGTTTGGGACTCAGTTTCGGAACCAATCCACTTGGGATGGTCCAAAACCTCTTATGGGGTTGTGTCGACAAATTTGGTAGGGTATTATGGCCAAATGTTTGGGTTTGGGTCTATATTTCACTTCCAATAATCACCCAATAACCTCCCTTCCAAAATAGATATCAAGGATGTAGAAGCACAAACGGTGGGTGAGGATGTAATTCGGCAGCACTTCGTTGCTCCAAATGCTCCTCCTGTCATTTTTTTGGGGGTGAGAAGACTCACCAATTTATAGACCTAGGGTCTCTCTCTTTGAATGCGCATGCGAGGGTGCCACTTGAGTTGCTTGTCCTATTTTGGGAGAAAATATTCTTCCCTGATTTAGATTCTCCTTGCATGAGGCCTCCAAAATCAAGGTATGCATGACTGAAGTCTCTCTCTCTGATTTGAAGCCGTTCCTCGCAATTTCATGTCCTAAAGTTGCAGTTAAGTAGCGGACCTATCGAGGTTTGACTTTTTCCAATCAAACCTACTATTCACCCAACCCTGGAGTGAATACTGCTAATCGTGTCAGGGTGGGACGAATACTAGTTTGTAATCATCCTGGGGTGGGACGAGTAGAGAGCAAAGTGCTAAAAAGGTGCCAAATTGACCTCTAACATTCCAAACTGCTATGGGAGTGGTTAGGACCACTGTTTAACCTCTAGGGGCTGCCCTATGGGCTATGTATGTCACTTCAATCAGTGTTTGTAGCCACATAATCAGATTGGTGCTGTTTTGGTGTCTACAGATGCCCCTTTTTGGGAAGCACTATGCAAGGCGCAGTGCTGAGCAAAAATAGATAACCAAAGCACTAATGATTAGGTTTTCTTAGTAACCTAACCAAATTTTGATGCCCCAAGTATGGAAAGGGCACGCATTCTTGAATCCTTGCTTCTGACAAGCTAAGGAGCTTAATTCAAGTGTTAACCTTTTTTGGTGAGGTGTACTTGATCTTGGACATTGTGTAGTCATGAATAGGCAAAGGGTGTAACCTTTTGTCTATGGGAACCTTGAGTTCATGATTCTAGAATGCCAAGTGTTTGATCAGCTTGTGATTATTGCTTGTTTGCTACCCTAAGCAGGAGCGTGATTATCTTTGTCAACGATCCTTTGAATGCGTGCCACTTCCTTGATTGAGTGTGCTTTTGTTGATTGATGACTAAGTGTGACTAACCCCTCAAGTGACGAATCGATGAGGGAATGACCGACATGAGAAAAGCGATGAGTCACTTGACCCAATATGACTTATTTAAGGGTGCCTTCAGTTGTTTTTCATTGAATGCTTACGCAGTTTTCGAACATTCTGACCTATTTTTGGTGGGTTTGAACCCTTTTTGTGACGCATTTTAGAGATGAAATTGTCAAAAATTCATCCTCCCGTGGAGCGGTCCAGCTATGGTAGCCTTATTAAGGTGTAGGATAGTGAAAATTTGTGACCCCAACGTCTATTTTGTATGCCAAGAACGTCAGGCACAAAGGCACCTTTGTTCGGCAATTTTATTGCTATTTTTGGGTGGGTTTGGACCCTTTTTGTGACATCGTTTGGGGATGAAATTCTCAAAAATTCGTCCTCCCGTGGAGCGGTCTGGATATGGTAGTCTTCTTAGGGAGTAATATAGTGAGTATTTGTGACCCCGACATCTATTTTTCATGCCAATAATGTCAAATACAAAAGCACTCTTATTTGGCAATTTTATTGCTATTTTTTTGTGCATTTTGGTGCAGTTTTTGTTGTTTTTGAAATTTTTGCTCTGTAATCATCCCTGGGTGGGACGAATACCAGTTTAGTAATCGTCCTAGGGTGTATCGAGCACTAACTAGAGCACTCATCCCAGGGGGGAACTATTACAGGCCTAAAAGCCTATTTAAGGGCCAAAACTAGGTTTTGGGCTCATTTGTATTTGTTTTTCCTAGCGTTTGGGAGCTGTGAGGAGGAGGTGGTCGAGTTTGCATAGCGGAGCGCTGTAAAATTTATTGGAAACCATGAGTACATGGACCGGATCATCAAGTGGTAGATCCGAAGCGAGACCGGTGAGTGATCCTCCTCTTTGTTGTGTGTTTGTTTCAGTTTACAGTTTTAAAACTGCTCTTGTTTGCTTTTGTATTTTGTTTTTCGATTTAAAAATGAAAACCCTAGTTAAATGTTTGTTATTTTTGTGTGAATTTGTGTTTTATAGTGATCTATTAGAACTATTATCGAAACCCTAGTTAAAACTATGTTTTTGTGTGTTTTTTTGTAAGCTAAAAAGAAGAAAAACCTAGGCTAAACTAAGATTGAAAACTTAGCGTAAAAAACCCTAGGATCTGAAAAATGTGTTTTTGAATTTTTGTGTTTTTTGTTTATTTATCAGTTTGAACTAGAGTTAAAAAACCCTAGGAACTGACAACTTTGTTTTTGAATTTTTGTGTTTTTTGTTTATTTATCAGTTTGAACTAGAGTTAAAAAACCCTAGGAACTGACAAATTTGTTTTTGAATTTTTGTGTTTTTTGTTTATTTATCAGTTTGAACTAGAGTTAAAAAACCCTAGGAACTGACAACTTTGTTTTTGAATTTTTGTGTTTTTTGTTTATTTATCAGTTTGAACTAGAGTTAAAACCCTAGGAACTGACAAATTTGTTTTAGAATATTTTGTTTTTTTGTTTTTGTATTGTACATTGATTAAATGTTTTTGTATTCAAACAGTGTGTATGTTTGTTGTAGTGTTGTACAGTTTTGCATTTGATTTTGTCATGTTTTAATGTTTTTGTTTTGTTTTCTTTTGCAGGTTGTGAAGAGCCGATACCATGTGCCTACGATTTTTTCAGAAGCGTGGGAGGCATTGACTATGGCTGACTGGGAGTGGCTTGATGTCCTTGGGCTTAAGCAGGTGACTCGATTAGAGCATGCAGTGGGGGATCAGGCCTATCTGATGGCCCTGATAAACTTGTGGGATCCCCGGACTAATACCTTTCATCTCCCAACAGGGGAGATGACGGTGACTCTTGAGGATGTCTATCGGATTCTATGAATTTTGATAGACGGGCTGCCAATTTGGACTACTCCACGGGATCAATAGACTGTTGTGCTAACATGGTGCTTCGGGCATGGGGTGGAGGTGGGGGTGGATAGTCCGGTGGAGTGGGCAGAGGGGGATTGCCTTATTTGTGGTATCTTGGTGTGATGGTGGCTAGAGAGGGGTGTGTTTGGGGTGAGGCATGCATTACTGATGACCCTCATCTCCAACATGCTGTTGCCCGACTCCTCAGGCATGAGGTTCCCTTGGAACCTACTGGAGGTAGTGTTCAGATCGGTCAAGTGTTCGATGGAGGCACCCTTGATTATGAGATGGGGATAGATTCTTCTAGCATAGCTTTATGATGAGTTTTACGAGGTCTGCTATCGAAGGTGGAAGGGTATTGGGTGCAACTACCTGTTGCAGTGCTGGGGGTGGCAGCACATAGCTGTGGAGCAGCCACAAGGTTTGCCATGGACCACACGGGTAGAGATGGTTGACAGAGAGATAGTGTATGCGGCTTTGTGGTGGCAGTCTGAGGAGTAGGGGTAGAGTCGATGGTGGGCAGGTGTCGTAGGGCACTATACCGATGCCTTCGCTCGGCTTACTCCAGGGAATGTGTTCTAGTGCCCATATCAAGACTGTCCAACCTGGACTGAGGCTGGAGAGTGGCTTCAATGGGTCTACAGGGGGAGATGGCTGATTGGGTGGCATAGGACCAAGCAGGAGTACTTCTCGTATGTCCAAGTGATGCAAAATTTTGGGGTGCACCAGGGGTTTCCTGGTGAGCCCTTGATCTATCGATGTCAGGGTGATAAGAGGACTCTGGCCTGGCCAATCATCGAGTCGCTGGGTGAGGAATCAGATCCTGTGATCCATGTCCCTGACATGGACAATGTCGGGGCGACCGTGGAGTATGACTAGTGGTGGACGTTACGACAATGGCAAGGAGAGGGTCCTCTAGGGGGTCCAGAGGTGGCAGCAGTAGGTGGTGAGGGTGTAGAGGCATTAGGAGAGGGTTGGGGGGATCCGTTCGAGGATGTGAACATGGTGGAGGTTGAAAACTTTGGGGGGGATGATTTTGGGGTTCTAGAGTAGCCAGATACATAGGACATCTTAAAGCAATGGGAGTCAAAGCAGCCTACCATCCTGGATATGCCTATGCCTTAGGAAGTCCCAAAGGGTGTGGAGGTGAGGCATCGCACTAAGATAGCATGATTGGAGGATCTACTTTGGAGAAAAAATGAGGAGCTTGGGGATGCTCTATAGGATAGGGATCTCCTATGAACTCAGTTGGTAGAGCGATAGAACACATTGGCTACGTACCACTAATGGGATGGGGACACAGATGCTATGCGGGAGAGGGATCTCCTGCGAACTCAGTTAGCATAGTGTGATGATGTAGTGGTTGTATACTGTCAATGGGAGGTGGACTTGTTTCAGCACCGAATGGAGTTGGAGGCAGAGATTATCCGTCTTTATGGGCGATTACCTGAGCTCCCTGGAGGTGGGTCTTCATGTCGAACAAGAGATAGTGAGACTGAGTAGTCTGCTTCCTCTCATTGCAGGCGACTGGATGAGGGGGGTGCTAGTGGGCATGATGCGGGGGCTAGCAGTAGCTGCCCTGAGAGGTCCCATAGGACCCACACCATGGGGGGTAGTTCTCGTTGCACTGATCCTACGTGATCACAGTAGTCGATGCCCTAGGCTTGGGAGATTTTTTAGTTTTTGCATGGTTTTGTTTTGCGAGGTCAGAGGACCGACTTATTGTAGCCTGCGGGCATGTCGATGATATATATATACATGACTTTTCTTTTTGGTTATATACTTGTCATGATTTATTTTTTTTGTTTATGCACATTTATTTATGATGATGTATGTATGTGTTATTATGAATGCGATGTTTCTAATTATATGATGTATGCATATGGAATAAATGAAATAAGTTGTTGATAACTTGTTGATGGTACCATAGACTATACAAGATTTACTAGATTTTTGTACTTATGTGATGGATTTGTGGAATGACTTTGCATGTGTGAATTTTGTTTTGGTATTTTTCATATTTTTTGATGTTGATGTAAGTAATGAAATGTACCAGTTGTTTTAAAATGTAGTTAAGGTTTTTTGAGATCTAGATGTTTTAACTAACTAGCTAAGACTATACATTTATCTCACAAGATTTTTGAACAAGGTACGAATCAGACTTGAGTTTGACCAAGTTATTTCACATCTCTATGTGTGTAATTGAGTTCGTTTATGTGGTATTTATCAAGATACCGCTAGTGCCAGATAGGCTATCAACCAAACCTATACTGAGGATCACCTAATTAGCTCCACTAACTCCGTTGTTGTATTTAGTAAGATTAATCCATGGGACAATCTAAGGTACCATAAGCTAGCTCATCCAATGCAAACATTGGTCTACTCACTCGCAAAGCTAATGTGATAGACATATCATCATGCATTTAGGATACCGCCATTGTCAGGTAGGCTATCCACCAAACCCATAATGAGGATCACCTAGATGGTTTTTCAAATGTTGAGAATTCCAGGGATTCAAGTTCAGGCATCTTTCGGTTGCTCAATTTATTGGGATACTTGCTCACATATATAGTGATGAAAATCATTGTTTATTTTTTGCTTTTGTTTTTCTTTTTGAGCAAGGACTTGAATAGTGGTGATAACCACTGTTATTTGATTTTGCATTTATAGGTTGCAAATTTGAGCTCGTAGGTTTTTGGCTTGTGAATGACATTGATTATTTTGGTCTTGGGGATGACTACCCATCCTGTTCAGGGACATGTAGTACGAATCCTTACGACCTTTGGGAATCAAAGGTGATTGGAGATGTTATTATGTAAGGGCATTGATCTTTTAGGCCTTGGGGATGACTACCCATCCTTGTCAGGGGTGTGTAGTATGAATCCTTACGAATTTGGGGACCAAAGGTGTTTTGGAAGTTTGTGATGATGGATTGTTGGAATTTTGGTTGTAAATGGCATTGATCCTTTTAGGCCTTGGGGACGACTACCCATCCTTGTCAGGGGCGTGTAGTATGAATCCTTATGACTTTGGGGATCAAAGGTGTTTTGGGTTTTTTTGTTAGTGGTAAATACCACTATTTATTATGGTGTATTGGAGGGGGAAGAGCTTGTCCTTTTGTCAATTCTCAACATTCTTGAACCATTCGTATAGGGGGATGAATAGGTTAACCTTTCACCTATGGTACCCTAGACTGCTTTGTAGGTTTCTCTTAGGTTCACACAACTTGGGAATTATTTTATGTGTTAACTTGTGTAGGGATATTATGTAATGAAGTATGATCCAAGTAACATTCTCCCTTTGTAAAATCCGTTTGAATTTGTACAGTTTTTGGCTAGAAATTTAAATACATCTGAATGGCGAAAACCTTAAATACATTAGGAGACAAATGACTATGCTAAAAATGTGGACGATGTTATTTTAGAATGATGTGTTGATAAAATGGATTGAAGGTGTAAAATGATGGGATTTCCTAGCAATTACAGTTTATGGTGCTTGTGACATGTATGACCAGCAAATATGCAATGTATGTATGCGATGCCTAATGCAGTTTATTATGTTTTTGTGTTTTGATTTTTAAGAGTATGCATGGAATGGAGATGCAATTTTTTTGTTATTTTTGAGTTATCTTGTGTTTTTGTTTGTTTTTGAATATTTGTTTTTGACCAAGCGATTGTGGGAATCCTTGGAGCTTTTGGTTTGACCAAAGGGTTTATGAATACCTTTGGGACGTTTGAGGGTTGACCAAGCGATTGTGAGAATCCTTGGAGATTTTTAGGTTTGACCAAGCGATTGTGAGAATCCTTGGAGCTTTTTGGGTTTGACCAAGCGATTGTGAGAATCCTTGGAGCTTTTTGGGTTTGACCAAGCGATTGTGAGAATACTTGGAGCTTTTGGGGTGGGCTATGGCTCTCTAAATGTGTAATGGCCTCAAATGACTGATGTTCAAGGGTTCTAGTTCCTTGATTCCTTCAAGAGAGGAGAGCTGGTATGTTCTAGGTCCTATTTTACTATCAATTACATAGGGACCTAACCAATTTTATGCAAACTTGTCCCTTAGATGGGGCGACAAGTTAGAATTTTGTTGGTTCTCTTTTAAGACCAAGTCACCAACCTAAAAGTCCCTCAGGTGAACTTTCATGTTGTATGCTCTCCTAAGTCACTCTTGATAGATACGTAAATGCTCGAGAGCATTGACGCATTGTTCATCAAGCAATGTAAGTTGGTATAATTGGGCCTACCGCGTAGTGTCATAATCGATGAACTCTTGCATTGATATGCACAGGGAAGGTATTTCCAACTCAAGAGGCATGACTGCCTTAGAGCCATACACCAGCAAAAATAGAGTTGCCCCAATGGGCGTCCGAATGCTAGTGCAATAAGCCCACAGGGCAAGCAAGATTTGAATGTGCCAATCCTTATGACTATCTGTGATCGTATTTTTGAGGATAGCAACTAGCATTTTGTTTGATGCCTCTGCTTGCCCATTTTCTTGCGGATAATAAGGTGTTGACAAATTGTGTTGAATTTTGTACTTTGTTGTCAAAGCACGCATATCTTTGTTCTTGAATGACGTCCCATTATCCGAGATGATCTTGGATGGAATACCAAAATGACATATGATATTATGCAAAATAAACTCCATAATGCGGGGTTTAGTCATAGAGGTTGGAAGAATTGCTTCCACCCATTTGGTGAAGTACTCTATGGCCATTATGATGAACGTGTGATGGCCTGACGATGTAGGGGAGATCTTTTTGATTAGATCTAAACCCCATTGCAAAAATGGCCAAGCCGATTGGATCGACTGTAAGGCCTAGGAAGGTACATGTGTCAAATTGGCATGGTGTTGACACTTCATGCACTTATTTACATATGCGCAACAATCTCGCTCTAAATATGGCCAATAATAGTCCATGCAGAGAATGCACTTTGCGATGGCCATACCCCTGAAGTGGCCACCGCATGTACCATCGTGCGCTTGGGTGATTGCCCAAGCGGACTCCTAATGGTCCAATAAATGGAGGAGGATTCCTTCATAGCTCCTACGATACAAAATGTCTCCTAACAAGACATGTTTTGCCACTTTCTATTTAAATGATCTTTTTGCGGTGTGCGTCAATCCAAGTGGGAGGTTTCCTAGCTTGAGGTAGTCTCTTATGGGTGTGTACCAATCTTGCTGATCAGAAACCTCAATGGTATGAATGGCCAATCCCTCTTGTAGTTCATCCCTAGCAAAAGTTGAGCAGGAAAGAACTTGTAAGAATAGCGTTGTGTTGCTATTAATAGGGGTCGAGGAGAACAAGAACCCCCAGTTGACATGATTCAGATAATCATAGATTCGAGAGAACTTATCCTTAGATGGTTCAATATGGATTAGGTGGATTCCTGGCGTTAGGTCATATCTTGCATGCTCCATCGCAGATTGTGATAATGTTTTAACTTGAATGGTTGTCATTTCACCAGAAGGGTCTTACAGGATTAATGATCCCAAGGAGGCCATAGTATCCGCAAAATGATTCGATGATCGAGGGAGTGCCTCGATGTCGTACCATTCAATATTTGCCAAGAATTTATCCAAAGGGGCTTTGTAGGCCTATAGAACTAGGCATTTAAATTGGAATACCCCTTTTACCTGGTTGACAATTAACAACGAATCACCAAATATGTTCAAGCATTTGATGTTCATGGTGATTGTTGTCTAAAGACCTATGAGCAAGGCTTTGTATTCTTTATTATTGTTGGTGCATAGGAAATCTAATTTAAATGATAGGGGCATTGGAGCCCCTTGCGGCGTGAATAATACAATTCCCGCACCACCCCCTTGCTCACATTTAGAACCGTCAAATAATAGGGTTATGTCAGCCTATGACTCAGGCTCATCAGAATCTGGTGATTTTGAGACATGGAAGACCCCATCATCTGGTAGCTCTATGGTCAGAGTCTCATCCTCTTTGAGATGAGCCTCTGCTAGTTCATCAATGATGACTTGAACTTTTATGGAATTTTATCCAATGAATTCGATGTCAAACTCCATCAACAACATGATCCATTTCATCGTGTGGCTACTATGATAAGTATGACTCATCATGTATCATAATGGATTATCCTTAGACACAACATACATCGTATTGCTCATCATGTAGTGGCATAGATTTTTTGTAGCAAACACCATTTCCAAGCATAGCTTCTCGACGTATGCATAGTTAAGGTCATAACTGACCAGGGTGCGGCTAAGATAGTAATTGGCCTATTCTTTGTGTAATTCATTTTTTTGGGATAGCATGGCACTCAGTGCCACCTCAGTAGCTAAGATGTATAAGTAGAATGACACTCCTAGTCTAGGTGGTGCCAATATGGGCGATGAAGCCAAGTATTGTTTGATGTTGTCAAAGGCTGACTGGCACTCATCATCCCAGTGAAATGCTACCCCCTTGTGTAATAATTTATTCATGGGTCGGCACTTGTCAGATAGCTACGTTATGAAGTGCTTGATTGATGCGACCTTTCCCTGCAGACTTTTGAGCTGCTTGATGGTGGTTGGGGGAAGCATTTCAAGGATTGCATTGACTTTATGTGGATCTACCTTTATTCCTCATTTGGAGACTATGAAACCCAAGAGCTTTCCAGATGTGACACCAAATACACACTTCTTGGGGTTTAATCTGACTTTATGTTCAATGAGGCAATCAAGGATCTTGCTTAAGTCATCGAGATGATTTGGGCGCAAAAGAGATTTTGCCAACAAATCATCCATGTAATCTTCCAAAGTTTTGTGTATGTGATCATGGAAGATGTATGTCATGGCACGTTGGTAGGTGGCACCAAAATTTTTAAGGCCAAAGGTCATGACATTATAACAAAATGTCCCCTAAGGCATTGTGAACACCATTTTTAGTTGGTCCTCGAGATTGATACGAATATGATTGTATCCCGAGAAACCATCCATGAGGGATAGAATTTCGTGGCCCACTATAGCATCTACCAATGCGTCGATGCTAGGCAAGGGGAAATCATCCTTAGGACTCGCTTTGTTTAGGTCTCAAAAATTGGTGCATATGCGAATCCTCCCATCAGGCTTCTTGACGGGCACCATGTTAGACAACCATGGTGGGTAATCCACGCAGATGACAAACTATGCATCCAACAGCTTTTATAACTCATGTTTGACCATTAAGGCTACTATTGGGTGCATCTTACATAGTTTTTTCTTGATTGGCTTGACTGTCGGATCAAGTGTCATATTATGTGTGACTAGCTACGGGTCTAGCCCCGACATGTCTTTGTAGGACCATGCAAAAACCTCCTTCTTCTCTATGAGAAGGGCAATGCAATCAGCTTGCTCTTTGGGGGATAGACTTACCCCCAGCTTGATGATTTGCAAATTCATTAGATCAAATCCGATGTCTATGTCAGTCATCTCTTCAAATGACATGTGGGACCCGTCCTCCAACTGGTGTGGAGTTGGGATCAGGTGGATATCATTTGCTGAATTTATATCTACGTTCAAAATTTCAAGTTCCTCTTTAGCATGGAAGACATCCTGAGTCTGTCCTGGGGTGAAATGGAACATCCCACCACAAGGCCAGTACTCTATGTTAGTATTACAATGGCACTGAGAGGGGGGGTGAATCAGTGTAATTCTTTAAACTTAAATTCATAGCTCTTAAAACTAAAATAATGAAACCTTAAAACTAGATAAAGCAAGTATCACTAGAGAACATCACACAACACAAGATTTAATGAGGTTCACCAATTTGGCTACTCCTCAAGAATGATTGCTTGGACTACCATCCAAATCTAGCCTTTGCAAAGCACCAACTTTACAATCAATTTACCAGCACCCACTAGAAGGAGCACCAACCCCTTATTTATCTACACCAATAGAAAGGAGCTCCAACCCCTTATTTATCTACACCAACAGAAAAGAGCACCAACCCCTAATTTACCAACACCTACTAGAAGGAGCACCAACCCCTGATGCCAAGCTGCAACCTGGACTTCAATTTTGAATCTAGAAGTTTAACAAAAAAATACCTTCACTTTTACAAGACCCTGACTGGTCTATTGCTTACCCAATCTCTCTCACTTTTTATGAAACAAACACATCTTCTATGATATACAGCCACACTTCACCTTCCTTGAGTCACTTCTCTACGCACCCTCTACACACTGTATTCATTCACTATGTGCCCTTACAGCTACACTTTGCATTCTTCTTTGCCCTTTGCACTCTCTGCACCTTCTGCTTTCTCTACGCAATCACATCCACACTTAGGACAATTCAACACAACTCTTCACTCACTTTGCACACTTTTCCATCATCTCGTCGCTTCTACACTTTTTGCGCTCTTACGACAACATTTCACACTTTGATATGCATTCAACGACTTACACACCTTCATTACAATTCTCCAAACAACCCTCCTTTTATAACAATATTTTCATGATGAAAACCCTAATCTTAGTCGGCTTGCATAACAAATGTAAACCCTAATCTTAGTCGACTGTCATCGATCTTAGTCGGTTTCAAATCATGAAGATATTTGGTAATTCCACCACTCAAATATTTCATTCAGTAACAGTCCTTATAGCCGCCACACTGACATTTGTTCACTCTTCATGTTTTAGCTGCATGAATTCACTCTATATCTGCCCCTGTAAATGTCGTAGAGATGTCGGTCCACTGTCATACTTCTCATTTTAGTTGGGTTCTTCTTCTTGTCTTGTGCACATACGACCTATCACGAAATCACAACATTTTTGCCTCTGAAGCTTCTTTTGTTGTTGCTGCGAAAACACATGTCGCGATATCACGACACTTTTTCTTTCTCCTTCTTTCTCATTGTATCGGACCGTGAAAAATCTACATGTCGTAATATCGTGACACCTTTTCTCCTTGCTCTTTCTGTTTGCATTGGACCGCAAAAATACAACATGTCACGATATCGTGACACTTTTTCTCCTTGCTCTTTCTCTTAGCTTTGGCCCACGAAAATACAACATGTCGCGATATTGTGACACTTTTTCTCCTTGCTCTTTCTCTTAGCTTTGGCCCGCAAAAATACATGTCGTGATATCGCGACACTTTTTCTCCTTGCTCTTTCTCTTAGCTTTGGCCCACAAAAATACATGTCACGATATCGTGACACTTTTGCCTCCGTACACTTTCTCTATTCTTATGTCGTGATATCGTGACATTTCTAATTCCAAAGACTTTGACTTTGTTTTTGTTGTGATATCACGACACTTCTACCTCCGTAGTCTTCAACTTAGCTTTTTTCACAAAATCGTGACACTTCTACTTCCGTACTTAGCTTCTTTGCTTTTGTCGCAAAATCGTGACACTTATGCCTTCGAAGTCTTCTTCTCTACTTTTGTTGTGAAATTGTGACACTTCTGCTTCCGTAGTCTTCAACTTAGCTTTTGTCATGAAATCGCAACACTTCTGCCTTTGAAGTCTACTTCTCTACTTTTGTCGTGAAATCATGACACTTCTACTTCCGTAATTTACTTCTTTACTTTTGTCGCAAAATCATGATACTTCTATTGTCAAAGTCTTCTTCTCTACTTTTGTCACAAAATCGTGACACTTCTACTTTCGTACTTTACTTCTTTGCTTTTGTCGCGAAATCGTGACACTTCTGCTTCTAAAGTCTTGCTTTCTGCTTTTGTCATGAAATCGTGACAGTTCTGCTTTCGTACACTTCCTCTCTTTCTTTTGTCGTGAAAATGTGACATGTCACAAAATCGTGACACTTTTCCAACTTACTTTCTCTCTCCTATTTTAGTCGCGAAAATGCAACATGTCGCGAAATCGTGACACTTTTCCAACTTACTTTCTCTCTCCTATTTTAGTCGTGAAAATGCAACATGTCACAAAATCGTGACACTTTTCCAACTTACTTTTTCTCTCTTGTTTTAGTCGCAAAAATGCGACATGTCGCAAAATCGCGACACTTTTCTTACTTGTTCTCTTTCTTCGAACTTGTCACAAAATCACGACACTTCTTCCTGCTTTCTCTTTTTCTTCCAACATGTCACGAAATCATGACAGTTTTTCCACTTGCCTTTTTCTCTTCCAACATGTCACGAAATTGCGACAGTTTTTCCTGCTTTCTCTTTCTCTTCCAACATGTCGCGAAATCATGACAGTTTTTCCTACTTTCTCTTTCTCTTCCAACATGTCACGAAATTGCGACAGTTTTTCCACTTGCCTTTTTCTCTTCCAACATGTCACGAAATCACGATAGTTTTTTTTTTTTTTTCTCTCTTCCAACATGTCACGAAATCACGACAATTTTTCCTCTTGCCTTTTTCTCTTCCAACATGTCGCAAAATCGTGAAAGTTTTTCCTGCTTTTTTTCTCTCTTCCAACATGTCGTGAAATCATGACAATTTTTCTTGCCTGCTGTATATGTCGCGATATCGCGACACTTTTCTTTCTTGTCTTTTTATTTGATTTTTTGCATATGGGCCACTTCGGTCTTCTTGGAAAATCACTGTACATACTCTGAGTAACCTTTGAACTCCTGTCTTATGCATCTAAATAGCTTTTGAACTTCCTGTCCACTACATCAATAGATCTATCTGACTGTGTTGACAACAATGACAATACTGTTGTTGCACCTTGCTCAACAATCTCCTCCTTTGGAATTGTTGGCAACACATGTGCAATTTCCTGTAACTCTTCTCCCCCTTTGACAATAATACCAAAGGGCTACTGCAGACTCCCCCTGAGTCCATGCACAACATTCTCAGGTAAAATTTATTACACGTAGCAAAAATCATGAACATGAGCAAAAAGATAATCAAATACTTAAATGCTCCCCCTGAGAATGTGATCCCTATAGCTAGTCAATTCTTGGGAAGTGTGACCACTCCCAATTTATTGTGAAGGTACTCAAATACTTCCTTGGGCAATGGTTTTGTGAAGATATCCACTACTTGATCTGTATTTGGAACAAAATCCAACTTAACCTCACCTTCTGCAACTTTCTCCTTCAAAAAGTGATACCTGATAGCAATGTGTTTTGTGCGTGAATGCATAACCAAATTCTTGGAGATGTTAATGGCACTGGTGTTATCACACTTAACTGATATTGGCTCATTGAAGCTAATACCAAGATCTTTCAAGGTTTGTTTCATCCATAATACCTACGTACAACATGTTGTCACTGCAATATATTTTGCCTCTACTGTCGATAAGGAAACTGACTCTTGTTTCTTACTGTATTATGCGATCAACCTATCTCCAAGATAGAATGCACCTCCACTAGTACTCTTTCTGTCATCGACACATCCTACCCAATCTGCATCTAAGTATGAAATAAGGGTGAAGACTTTACCTTTCGGATACCATAATCCATACTCCATAGTACCCTTGAATCCTCTTCACTCCTGTCACATGAGTCTCCTTGGGATTAGCCTAAAATCATGCTACCATGCATACTACTTGCAAAATATCCAGTCTGGTGGCTGTTAGGTACAGTAAGCTCCCAATCATAGATCTGTACATGGTTTGATCAACAGGTGGAGATTTGTCATCCTTGCTCAACTTGCAACCTGTCGTCATGGGAGTGCTAACTGGCTTACAATCCTCCATTGTGAAATTTTTAACATCTCTTTCACATATTTAACTTGAGAAATAAATATGCCTTTCTTATTTTGATTAACTTGCAACCCGAGGAAATACGAAAGTTCACCAATCATTGATATTTCAAATTCTTTCTGCATCTTATTTCCTAAACCTTTACACGACTCATCTTTGCTGCTGCCAAATATGATATCATCTTTCTTAAACCCTTGTTGAGTGAGATAGTTGTCTAGCCTTGCATACCATGCTTGGGGTGCCTTCTTCAAGCCATATATCTTCAACTTACAAACCAAGTTGGGATCATCACCAAGCTGGAAACCATCTGGCTACTCAATATAAACCTCTTCTTCAAGCTTCCCATTCAAAAATGCTGATTTCACATCTAAAAAAAAATTGTCAAGTGACTCACACTTGTACCAACTTTTGTCCAACACTATACCGACACTGCAATTTTACTGCCAACTCTATGCAAGCATCAAACACTATACCACAACACCAACCGAATCCCTTTTTACATTTTCAAATTGGTCTATGTTTTCTACAGTCACCGCTGGTCACACCTTACTTTCAACTGTTCGAATCAGGAGACAACATTTTTTCAGACACTTCACAGCCAACTATAGTGCACCTTACTCAAACTCATACTTCTGGACCTCGGATAGGTATGATTTACAAAGCAAAGTTGTTCATCTTGATGACCTAAACATGAATCAATAATCATACTTCAATATTTTTCACCACAACATCATAATAGATCTAACAATCTTCACGTCAATGTGTAGTTCACATACACATTGCTTTTATCGAAACACATATATGCGGCTAGGGCAACATTCTTTCACTAACCAAATTATTTGAACTGTAATAATCCTTAACTTTGGACAGTGGCAGTAAGAACCATCACTAGTACAACAATGACATATAGCAATACTACCAATAAAGACAACTCTTAATTTAATCACCACCCTTCACGATACTTCCACAAATAACTACATGAACTAAGAACACACTTTGACAACTATACGACAACTTCCCTGACTACTTGCATTTCATCCTCAGGTAATCAAAAAAATACATAGGAGCATTAAAATGAAACTTCAATATTGCTCCCCCTGAGGATGTGCTACCTAGAGTTGCTTAGTGCAATAGCGGAGTAGTCTCCTTCAGTCCAAGGAGACACGATTTCCTTTCTTCTATCTTTCTCCAAACTTTCTTGAACTCGGGCTTGGATTTTTCAACTACATCCCTGTTTTGCACCTTTTCGTGAACTCAAAAATTTCTCTTGTGTGGTTGTCTCTTGTGCATCCTTGATGAATGATTATTTTCCTTTCTTTTATGTACATGATTTATTCCCTATCTATGTTGCATTCTTTGCATTTGATGAAATCTAATTTTTTGCCTTAGATTAGATATAGAAGTGCTTGGACAAAACCTTGCTATGTGCCCATGACCATTACATTGAAAACATTGTACATAGTGTTCACTCAAAAATGTAGATGTATTTCTACCAGCATAACTCTTTGATTTATTATTCAATCCACAATAAATTACCTTATGACCATACTTGTTGCATCTAAAACAATAGCCATTAAAAGTATTATTATGAATAGAGTGAGAGTGATAGAACCTCTTTTTTTGTGGTTGCTTTGTTGTAGATATCCTTTGATATTTTCTTCCTTTTGAAGATTCAGCTTCAAACTTTTCTTGCTTTGATCCTTCAATAGTGAACTTCTTCTTCTCTCAGATTTGGAATATGAAGGTTGTTCAGCTTCATATCCAAGACCACGCTTATCCGTGGAGCTTCTTTGTTGGCTTATCATTTTATCTAGCAACTCTATGCTCTTGAATTTGATATTTGTATTGGCCTCTTCTAGTTGTTTCTTCAATAAAATAATCTCTTCCTCTTGTTTGCAGCAACCAATATCTTTCTCATTGATCTATGACCTGAGAGTTTCTTCAATCCTTTTGAATTCTTCTACCTGTACTTTCAAACTGGTTATTATTTCATTTGCATCCTCAAGCTTTCTTGAGATTTCCTTATTCCTTTTTCTTTATATCTTCAACTCATCCAGAGCTGCAATTAGTTCCTCTTTCAAATTTATTTCTACATCAATTTCTTCTTCATCACATTCCTGTTCTTTTTATGTTTCTTCTTCAAGTGTCATGAAAAGACCTCCACTTGTTTCCTTTTTAAAATCATCCTCTAGGACTTCATTAACTGTCAGCATATATGTCTCTATGTTCTCATCGTCATTCAACTTTAAAGCTTCGAACTGAGCTTGATGTGTTTGTAACTTGGCCTCCTTGATCTCATCGTCTCCTTCATGAATACTCCTTAGTTTTTCCCATATTTCTTTTGCCGTTTTACAACTCATGATCTTTACTAGTTCACTGTCTACTAATCCACACCTGATAGCATTCTTTGCTTTTGAGTTATTCTCAAACAAATTCTTAGTGGCAGCATCGGTTGGAGGAGTGATGGGTATTGTGTATTCACTATCTACTAAATCCCAGATGTCGTATCCTAAAGCATAAAGATATGTTTGCATCCTGATTCTCTAGATCGCATAATTAGTTTCATCAAACAAAGGTGCTTTGTTTGATGAGAAGTCTTTAACCTTTTCTGGTTCAATTTTCTCTTCCACAAGAACTGAAACTGACTGAGATGCCATTTTGGAGGAGGATCTATTCTTCTTACCCATTGCATACTAATCCAAGATCAACCCTAACTGATTTAGCCTGAGAAGGAAACTTGGCTCTGATACCAATTGTTAGTCTTACAATGGCACTAAGAGGGGGGTGAATCGAGTGTAGTTCTTTAAACTTAAATTCATAGCTCTTAAAACTAAAATAATGAAACCTTAAAACCAGATAAAGCAAGTATCACAAGAGAACATCACACAACACAAGATTTAATGAGGTTCACCAATTTGGCTACTCCTCAAGAATGACTTCTTGGACTACCATCCAAATCCAGCCTTTGCAAAGCACCAACTTTACAATCAATTTACCAGAACCCACTGGAAGGAGCACCAACCCCTTATTTATCTGCATCAATAGAAAGGAGCACCAACCCCTTATTTATCTGCACCAACAGAAAGGAGCACTAACCCCTGATTTACCAGCACCTACTGGAAGGAGCACCAACCCCTGATGCCAAGCTGTAACCTAGACTTCAATTTTGAATCTAGAAGTTTAACAAAAAAATACCTTCACTTTTACAAGACCCTGACTGGTCTATTGCTTACCCAATCTCTCTCACTGTTTATGAAACAAACACATCTTCTACGATCTATAGCCACACTTCACCTTCCTTGAGTCACTTCTCTACACGCCCACTATGCACTATCTTCATTCACTCTACACCCTTACAGCTACACTTTGCGCCTTCTACTTTCTCTACACAATCACAATCACACTTAGGACAATTTGACATGACTCTTCGCTCACTTTGTGCACTTTGCCATCATCTCACTGCTTCTGCACTTTTTGCGCTCTTACGACCACATTTCATACTTTGATACACATTCAACGACTTACACACCTTCATTACAATTCTCCAAACAACCCTCCTTTTATAAAAATATTTTCATGATGAAAACCCTAATATTAGTCGGCTTGCATAACAAATGTAAACCCTAATCTTAGTCGGCTATCATCGGTCTTAGTCGGTTTCAACTCATGAAGATATTTGGTAATTCCACTACTTGAATATTTCATTCGATAACAGTCCTTGTAGCCGCCATACTGACATTTGTTCACTCTTCATGTTTTAGCTGCATGAATTCACTCTATATCTACCCCTGTAAATGTTGTAGAGATGTCGGTCCACTGTCATACTTCTCATTTTAGTTGGGTTCTTCTTCTTGTCTTGCGCACATACGACCTATCATGAAATCGTGACATTTTTGCCTTTGAAGTTTCTTTTGTTGCTATTGCCGCAAAAACACATGTTGCGATATCACGACACTTTTTTTTCTCTCTTTCTTCTTGTATCGGACCGTGAAAAAGCTACATGTCATGATATCATGACACCTTTTCTCCTTGCTCTTTCTGTTTGCAATGGACCATGAAAATACATGTCGCGATATCGTGACACTTTTTCTCCTTGCTCTTTCTCTTAGCTTTGGCCCATGAAAATACAACATGTCGCGATATCACGACACTTTTTCTCCTTGCTCTTTCTCTTAGCTTTGGCCCACAAAAATACAACATGTCATGATATTGTGACACTTTTGCCTCCGTACGCTTTCTCTATTCTTTTGTCGCGATATCGCGACACTTCTACTTCCAAATACTTCAACTTTGCTTTTGTCATGATATCGCGACACTTCTACCTCCATAGTCTTCAACTTAGCTTTTTTCATGAAATCACAACACTTCTACTTCTGTACTTAGCTTCTTTGCTTTTATCGCAAAATCATGACATTTTTGCCTCAGAAGCTTCTTTTTTTGTTGTTGTCACGAAAAAACATGTTGCGATATCATAACACTTTTTTTTCTCTCTCTTTCTCCTTGTAACGGACCGCAAAAAAGCTACATGTTGTGATATCGTGACACCTTTTCTCCTTGCTCTTTCTCTTTGCATTGGACCGCAAAAATACAACATGTGATATCGTGACACTTTTTCTCCTTTCTCTTTCTCTTAGCTTTGGCTCGCAAAAATACAACATGTCACGATATCGCGACACTTTTTCTCCTTGCTCTTTCTCTTAGCTTTGTCCCACAAAAATACAACATGTCACGATATCGCGATACTTTTTCTCCTTTCTCTTTCTCTTAGCTTTGGCCCACGAAAAATACAACATGTCACGATATCGCGATACTTCTGCTTCCAAAGAATTCGACTTTGCTTTTGTCACGATATCGTGACACTTCTGCCTCCGTAGTCTTCAACTTAGCTTTTGTCATGAAATCACGACACTTTTGCTTTCGTACTTAGCTTCTTTGCTTTTGTCATGAAATCGCGACACTTCTACCTTCGAAGTCTTCTTCTCTGCTTTTGTCGTAAAATCGTGACACTTCTACTTTCGTAGTCTTCAACTTAGCTGTTATCCCAAAATCATGACACTTCTGCCTTCAAAGTCTTCTTCTCTGCTTTTATCATGAAATCGTGACACTTCTGCTTTCATAATTTACTTCTTTACTTTTGTCGCAAAATCGTGATACTTTTGCCTTCGAAGTCTTCTTCTCTGCTTTTGTCATGAAATCGTGACACTTCTGCTTCTGTACTTTACTTCTTTTCTTTTGTCATGAAATCATGACACTTCTGCTTTTGAAGTCTTACTTTCTGCTTTTGTCATGAAATCACGATAGTTTTGCTTTCGTACGCTTCCTCTCTTTCTTTTGTCACAAAAATGCGATATGTCACGAAATCGTGACACTTTTCCAACTTACTTTCTCTCTCCTATTTTGCGACATGTCACAAAATCGTGACACTTTTCCAACTTACTTTCTCTCTCCTATTTTAGTTGTGAAAATGCAACATGTCGTGAAATCATGACACTTTTCCAACTTACTTTCTCTCTCTTGTTTTAGTCACGAAAATGCGACATGTCACGAAATCGTGACACTTTTCTTACTTGTTCTATTTCTTTGAACTTGTCGCAAAATTGCGACACTTCTTCATGCTTTCTCTTTTTCTTCCAACATGTCGTGAAATCGTGATAGTTTTGCCACTTGCATTTTTCTCTTCCAACATGTCGTGAAATCGTGACAATTTTTCCTGCTTTCTCTTTCTCTTCCAACATGTCACGCAATCGCGATAGTTTTTCCACTTGCATTTTTCTCTTCCAACATGTCACGAAATTGTGACAGTTTTTCTTGCTTTTTCTCTCTCTTCCAACATGTCACGAAATCGCGACAGTTTTTCCTCTTGCCTTTTTCTCTTCCAACATGTCACGAAATTGTGACAATTTTTCCTACTTTTTCTCTCTCTTCCAACATGTCACGAAATCACGATAGTTTTTCTTGCCTATTGTATATGTCGTGATATCGCAACACTTTTCATACTTGTCTTTTTCTTTGATCTTTTACATATGGGCCACTTCGGTCTTCTTGGAAAATCACTGTACATACTCTGAGTAACCTTTGAACTCCTATCTTCTGCATCTGAATAGCTTTTGAACTTCCTGTCCACTGCATCAACAGATCTATCTGACTGTGTTGACAACAATGACAATACTTTTGTTGCACCTTGCTCAACACTCTGATGGGGATGGTGGTGTGTCAACGCGATCCCATTCTATAGCATCTAGGTCTAGATGCAATGACCGTGTTTGGTCTGCTGGGTTATGGATGGGGGTGGTTAAGTCAATGGAGATCATGTTGATGAAATAATTTTGGTCTCCATTACCGTGGGTGTGGTGACTCGGACATCCTAGGTGATATTTGTGCTCCGGATTTGGCTTTGTGGATATTGACATAAATGGATCGGCCCTATGTATGGATAAAAGGATAGGATCTACCCTTGGCACTAATGGCTCTATATGGTCTTCGGGAAGAAGATGTTCTTTATATACTTGAAGTGGTGGGTGCAATAGTTGGTCCAACTGCACCTGGTTTAGGTGCCACCTATGCCTTGGCCCTATGTGTAGCTGCTCAAACATGTCGTCTATGTCCATGGGGTATTGTTGTTGTTGCATATGATTGAGATATGCTATCTCAGTTTTGTCCTCATAATCGCTATCAAATATCCATAGGCCTTCGTTGGCTCCAACAACTGTTTGTGACATGTGAGGCTTGTATTGCTTGAGCAAATTGATCTGGTCCCATCAAGGTTGTTCCGCTCTCTACGGGGGGACCTGATTCTATTGAGGTGGCATATGCTCGATTGGAGCATCCAAAGGAAACATTGTCATGAAGCTCTCCTAATAATCATCTATGGGGGTCACTTATGAATGATTGCTATCAGATTTGAAAGGGTCCCAAGGCGCTACCTCATACTCTGACTTGTCTTCTGAAGACCCTTCTTGGCCTTGTCTATATCCCTTGTGTAGGTGAGTCCTTAAACTTTATCCTTTCTCAATTAAAGGGAAAGGGTTGTTAAGGTCAACAAGGTTGGTTATTAGAAATGGGAGGTAATCCCCCAATGTATATGTTGTGTTAGGATTAGCATATGGATCTAATGCCAACCCATCCTTGTTGCCTATCCCTAGGCATTGCATTTTCTCTACCAAGATTTCGAGGGGCAGGGGGTGGTTGAACCCTACTCCTGACTTATCATATGGCATTTGATATCTTGGTTGGCAAATAACGTGCACTCCTTGCTCATACCTGCCCAACCCATATCCATGCCAATTACAATGGCCAAGATATCTCAAAGCAAAGTCTGGGTTGGACAAATAGTTTATGTCCTCAGCAAAGGGCTCTTCATCTTCTTCTTCTTGCATGTAAGGTTCAATGCCATTATCGATGCCCCCATAAACAAAGTTTGTCTTATTGGGTGGGTAGCCTAGAGGAACCACAGTGCCTATGGGGAGGCGAGGTCTCCCCATGTCCTGTATGGACTCAAGTGTGGGTGTTGCTACAATATTTTGCACTAGATGCTCCCCCAGGCCCGTATTGGCCATCTCAACGGTGATATTTGGCGGTGGAGGGGGAGGGAATGGGAGTTCTTCCTGGGTCCACTCCATGTAGGGTGAACTAGGTGTCTCGAATTCCATTTGGCTAGGCATATTTTTGGTAGAGATGGTTGAGACTAGGGGCGGTGCCTCTTCTAGGGGTTTCTTCCCCTTGTCCTTCGGTGTGGCCATCGTAGGTGGCATTTTTGGTGAAGGACCAAATGATGAAGATGGACCCGACTGGTGATTTGATGGACTTAACAGTGGGGATGCATGCAGAATCAGACCCTTTTTAGATGGATTCAATTGAAAATCCAAATGTGTCGATGGAAGGGTCAATTGCAGCATTAGTTGCACCGTATTGCAATACTTGAAGGGCTCTAAGTCTACCAAGACTACATGCACCTGCCCTTCGAATGTGTACTTTAGGCACTAATGAGCTATCGAAGGGACACACTTCATGTCCCTAATCCAAGGCCGACCTAGCAAGATATTATAGGCCATCTCACCTTCCAAGATGTGGCACAACGTAGGAATAGTCTTTTGTCCCACTTGGATGGGCAAGACAATTGTGCCAACCATCGAGCATATCGCATCATTAAATGCTTGAAGGGTATAGGTGGAGGCCATGATGTGAGATGCTGGCAACTTGAGGTGTTTCAATGCCGCTATTGTAATTATATTACTAGACGAGCCAGTGTCCACCAACACCCTTTTGTATGGAATCCCGTTGACCCACGCAATGACGTGCAGGGGTGGATCTTCCATATCACCAGTCACTGATTGTAGTTCATCTTCTCTAAAGGTGATGACTGGTTCTATACATTGTTTTACATGTCCCACAAATTTGTTGAAAGATTTTGCTTCATGGGGCTACAGCTCGATGGCTTTTAATATCTCCATTAGAGCCTCTCGATGGGGCGATGATTTTTGAATGAGATCGTAAATGGAGAGCCTAGCCAACGTGGTCCTTAGACTTTGGGTAAGTATAGTCCGAATCATGGCCACTGGTCTAGGCGAGGGAGGTTATGTAGGGTGCTGTTGAGGTTGTGACGTTGATGGAGTCTCTCCTGTGGCCACCGTGGGGGCAGCTCCTGGGTACCTCTTGTTCCTAGTCACTATACTTATCATCCCTACATACCCATGCATGGGGTAGTTATGTGTCACCTCATTGACTTGAAGGTTTTTTGCCTGCGTATCATGGGCAAGCAGGGGGTCTTTGAAGACTCCCATATGTTGGTTGTTTGGCATTATGGGGTTATCCATTGCCAGTGTCTTGTTGTCTATTAGGTCTTGCACAAAGCTCTTGAACTTCCAACATACGTAAAGGTCATGTCCTTTATGCCTATGAAATCTATAGTATAAGTCTTCCCTATAGCCCTTAGGTTTTGGCATGTTGGGGTCTATGGGTCGACTTTCTGGTAGGTGTATCAAGTTTACCACGGACAAACGGTTAAACAAGGAGTCTTTGGACTTTGTAAAGGGTGTGAACTGTCACCTAGGGTGACGCTGCTGATTTTGCTCTTGCCAATGATTCTCCTTCTCATAGTTGTCAAGAGGAACTACCTGATAGTTATAGCTTGTGAGGACTGTGTTGCTTGTGTAGGCTTCATCATGTTTATAGCAACCTGATTGATCGTAGTGGGTTTCGATTGTGTGGTCCCTATTTTGGTGTTTTTAGGCCACTCTTTCTTCTTTGGCTTGGCAATCTCGCCATCATGTATCTTGATCTCCTCAATGATTCTGGCTTGCACCAGGGCTTCCTCAAGAGTGGCATATTGTTGCAGCTGCAATAGCATGGAGATCGATCTCAAACAACTCTTTGAGAACATTTGGGTCAAGTCGGCCATAGGAGGGAGGTAGGGCAGCTTTGAAAGCAACGTCCTCCACTAATTTCCATAAGCTGCCATGGTTTCTTCCCCATACTACCTGAGGCTAGCTAGGTCACTTAGTGATGCCTTCTTAGTGTTGAAGATGAAGCATTTGAGGAATGCGTCCACTAGCTGATCCAAGTTACTGATGCTATGTTTTGGCAAATGAGTGAACCAATCCAAGGTAGGGCATGCGAACATGGTTATAAATGTTCTTAGCAACAAAGCATCGTTATCATGAATGCCAAAGCATTGGCTTAGGAATCTAGTCACGTGCTCTTGGGCATCCTCCTCCCCTCTAAAGAGTACCAACTAGGGCAGTTTAAAGTGTTCAAGGTATGGGGGTACTGGCATTGATGGATGCACAGGGTGACTGCGGAGCTGGCATAAAGTGGGCTTTTGCGGCCTAGAAGTCTTGGTCTCGACAGATTCTAAGCACTCTAGTAGCGCTTTATATGCATCAGAGGATTTGATCTCTTCCTCCTTGGTTTGTTCCCATTGTGGGTTGCAAGGAACTTGAGGCCTATGGAGGGGTAGCCGGATAGCATCCCCCTTGCCTTGGTAGGGCATTTCAGCCCACTCTTCTTCTTGCTCATACTCCTCATAGGCTTCTTGAGGAGTTCCTAGGTGATACCTATAAACATGGGTGGGTACCCATAGAGGGTGCCCATCATTGTTTCGGGGAGTGGCCTCCTGCTCAGGTCTAGGAGGTCTTGGAGGTAATATTTGATAATGTTGCGGAGACCTGTCTCGCACCAAGGGGTTGTGCCTCTCATACAACTCTATCTTATGCTCGTGAGGGGTTGGGACCCTCTTAGGCATAGTGTTTTGGAGCAATTCGTTTGTCTAACGTTGAATGCACTCTTTTCTAAGGCGATACAAGTGCTCTAACTGTAGTTGATCTTGCTTGAGCTACATTATTTGTGCTTGGTGGGTGGCATGTTTGGCAAAGGCCAAGTCAATTTGTTCTACCATCTTGTGTTTAGGTATCCTAGATGCCTCTCCTACATGTCTATCTCGATTGTGGTGATCCGAGATCTCTATGGGTCTCTTTCCTCTATCGAGGTTAGCGGAATTCACCCAAGGCTCTGGCCTCAGTGGGTGATATTGATACATAGCAAGTGTGGAGGTGCATTGCTCCCACATTGTATACTGCTCTTGAGGAATGTAGTGGTCTTCCTCGTGCTCCCTTTCGTATGTGTAAAAGGGGCAGGCAGAATTGGCTTGCCCTGTCTGAAGAGCCTTGTGCTCTGTATTTGGCCTATTGTTTTAGACAATAATAAGGGGTAAAGGAGGGATGACGTAATCATGTGGCCCCTCCTTATGGACCCTATTTTGCTCTAGCACTTCATCGCACGATGGCCACTCATAACAAGCATCTAAAGGAGCCCTCCCATCTATGTTAAGTGCCACGTGTATGGCCTCCTCCTAAAAGGGTCTATGATGAGTGGGAGTGCCCCTCAAATGGGTGCCTCTATAGTCCCATTCTGTAATGGCATGATGTGGAATATCTTGTGGGTCAGGCCACCAAGGCGGTATAACCAAGTCCTCGGGACTATATCGAAGGTGACTTGTGCCCCTTTGTACACTTTTTGTAGCTTCGGTCTGTGATTGGGCTTGACTACGAGTGTACACCATGGTGGTGTTTCTCTAAATATGTGTACATTTTTATCTTCTTTACAATTTTTTATGCTACACTAAACAAAAGGGAAACACACAATCAAAGCAATGATTATCTTGATTATGGATTAGAAGTGTGCCCTAAATATGGTTCAGTGTGTTTTTATTTTTTGTTTTGAAAACCTTGTAAAGAAATTTTTGTTTGTATATGCAGTATGAGGGCTCTTATATCTCCCGAAATGGTCGCCCCTTCAATATACCAATGCCAGGCCGTTATACCGAACCTCTCTATATACCCGCCCTTACGTGAGGGAGACTATTGGTACGTGAGAGTAGAACAGTATGTGGAACATAGGTGGTACAAAAGGGGAATCACTCTATTTTGACACCTACCATAGAAGACTTATCCTCATGCACTGGGAATCACCCCAGCTACACTTGGTCAGCTTTCGTTAGGATTTACGCCTAGCAACAGTAGCGATCGGGGTTATGTATGCAAAAATTCAAGCCAAGGTGGTGATGAAATCCACCATTGGTCTTGATCAAGGGTTGGGGTTTTACGACCAATGCCTTGATGTTCAAATTATCTCATGGTGTGTGGGGTTCTTTTTACTTGTGAAAAGAAAGAAAAACATGCAGTAAACTCTCCTATGAAAGAAAATAAATAGAAAATGACAGAGACAGAAAACATAAAATGATAGAGGATGATCAGAACCCCTACCTCTTCTCTGCCCAAATCGAAGGCCTCTGAGTTTCTGCTCTAAAACTGCACAAAGAGCTATTCATCCCGGGGTGAGATGAATAACAGATCTGTATTCATCACAATATGAGACGAATTCCTATTCATCCAAGGGTGGCACGAATTCCAGCTCTGTATTCGTTACAGGATGGAACGAGCAGCAGTCCAATGCTTGAAAGATTGATACCTGCAAGAAAAAACACACAAATTTTGATCAGAAATTTGATCTCAAAATCAAGGTACAGGGGTCCCACTGTGATCGCCATTGAAAGCACGAGGATACAAAAGCAAAACAGAATGGGAAAATGTAACGCTAAGTCCTATGAACGAGAATGCATGAAAAGAAAGAAAACCAATGAACTGAAACGATATTAAAAGCAAGTGTAAAATTGTGGCCATTTATTTTATTAATTTTCTCCAAATTGAGTTACAATACGTCTCCTCCATTTTCAGGGGCTAGGAGCATCGGACATATTTTGATTACACCATGAATGATATATTCCCCTTTGAGATCTTCCGCGTGCCCACATTAAAAATGGGTGGACCAAACATCATCGCCGCTTGTGTGAATATGTCTATGGTTCCTTGATGCCCCTTTGGTGTCGAGATCCTACATTCAGAGAAATAGTAAATGGTTAGTAGCACCTGTGGATGGAGAGAAACATGTGATCCCCAAGGCCTACGATAAGTGCATACATAAAATAAATAAAACGATACCTAAAACATATCAGAATGAGCTAAAAATTTGACAAAAGCAATAAAACATTCCCAAGAAGCCATTGCAAAAGGAACATTTCAGAAATCTTGCACAAATTTCTAATCGCTCCGGGGTGGGACGATTAGGACTATCATAACCTGTCCGAAAGCCACCTCCTAAATGTCTGGTCTAGAGGCCTCCAAAACACCTACAAAGTTGGGGTTAGGTAAAATGGGGCATTTTGGGATGACCCAGATGGTTGGATTTGGCTAATTTGGCCTCGATTTCCCTATATCCGATGACACTCCCTATATGTTAGCGAAAGCGAGAAATGATAAAATCACAGCCAAAACTTGTCAGAATCACATGAAATTTAAATGACAACATATGTTAGTGACCTAGAATCAAACGCAAAAGAAAAATCATGGAAATATACCATAAATTTCTAATATCTCCAGGGTGGGGTGATTAAAACTGTAATAGTGCGGGGGGCGCCTGGTGGCAGGACACCCACCGTTTGGGTCTCAGTTTTGGCACCAATCCACTTGGGATGGGTCCAAAACCTCTTATGGGGTTGTGTCAAAAAATTTTGTGGGGTATTGTGGTTAAATTTTTGGTTTTGGGTCCAGATTGCGCTTCCAATAATCACCCAATAATCTCCCTTCCAAAAGAGATATCAAGGATGTAGAAGCACAAACGGTGGGTGAGGATGTAATTCAAAAGCACTTCGTTGCTCCAAATGCTCCTCCTGTACTTTTTTTGGGGGTGAGAAGACTCACCAATTTATAGACCTAGGGTCTCTCTCTTTGAATGCACATGCGAGGGTGCCACTTGAGTTGCTTGTCCTATTTTGGGATAAAATATTCTTCCCTGATTTAGAGTCTCCTTGCATGAGGCCTCCAAAATCAAGGTATGCATGACTGAAGTCTCTCTCTCTGATTTGAAGTTGTTCCTCACAATTGCATGTCCTAAAGTTGCAGTTAGTGGCAGACCTGTCGAGGTTTGACTTTTGCTAGTCAAACCTGCTATTCGCCCCACCCTGGAGTGAATACTTCTAATCGTCTCAGGGTGGGACGAATACTAGTTTGTAATCATCCCGAGGTGGGATGAGTAGAGAGAAAAGTGCTAAAAAGGTGCCAAATTGACCTCTAACCTTCCAAACTATTGTGGGAGTGGTTACGACCACTGTTTAACCTCTTGGGGCTGCCCTAGGGGATATGTATGTCACTTCGACCAGTGTTTGTAGCCACATAATTATATTGGTGTTGTTTTGGTTTCTACACTAAGTCAACCACAACTATTTCTTGCACTATTGTCACCTTAGGAGCTCTGTGCAATCTCATCAGTACATTTTTAATGACTCCAACTATTTTGACAGGCGTTCCATCTAGTTGTAATACTCCAAGACAATATTGGGTATACTCCATACCCATATCTTCATAGACTACTTTAGGCATAACTATAGTTGATTCTCTTGAGTCAATCATACAATTTATGACTACCCAACCTTCCATTATTAAAGATATATAGAAAGGGGGAGGTTTGTTATTTAAAATAGTAGGTGTCATTTCTTTCTTTTTTGATGGTATACTAAGTATTGTTGTGGCCAATCTACTTTGAGTATTTTTGTTGAGAGAAGCTTTAAGCAGGTCAATATGACCAGGGATGAACAAAGTGTCATATAGGCTAGCTTTAGAGGGGATCCTTTTCATTTCTTCAACAATGTTGTATTCATATTTAGTCAATGAGAGTCTTTCCAGTCATCTTTCTTGCTCATTGTATCTTCTTTTATATTATTGTGTGACCTCTAATATTTATATTTTTGTAATAGAGAGGAACATCAGTATTTCTTGATCTTCATCCTTGGATCTTATTCGGTCTCCTTATGTTTCCTTTTTCGGTCTCTTAGGGAGACTATCTATCTTCTCTTTACCCTTTTCTTAAGGGATAGGGAAGGTGTTACTGCTCTAAGGAAGGGGATCAACTTTCTTCTGAGAAGGCAATTGGAATTTTCCCATTTTTTAAAGGTCTACTTGTAAGGCTTTCTTCCCAGATCTTGTCATAACAGTAATTGGGCTCTCTTCAGCTGATTCTTTCCCAACCATGATTTGATCAAGTTTCCAGAACATATTGACTCTTCCCTTTTTATTCCTCTTAGCTTGATCCATAGCTTGTTGAACATGGTGTTGGTACATCACATAATACTATGAATCATGGGGGTAATTACATACTAAACACCAAATATTCGTTAGGGTGGTATCTAAATAACATTCTAGTTCCTCATACACTGCACTCACCCTGAATCTAGTACTATTACTCGGGCTAGGTCTCTGATATTTGTTTACATATGGGAATATCCTTTGTTGTAACCTTTATTGATCTCTCTTTTCCATTGAATTCATTCTATTACTCAGAGTTTTCAAAGTATTTTGTATATCTAGGATAGCAAAAAACTCTTGAGATGGTTGAGAAGGAAGGGGAGGAAAAGGAGTTGTAGAGGTTATAGGCTTGGGTTGAGGGATTGCATTCATCTGTGGATATGGGGACGATAAAGAAAGTGGGTCTAGGAAATATGGGTTGGCTGCTAGACTTTGAATATTAGTGGTTTCTATGTTATAAGGTAACACTATTTTGGGAGGAAGTATTCCATTGGGAGGAAGTATTCCAACATTGATTAGGGTGTTTTCAGCATGAACTGTTGCATTATACACTTGGGGGAAGGTTTCTACTCCTGATTTTTGTGTCTACAAACCAAGATCTGATCCAAGGTCTCAAATATAATACAAATAGGCTAAACATGTAGTTATTCTAGTTGTGGGGGGAATCCTTTTCCATGTTTTGATAAATATCAAATTGAAATTTGAGATAGTTTCTTGTTGAGTTTTCTGCATAGATGTAAACTAATTAAGCAGAGAAAGGGATCAATAAATTCGTTAAATTCTTCCACAAAATTCTCTTCTAAAGCTTAATAATAAGTGATGGTATTATCCTCCAGAGTCCTAAACCAATGTAATATATTTCCTCTAAAAGATAGGGCTAGAATTCTGATAATAATATTTTCTTCTTTTATGTTGTGGATTGCTGCCAGATTCAAGATATCCTGACAATGCTCGTAAGCTATTTTCCTAGATCCATCATAAGTGGGAATAGCCTTAGATATAGCATGGGGAATGGCATCCATTTGGGCTAATCTAAGGGGATTGGTTGTGTTCCAGCTAGGGTACTTCTGTAATGGCTGATTAGGAGCCACATTTTGTGTCATATTTCCTGTTGTAGGTCTTATTAGGGGAACTATTGGATTTTTTTCCAGAAGCTCTTCCTCTTCGATAAAATCTTGATCTAAAATTTTGGTAAGAGAAGCCTCTCTGCAAGGTAACTCACATTAAAGTAGGAATTAGGGTTATTTATTTTGAAAGACCTGGTATACATGAAAGGGCATTGGTCTACCAGAATAATTCTTTTTCTGGGTCAAATGACCAGGGAGTCACTAGGTGAAATTTCTTCTCTCTGCTTATAAGGTCAAGATAATTCACCAAAACTTGATTCCTTCAGGTTGAGGTAACAATACTCATTTGATGGGTTTCATTTTCCTTGTGAAATGGTCCCATCGGGCGTGCCAAAAACTATTGGGCACTAAATTGCACCAAGTTTTCACTTGATACTATGGTTGTCTATCTTCCTAGTTTTTATTCAAGCTTACACCCAATAGCTATAGCTCAGAACTAAACATTGGATGGACCAAAATAGATTTTTCAATCCAACCTCCAAAGTAGGCTGGTTCCTTGTCAACTTAGCAAGATGTTGACACAATTATGCTCACTTAGGGTTTGAAGGTTAGGGTAAGAAAATGTTAGGGTTAGAGAAATGTGAACAATGATGGACAGATAGGCTAACATTGCACCACAATAGAAAGCTCCCAAAAACCAAACAAAAGATACATAACTTAGACCAAAATTATCTCAAATTAGATTATTCCTCATTCATTAATGCACAATAGAGAAATATTACAACGAGTAATTTCAATATCCAGACAATGATAATCCAAATAACAAAATTCACCAATACCTATATTTCATAGAAATGCACTCTCTAAAAATACATAATAAACTCAAAATCATATTTAAATTACTTTAAAAACTATTAATCCATTAATTAGGCACAAACCAACCATTTAAGCATTCACAAAAATACAACTAAAGAATTTAAACCTTTGATATCAAGCATGAGAACATAGATTTGAGGCAAAGATCAATGTAATGCACCTTCCATTAGCTTTCAGGAATATTTACAGTAGCAAGGCAAACACACTAGAGCCGACCCTTAAAAATGAGGGTTTGACCTCTATTTATAGTTTTTGCTAAATTACAAGGAACATTACAAATATTTCATTTTAACAACACAGTAGAGAGATCTAGCTAGAATTTTCTTACTGGTTCATCCTCTAGGAAATCTAATAAAACTGGTCCACCATGGTAGCTCAGGGTATCTGAAACTTGCTAGTCACTCAACAAAACTAGATTTCAGGTCATTGGAAATAATGCATTGCCATCAATTTTTCTTGGAGGCTATCTACCATCATTGATTTGTAATTGCCTCTAGTTCGATCTTCTGGAAAACCCTCGATGCTTCATCTTCCTCTTCCAACTAACTGTTCCAATATCGATGAAGAAATGTTTTTAAATACCTAATATTTATCAACACAACCTCCACTATTGATCTCCCTCATCATATGGTTTATATTTAATATGATACAAGATTTATTAAAATTTTAGGGAGAACACAATGCCATTCCACTTTAAAATGCTGGTGACATCATCCTTCTTTATCAGAACTGTGAAATCATCAATCTGGACTCCTAAAAGCTGAGCAGGATCAAATATGCTCTTTGTTCTTTAGAATATTTTATATTTCGTAGGGTATCCTTCAATCCGCACTTTTTATCACTGACGTCATCTCTTCCTTATAAATTTTACGAATCCCATTCCAGGTAGAACAAGTGCATTAGAATGTGGTCACAAATATGGACCTGCCATGGTGTGAAGTAACTCTTTTTCTATTCTTAACAATCTTCAGAATAAAACATTCTGCTTTGTCACCATTCTGAAAAGGAGAAGTCAAAGTCACATTTAGTCACGAATCCGCATCCGCTTTGGCCATAGATTTTCATTTTGTCACCGTTTCGGGCATAAATACTCCATGGATTTTCTAGAATCAGACCTTCTAAAACTTAGTCATTTTCAAGTTTCCAATCCACACTTTTTTATCGCTGATGTTATATTTTCTCAAAATTTTTACGGATTTGAGATGCGTCGCTAGTCTAAAACTGAAGACAAATCTCACAGAATCACTTCATTCATGAGAATTGACTAAGTTTCGGGCGGGTTCATATCTTCTATTGCGGATCCGCTCCAGAATACACTGCAATGGGTGCAAAATGAAGATTTTTCTACTTAGACAAAAGTTTGCAAAAAATTAGCTTATGTTCCAACGACGTCTCTAACCTGGGAAAAAGTGTGTCTACATGGTTAGAGACCTCCCCTGTTGGAGATCTCCCAAATTGGGATGATCTCCAACCTCCCAACCTCTTTCCTATGCCTATTTAATCTTAGGCCCTCCCCTTGACATTCCCTTGGCTGAATTTTTTTACACTTCGAGTTTTACATGCATTAGAATATCCTAGACTATTGTTTGCCTTTGTCCCTTTTCAAATTTTCTTGCAAGAACTTTGTTATTCTTTAGTCGGAGCAAGCTCAGATCGTCGCAGATGATCCTGTCCAATTCGAGACGATTTCGTACCAATCCGAGATGATTTTGACTGCAGTCAACATTGGGGGCAATCAGTGCCCTGAGTTTGCATTCTTTCTCCATTATTTACTGTTTTGCTTTTCATTAGTTAAACTTATTATTATTTTGCATCCCGAAGTTCACCCATATAGTCTTAATGCATAATAAAATCATAAATTGTCATTAAATCATTGTAATGCACTCATTTTTTTGTTTATTATTATCATTTTAATATTATTACTATCATTTTACATCATTGCCCTCTGTTGGCATAGCTGCATTTTTTGTATTTTGTATCTATTTCTTTGATTGCAGGTCTCTGACGAATTCGTCAGATCTCAGACAATCCTATCAGATCAGAGGCGATCTTGACTGCTTCAAGAATCAGAACCTCCATCAGACATCCGGATCAGGTATGGCTCTTTAATCTAGCTTATTCTCTCTATTTTCTATTCAAATCTATTTTTTGTATTCATTTAAATTTGCATTTCATATAGAACAACTTAAATTCATTTGGCCAAACCTAGGAGTTGAATGATCAAACATAAAATTGAACACATCAAACACATTCCCAACCTAGGCATGGAGATTGCCACCAAATGTTTCATGGTGAACCCACCATCCGTCAAAAAATCACCTTAATACACCTCCCCCAAGATGCGGGACCTTCGAAAGGCCTCTTAGTCCGAGGTATTGTCCCATCCTTCCCGCATCCCCCTTCCGGGCGTGGATCCTTTAGCATGAAGGTATGGGTGCGGAAAATTTGGAACGATACATTTTGGTGAACCCGACGTGAAACTAAAACCTTTTGAAAACAAAAAACAAAAAAAAAAACAAAAAAAAAACAAAACATAGATGCATTTCAAATCATTAGAAAACTACTAAGTTGCATATCATGTCTAGATGGTAGCTCCTAAGAAAATATTAGCCGTCACTATAAATGTTGAAAACCAATTAGCAGCCATAGAAGTTAATTATGTGCTTAGTGTGCCTAAAATAGATAGAAACCAACTTTTGTGGAAAGAACTTGATAGGAGACTAGGTATCATTTCATCTAGGTCAACAGAGCTTAAACAAATCAAGAGGCTTGTCCTAGATAGAATCTTGGTTCCTCATCAACTCATTTTTTATCATGAACTTTAGAGAGCCTGCCATAGGTGGTTAGCTTATAGGAGAGCCCTTGTGTCTTCTGAGTTGTATACCTTTGAGGAATTCCTCGAGAATGCAGCCATAGTGCATCAATTTCTAGCTCATATAGAGGACCAAGAAGCTGATCTTGTAGATAGAAAAATGTGGAGGAGAGTTCCTCGGGCTGTGTTATATCGAGAGTATTGCCATGAGCTTTACTTATACCGACCAGAGTCTAAAACAGATAATATCACCATAGCACACTTTGTTGACTTCCTGAAAAACAATTTTCAATTTGAAGAAGAACACTTCATGACTCCTGAAGAACTCGAGCCCATTAATGATATTTATAATTTTTTTATAGAAAACTAGATCATTGCTTTCATTATTATTATTTCTTGCATTTAGTGTGTTGTTTGTTATCTTTATAATATTGTTACAAAAACAAAAAATAGAAAAAACAAGAAAAACCAAAATATAACAAAACTAAAACATTTTATTTCAAATACTATAGTAGGTATATAATTAAAATATATACCTCTTAAGCTTGTTGTATATATATATATATATATATATATATATATATATATATATATATATATAAAAGTATATATATATTTGCTGAAATCTAAATTTAAGCGCAATGCCTAGACTTAGGAATGGTAAACAAACTAAAGAAGAAGAAGATTGGTTAGGAGACAAAACAAAAAACCCAAATGTCCTTCCTGAGGATTCAATTCTAGAAGGAGAAACTCTAGAACAGCCAGAAGATGAGCTGGTTGTAGATGAACAAGAAGAAAATCTTAAAGAGGAAGGATCCTCATCCCCTAGAATGGCTCCAGATGGAACTATTGCTTTTGATAACTTAGATCATTTCTAGAAATTTTTCAATAATAACATTGGTGCTCTTAATATGGCAGTTCGTATTGATAAAGGACAAATTAGTGACACTCAAGCAGCCATGGAAGATATGTTTAACATACACACTAATCCCTTGTCCTTTATTGATCAAGAAAGTGATAAGGCTGGACCATCCAATAGAGATATGGTCACTATGATTCAGAACATGCAAAAACAACAGGTTACCCAACCCCCTAAGGAACCTGTTATTGAGCCTAAAATAATTCCCACATAAAAGAAACCTTCATTCACTGCTTTATTTCGCCAAACTATTGATCAATATGCTTCAAATCGACAAAAACCTAAAATGAAGCCAAACACCAATTTTCAACAATCTAGGATACAACATAATACAACTTCAAAACTTCTTCATAACACCCTTCCTACCAACAATTTACACAATAGAAATATAGCATCTAATCTTCATGTCCCTCCATCATATGTTCACAAATCCCATATTAATGCCCTAACGAATCAATATGGTGGGTAAACCAGTAATCTAGAAGCCATGGTGAAATAGTTAGCTTCCCGCATGGACCAGATAGATCCCTACCATCCCTCGTATAATTATCGAGAGATATGTAGTCATCCTTTGGATCCCATAGTTGTAGCACAGCCATACCCTAAACACTTTCCCATGCTCGTCCTACCTATATATAAAGGAACTGAAGATCCCATAGAGCATCTTCGCATGTTTAGGATAACATGTCATGACATATCACATGATGACTTGCTATTACTAAAAATGTTCTTGAAAAGTTTAGGAGGAATGGCATTAGAGTGGTACTATCAATTGCCCACTCATTCTTTGAGAAATTTTGAGGAAACAGCTGAATCTTTTGTCCATCAATTTAGTGCCTACATCGAGAGGCATGTCACCATTAAAGATTTATACAACTTAAAACAAGACAAAGATGAATGTTTTTTTGATTTCTTAGCTAGATGGAGGCAGTTGACAGGAAAACTGCACTTTGTGCTACCTTATAGGGAAATGTTGGATATTTTTATTAATAATTTGCAAGAACAAATATCTTATGAGTTATCAACTGCTACCTTGACCACCTTCGATCAAGCTATAGACTTAGCTCGAAGAGTGGAAGATGCTCTCATTAGGAGAGGCCAGCTTAGGAAGAAAGATGATGAGAAAACGTCCAGAAATCAGTATAAAAATAAACAAGTTATAGGTGACGGAGTCACTGACAGCAAAAATGTTGCTAATATCAATACAACGAAGACAACAAAAAAATTTATATTGAAACATCCTGATAAACCTCCTCGAGAATTTTCTAGACTCAATCAACCATTATCAACTATTCTACCCCAATTACTCGAAAGAGGCTTGATCCAATTACCAGCTATCCGAGAACCTGATCCAACCATACCTGGATACAGAGCAGATTTACACTATGATTTTCATAGAGGACCTATACACTCTACCAACTCTTGTAAAAGATTAAAACATAAAATACAAGATCTGATTGATAATAATGATATGGAGGTGCAAGCCTTCCAACCTAAAAAAAATGCTCCTAATAATGCTCAAAAGAACATCCCCCAAAATCAAAATCAAAATGCTAAACAATCATTAGATATATTTCAACATCCTTTACCAAAACATGGTAAAGATGTGGCCAATCAAATTGAGCATCATAATGTCCCTCCTCCTACCCGATATGTAGGGACTATTAGCAGATAATTACCTATTCAGGATCCTCAAATATTTGGCACAACTTTATCCATAGTCATGACCAGGCCCCTACATAATATTCAAATATCGGATCTCAGTGATGTAGAATCGGATACTGAAAGTGAAATAGACATCACCTCAAATCAATCGAATAGTTCTAAAAATGAATAAGACCCTATTCAACCTATCACAGATTCTATGATTCTAGAAGAACCATTTCCTAGAAGAGTTACTACTCGACCTTCTTCTAATCAGTTCCTTCCTAATGAACAAACCATAAACGCTCAACCGAGACCAGTTCAGCGTCTTCAATATAACATTGTAGGTACCATCGGAGTCGTTACCAGACAACAGGCTCAAACCTCTCAATAGGATCAAACTCAGAATGATGGATCAACTCCATTTATTTTGAAAAATCCCAATAAAGGGAATCATATGTCTAATGTTCAATCTAAACCTCCTTACAATATTAATGAACAATTATCCAATACTACAGCCAAAATTTCCCTTTTGGACTTGTTAAGATCTTCTCCTACCCATAGGGATGAGTTAATGCTTACATTAAGCCAAATGATGGTACCTCAAAATATTCAACCTGAAGCCATGTCCAATACTATCATCACTCGAGAAGTCGATTGTATTGACTTTCGAGATAAAGATATACCACAACATAGTCTACATAAGGATAACCCCTTATATATTACTACCCTAATTGGAGATGTAGTTGTTAAACGAGTCTTGATTGATAATGGTTCATCTTTAAACATATGCACTTTTGACTTCTACCAAAGATTTGGGTTTAGAAGTGATGAAATGAAGAAAACTGACATGACCATAAAATCTTTCAATGACGAAACACAAGAAACATGTGGAGTTATCACCATCCCATTGCAAGTTGGTCCGAGAACCTTAGACATGACCATGTTTATTGTACATTGCCCCGCATCATACAATATACTCTTGGGTCGCCCTTGGATCAATGCGATGCGGGCTGTCCCATCAACTTTACACCAATATGTTAAATTCAAATTTAAAAATAAGTTGGTCACTATTTATGGTGATCCTAGACCCTTTGATATGTGTGCCTTGGCAGAACCTGTTGGAGTTCAATTTTGCCCTGCTATGTCATCCACACATCCTAATTCCTATTTTTCATCTAAAAGTGTGAAACACACACCTACAAATTCATCTATTTCTCCTCCATTAATTTCACCCCCATGTATAGCTCAACAATATTCTAAACAAACCACACTAGAACCTCAAAAATATCTTAGATCTACAACCAATCCTTCATGTTCCATCCCTATAATTTCAAAACCTATAGAACTATTTATTAACACCTCCACATTATCTACATCTATCATACCTTCCACATCTAAAGATATAGGGAATGATCCTTCTACATCTTATGCTCTTTTTGATGAACTTTTACCGGATTTATCTAAAATTTTAATATCAAAAAAAACAAATGCTTCTATGCAAGATTCACTTCTTTTAAATAATTTGCTGCCATCTCCTCGTACTTTGGGCCTCCCAAAACCTATGGGAAGTACTTACCAAGTCAGGAGTTGTGCTTTTATTTATAAAGGATATGATTGGGGAAGAATACCTCGAAACATCAAGACGCATTGTGATGGATATGCTCGATGCTATTTTGCTAATGAATATATTAAAGCTAAACCTATAATGCTTAAAATGGGATATAAAGGGAAAGGCTTGGGACCTTTACAAAATGGTATGAAAGAACCTATTGAGGTAGAACCATGGCCTGCCCGATGTGGTGTGGGCCTGTTTCCTAGTAAGGGTCAACCCTTCCCTTTTGAAGGTGATGATCAACTCATATGTTATCAAGATTATCTAGATAAACAAGATTCTTTGTGTCCAAATAATAATCCCTTTACATGCAATATGCTATCCATAGCTTACCCTGAATTGATTGTTGAATCCGATGATGAGTTGGAAGGAGATATTTTCCATGATGTCTCCATTGAAGAGTTGTTACACAATGGTTTTTATTTTGATGGTTCTATACCTACTATAGCCCAACTTGAGGCCACGACTCCTCAAGATGAATTCTTCAAGTTAACCTTAAAAGAATTACAAGAATTGGGCGTCTCACCCGCCCCACCTAATTTTGAAAGAGATCTACACATGGAAGTAGAAAACGTCATTAAAGTTAACATTGGAACTGAGGATAATCCTCACATAATCAATATTGGATCAAAATTAAGTCAAGAAAAACAAGATGAATACATTGCATTTCTTAAATAATATGAAGATGTCTTTGCTTGGACATATGAAGACATGCCAGGTCTGGACCCTTCTATAGTCATGCATCATCTAGTAGTCCATCCGGATGCTAAACCTGTTAAACAAAAACTTAGAAAAATGCATCCCAAAGTGGCCTTGCTAGTCAAAGGGGAGTTAGAAAAACTCTTGAATGTTGTTTTTATATAGGCTATTGATTATGTTGAATGGATCTCGAATGTAGTTCCAGTCACCAAGAAAGAAGCTACCAAAGTTAGGGTTTGTACAAACTTTAGAGATATTAACGTTGCATGCCCTAAAGATGATTTTCCTCTTCCAAACATGGATCAAATCATTGACTTTACTATCGAAAGTGGAATGATGTCCCTAATAGATGGATTTTTTGGTTATAATCAGATCAGTATAGCTCCTGAAGATCGGGCTAAAACAACCTTCATTACCCCTTGGGGTACCTTTTGTTGGAAAGTGATGCCATTTGGTTTAAATAATGCAGGCACAACATATCAATGAGCCATGACTTATATATTTCATGATATGATGCATGATATCCTACATGATTACGTAGATGATATTATAGCTTGCTCTATTAAAGAAGATGATCATTTAGATGATTTAAGAAAAGTATTTAATCGGTTAAGAGAATACCTTATTCGATTAAATCCAGCCAAATGCATATTCGGAGTTAAGTCCGATAAACTATTAGGGGTTATAGTTTCTTTACATGGCATCGAAATCAACCCTCTCAAGATTGCGGCTATCATTGATATGCCCGCACCTACCAATATATCTGAGTTATGAAGTTTACAAGGTAAACTTCAAGCCATCTGTCACTTCATCGATAAGCTGGTGGAAAAAACCGGTCCCTTTCTTAAGCTTCTTAAGAAGGATGTCCCTTTTAATTGGGATGACAAATGTAAGGAAGATTTTGAACTTCTCAAACAATACCTCCTTAACCCACCTATGCTTTCATCGCCTAGACCTAATCACTCGTTTATCTTGTATATTTTAGCTTCAGCTTTTGCTTTAGGAGCTATGTTAGCTCAGCTTGATGATGAGAAGAAAGAATGTGCTAATTATTATATTAGTAGAACCCTCATTAGTTATGAAACCCGCTACATAGCATTAGAAAAACTATGTCTAGCAGTTGTATTTTCTATGCAAAAATTATGCCATTATATGCTTAGTCAAAAAACTTATGTCATTGCTAAATATGATCCCTTGCGGTATCTCATGAGTCGACATTATTTATCAGGTCGTACAGTAAAGTGGGTTCTTTCTCTAAGCAAGTTTGAAATCACATTCATAGGACATAAGTCTGTTAAGGTTCAAATCATAGTAGATCAATTAGCTGCTACACCCTTAGAGTCTACCCATCCCCTCGTCATTGAGTTTCCTAATGAATGCTTTCAATTAGAGGCAGACCATATTGAACAATGGTCCTTATACTTTGATGGAGTCTGATGCATGAGTGGGTCTGGTGCGGGTATTATTTTAATATCCCTACAAAAACATCTTATACCTTTGTCCTTCAAATTAACATTTGCTTGCACTAATAATACTGTTGAATAGGAGGCTCTAATCCTTGGATTACAAGCTGCCTTGGTGCTAAAAATCAAACATCTGCTCATTTTTGGTGATTCTCAACTTGTTATAAACAAAATTAATGAAGTTTATCAAACCAGAGATGATAAATTGTGCCCATATAAAGCATATGTTTTGCAATTGTTATCCTTGTTTGACAAAGTTACCTTGGAAGCTATTTCTTGAACTAGCAACCATGCGGCTGATGCTATGGCCGTAGCTACATCTCTTCTGCCCTTGGAGTTAGATGACGAATATGCCACCATCCTTATTCATCGACTCCAGGAACCCACTTCAAATAAGTCATGTTTGGAACCTTTGGATGTGTTTCTAATAAAAAAAACTACTCCTGAACCTTGGTATACAGATATATTTGATTTTCTTCAAAATGGGACTTTCCCTACCAATTCTAATAGAAACCAGCATCGGTTATTACGTAGACGAGCAAGTTGATTTGTAATAATTGGCAATACTTTATATAGGAAATCTTTTGAAGGTATCCTATTGAGATGTTTGAATCTAGAAGAATCCAAATCAGCTTTAAGTGAAGCCCATGATGGATCTTGTGGAGGACACTTCAATGGTAATGTCATTGCTAAAAAGCTCCTTAGGATAGGATACTTTTGGCCTACCATGGAAAATGATGCACATGATTATGTGCGCCATTGTGACAAGTGCCAAAAATATGCTGACCTTGTACATGCACCTACATAAGAGTTGCAGGCTATTTCATCTCCTTGGCCCTTTTCAAAATGGGGCTTAGACATTATTGGCAAAATTAATCCTGTTTCACGGATGGACACAAATTCATCATAACCGCCACTGAGTATTTCATGAAGTGGGTTGAAGCTATGCCTTTAGCTTCCTGCACCGGAACACAAGTCTCTAAATTTATTTTTAATCAAGTCATTTGTAGGTTCGAAATTCCTACAAATCTCATCTCAGACAATGGAACTTGTTTCAAAAATAAATATGTTAAGAAGTTATGCCAAAAATATAAGATTCAACATCGCTGGTCCACTCCCTATTTATCCTCAGGGTAATGGCCAAGCATAAGCATCTAACAAAACCTTAATCAAAATTCTTAAAATATTGATCAATAAATATGGTCGTGACTGGCACACTCAATTATATCCAGCTTTGTGGGCATATCGCACTAGCGTTCGAACTCCCACTGGAACTTCACCTTTTGTCTTGGTTTATGGCGCTGAAGCTATTTTTTCTTTTGAATTAAAAGTTCTTTATTTGGCTCTACTACTTCAAGATACCGAAGTAGGAGATGAATATCAAGCTGGAAGACTCAATCAGCTGGAACTTCTAGATGAAAAGTGCATCAATGCTTTGGAGCATCTTCGTGCCTACAAAAACAAGCTTAAAATATCATATACCAAGAAAGTTCGTCATCGATCCTTTGAGGTCGGTGACCTTGTTTTAAAAGAAAATAAAAAAAATAGTAATGCAACTAAAGACCTTAAAGGTAAATTTGAGCCCAATTGGCTTGGACCATATATTATCACTACTAAATTTGAATCGGAAGCATACAAATTAGCTACCTTAGATGGTAAAGATTTAAAAGAACCTATGAATATTATGCATCTTAAGCAATATTACGCATAAAATTTGGTTATTCCATCATTGTATATATTTGTTTTGTATATTATTTCCTTTTTAGTCTCTTATATAAAAAGTTTCAAAAAAACAATCACATTGTATTTCTTTCAATACATCAATTAAAATTAAAAACACCAAAAACATCCAAAATCATCAAAATCTTCAAAAACATTTTTTATTTTGTACTTCTCAAATTGTGACATATTGCAGTTATATTTTCAAGTTATTTTGGATAAATTAGCATTTATTTGGAATCCCGCACTTTCACATTCACATGAATAAATATCTTGATTTATTTGGCATGATTACTAATCTCTCTTATATCAAAGTCCACAAAATTCAATTAAATAAAGTTTGAGCACAGAGAATTGATCTTGTTATTTACTTAAGCCAAGCATATCCTTTCATAATAAAATGATTATATTTGTAATGTCCATGCTATGTTACATTGTAGAAGTGGTTTCTTGAGCGAAAAGTTTCCCTTGCTATCCTATCATGCACATGGTCTAGAATATTTGAGAATTGACAAAAGGACAAGCTCACCCCTACCCAGAATAAAAATCCCTTACTCTATAGCTAATCCGAGCAAGTATCCCTAGCATAGGAAGAAAAAAAAAATTTAGGAAAAAGAGAAAAAGAAAAAGGTTATTTCAACATTATCTCAAATATCAAAGCAAAAGTACAAAAAAAAAAAAAAGCAAAAATGCAAAAAGAGCAAAAGAGCAAAAGAGCAAAGCAAAAGCAAAAGCAATAAAATCCCTTTCCCTACCCATTGAAAAGAAAAGAAGGGTTTATGAGCTTGAATCCCTAGAATTCTCAATTATTCGAAAACTGTGAGGTAAGCCCCATAACAGGTGGTTTATGCCCAACCCGCTTGGCCTTGGGTAACTCCTAAAGTGGTGATATGTCTGCACATTAGCGACCTTCTTTTGTACAGACCTATGTCTGCTTATGGATTAGCTAGCTCTTGATAACCCGACTTACATAGTAGTTTGGTATGGTTATATGCATCTAAATCATGGTTAATGAACACTTATTTGGTTAATTCAAATCACTTGTATCAAATTATCTTGCTCAAAACTCGTAAATGCACAAAGCAATTGCACACACATTTGTATTTGAGAGATTTTGTGTATCATTATGATAAATCAAGATTGGTAATGAACTCACATACGCACATGGGATTCCTTATAAATCTAACTATTGTCTTTAAGATACTTTGAAATATTTTTGCAAATTGTTTAGAATAATTTCATTTTCTTATTTGAGAACAGTTGTTTAGTATAAATACAACTACATACATTTTCAAAAAAATCAAAATTTCTTTCAAAACATACACACAAATCATATATATATTATCGACTTTCGCAATGATGGTATAGTTCCAAAACTTAATTTGGAATTTTATGCCTAGCGCAAGTCATCATCTTCATATTATCTGTTTATTTTCAAAAATTAAAAAAATCAACCATGCAATAAAACTATTATTTTCTTCTTTGGATTTTGTGATGATGGTATAAGTCTATACCTAAATATTCTATGCCTAGCACAAAACATTGTACCAATTTTATTTTCCATTTATTTAAAAGCATAAAAACATGTGACTTAAATCATTATGTTACACAATTATGCTTTAACAACAACACACATTATTTCTATTTCATGTCATTATGTCAAAATTCAATTTTGCAATGATGGTATAATTCCTAGGGAATTATTCAAAATTTTTATCACACTTAGGAATTTATGCTTAGCAAAAATCATCTTTAATATATTTCATGCATTATATTTTCATGGAAATCTGAAAACAAATCACCATCATCATCATCATTTACATCATCACAAACAAAGTCTTAAGACAGTCTCTTAAGCACTCTTTTACTTTTAACAATATTTCTATCCTGGGATTAGCTTGACGACCGAGTGAGTGGCGACTCCATGAAATGGTCTATAATAGCGACATTGTCCTTTGAAATTATTGTTAAAATTCCCCTTTTATTTTTTATCAAATCACATCACAACAACCAATTTGTTTACATCAGATTATTTCATTTAAATTTTAAAAGCATGACATTCAAACCATAATATTTCCAAATGACATAATTACATAAATCATCAAATCAATCACACCAAAACATTAAAGCATCATACAAACACATAAGACAAGTCATATGATCAAAAATATATCATCTATATATATCTCAACAATATATGTACATCATATCAAAACTAGATTAGTATGCCATAATCTACATCTTGGCATACTCAAATCCTCTCAATCATATATTCAGTCTGTACAGTGCAGTAGCCTAGCCTCGAGAACCCCTTGAGCTCTTAGCCTCATCTCCTCCCCCACACTAAGGTGGACGAGGTGGCCCCATCATAGTATGTGTGGTACTACGAGTCCTAGTCATCGATAGGGATGAAGTCCTCGATGACCCAACCCTGATCGGATCTGCAATGCCGACTGGCAACTGTACCCTCTGACCCTCTGGCAACAGCTAGAAGTAGATACCCTGATAGAACGTGATCTGAGCAATCGACCACACCAGCTCTCGAGTGCTCGCTCCTTCACTCTATGCTCTGAGGTGTGCAACCTCATCTTTGAGCTATGTAGCCTCAGCTCGATGGCGTGTAGCCTCATCCTGTAGAGTCTGCACCTGTGCCTGGAGATGGATAGTCTTCGCCTAGAGAGTAGTCATCTCACTACTCTCTCTTGTGTCCACACCCTTGCCCCTATCGGGCGATGGTGGCCTCTCTCTCCATGGATAAGGGGGTCTATCCTCCCTCATCTCCCACTGCCATGGCCTCTACTGAGCTTGTGGCCTCCTCTGCTCTCTCCCGTTGCGACCCTGTGCTACCTCAATGGCCACCTAGTGCCACCTCCCCATCCGATGCACAACTACGTGAATCAAAACCTGAGCCCTTGTCATTCGAGGAGGGCAAATTCTTGTGTACTAGGAATTGTAGCCATCGGCTACCCGTACGTTGTCCCCATTCACTGGCTAGATCGAGGTGTCATCTGCATCCTAACTCCAGAAGCATTGCATATCTAGAGCCCCGCTAACTGTAGTGTTATCCTAGACGGTCCGAGAAAACTTGTAATCTCTGAGATATGGGATCCCCTACTATAGACCGAAATGCATCAAAAATTGGTCATACTGATGGAGCTCCACCTCTCCCCTCTCCATCCTTAGCTAGCAGGTTCACCTAATGTGAGCCAACTCCTGTTCATCCTCGGCCCACCCTGGATGATCTCTCCAAGACCTCCAGGTGATCTGGTCGGAGACAAGGTCATCAAGTAGTCTTCGGGACATTGGTAGATCTATCCATCATTGTGACCCTCTCTGGAGCCACCAGTAGAAAGCTCGGGGCCTCTCCCCATCAATCCCTATCAGTGGGAGCCCTACCGGCCTCTACATCACGATGTGCTCCTAGCACCAAACCTACAGTAGTGATGTCATGACCAGACATCGACCACCCTTGTATACGACCCCATGCAGGATCCTATACAATCGGCATAGTACAAAGCTCCCCAAAGCATAACAACAGACCAGCAGACCACCTACCACCCCAGCCAAAACCTGTGTTAGTCTAGATGCCCCAGGCATTTGGCGTAGCGACTCAATGTTCACTCTGCCCTTCTCCAGGGTAAAGCTCGGATCTCTGCATAGTTGCATCATCGCATGGCCTTGATTTGCCATGGGAGTTATTAGCCATCCTTGTATGGGGATCCTCAAAATCCTCCATACATCCTCCAATGTGAGAGTCATCTCCCCTGTCGATAACTGGAAATAGGAAGAACCCTGATACCACCTCTCTGCTAGGGCTATCAATAGCCCCATATCTATAGAAACCTATGGCATATCTACCACATGCTGCAAGCCGACTTGAGCCAACTGATCTCGCTCTGCCTGAGATAGAGCTGCCAAGTCATCCCTTAGCCTATCGTATTTCCATTCTTTGCTCTTTAGTAATTCTCTCTACAACATAAAAAAAAAAACAATACAAATCATTAATAAAACAAGGATTAAAAATGCAAGTAACACAAGTTCAATTTGAGAAAATTCGTCTTCAATTTTGCAAGCCGAAATCGTCCCTTATTTGACGAAATCATCCCCATTTCATCGATTTTGCTCCTTGACGAAATCGACGATATCGAGACGATTTCATCCTGACGACATCGACGGCCCAAAAAATGGTTGTGATGCTCAAAAATCATTCAAAATTAATCTAAAAAGCATAGAAAATCAAAATTAAAGCATTCTAAACTAAGTTAGACTCTTACCCATAGCCCATGCCAGACCTCTGTCGATCTGTGTGCTGTCTCAACCATTTTGTTTGCAAAGCTCTCGAAATCAGTGAAAATGAATAGTAACAATGAATTAGGGTTTTTCCCTATTTTTCTTAATTTTATTCAAAAACAATTAAAAACATTTTAATTTTGTTTTTTCGTGTTTTTACCTCAAACGTTTGATTTGGGTAAAAACATGAAGGGGGCACCATAGTAAGCTGTCGTACGATTCGACCTAGAATCATCGCCTAAAAATAGGAATAAGTTTTGCTTTCTCGTAGATCGATAAGAACTCAATTCTTCAAAAAATTTGCTAAAGAGGGGGCAAAATGTAGCACCCCAAAATTGGCACAGTAAACTTTAGCAATAATTAAAATTATCTTGGTAATAATTCAAATTCAATTTTCAACCCTGAACCGCCCGTTAACCGCCTGTTAAACAAATTTCCCTATTTTTCATGCCATTTTTAGGATTTGTTGTGAATTTTGGACGATATCATCTCTGATCAGACGATATCGCCATAGATCGTACAATTTCGTCTGGAGCATAATGTCCAGACGATCTCGTCCCAAAACTAATTTTTCATAATTAGCTTATGTTCCAACGACGTCTCTAACCTGGGCAAAAGCGTGTCTGCACGGTTAGAGACCTCCCCCATTAGAGATCTCTCAAATTGGGATGATGTCCAACCTCCCAACCTCTTTCCTATGCCTATTTAATCTTAGGCCCTCCCCTTGACATTCCCTTGGCTAAATTTTTCTACACTTCGAGTTTTACATGCATTAGAATATCCTAGACTATTGTTTGCCTTTGTCCCTTTTCGAATTTTCTTGTAAGAAATTTGTTATTCTTCAGCCAGAGCAAGCTCAGATTGTCGCAGACGATCCTGTCCAATTCGAGATGATTTCCTACCAATCCGAGACAATTTCGACTGCAGTCAACATTGGGGGCAATCAGTTCCTTGAGTTTGCATTCTTTCTCCATTATTTACTATTTTGCTTTGCATTAGTTAAAATTATTATTATTTTGCATCCCGGAGTTCACCCATATAGTCTTAATGCATAATAAAATCATAAATTTTCATTAAATAATTGTAATGCACTCGTGTTTTTGTTTATTATTATCATTTTAATATTAAAACTGTCATTTTACATCATTGCCCTCTGTTGGCATAGCTGCATTTTCTGTATTTTGTATCTATTTCTCTAATTGTAGGTCTTTCACGAATTCGTCTGATGAATTCGTCAGATCTCATACGATCCTGTCTGATCACAGATGATCTTGTCAGATCAGAGACGATCCTGACTGCTTCAAGAATTAGAACCTCCATCAGACATCCAAATTAGGTATGGCTCTTTAATCTAGCTTATTATCTCTATTTTCTATTCAAATCTATTTTTTGTATTCATTTAAATTTGCATTTCACATAGAACAACTTAAATTCATTTGGCCAAACCTAGGAGTTGAATGATCAAACATAAAATTGAACACATCAAACACATTCCCAACCTAGGCGTGGAGACTGCCACTAAATGTTTCCTGGTGAACCCACCATCCGTCAAAAAATCACCTTAATACACCTCCCTCGAGAGGCGGGACCTTCGAAAGGCCTTTCAGTCCGAGGTATTATCCCATCCTTCCCGCATCCCCCTTTCGAGCGCGGATCCTTTAGCCTGAAGGTAAGGGTGCAAAAAATTTGGAATGATACACTTATAGAAGGGAAGAGGGGGAGATACAAGGGAAGCAATACTTATTCTAGATAAAAGTGGAAGAAAAATACTACAACTGTAGAAGCTTACGAAGGAGGCACCACTAATAATGGAGAACAACATCAAATATGAAAGTTAAACCATGAGGGGACCTTTATGGTAAGAAAAAACCCTCCTATCTAAGAAAAATAGAAGTTAAGATAAACTCTTGCCAACATGGAATAACCTTATGCATCTAACAAAAAAATGAAAAATAAATTGAATGATTAAATTGTATAATCCTCTCCTTTACCAAAAATATTTATGGCATGAAAATTTGTTTATTTTGGTAGTTTATGCTATTTTAGAATTTAAAAATTTGTATAAGGTTGTTTATTGTTGTTTCTAGAACCGAGATGTGTGTCCTAGACAACCCATGTTTGTTCTCAAAATCAAAGTCTTATGTTGGGGACCTATGTTGGTATTCTAATTTTAAACTATTTGTGTGGTGGTTCATGTTTATATTCTAAGATAACAAATATTGTATGTGTGGTTTGATTTTAAATTTAAGAAATGGTTCTATTGTTGTTCTAACCCAAAGAATTTCATGTGTTTGCATGGTTTGAGAAATATATAAATGCATTCAAGTTTAAAACATGGGATCAAGTTGAAGAGTATCCTATGGTTACCAAATGTTAGTATGGAATGAAGAATATGACTTCTCCATGTTATATGTCATGTGAAAGGAGTGGGGTAATACTACTTTAAATGAATTCTAAAGCATGTGTGACATCTCTAAAGATGCAAGACAGGATTATATGAAAGTATATCTTTGGGCATATCTATATATTCCAATGTGGCATAGTGAGTATTTTGGGAGATCAAATGCAAGTGCTATCGTGTCAGTATGCACCTTTATATTTATTTAGTTTTAATTATATTTATTATATGGGAGCAATTATCACTTCTTTGAAGAGGGATGCAATCCCTAGATCTATAAAATATCATAGTAATTTGGAATTCTTCAAAGATGGATATAATCCATATGTAACTTCAACTATGAGGATGGTTAAAAATTAATATTTTTATATTTACATATTCTTATTTGACAACTACAATGTGGTTTTCATGTGCTTTTATTGTTGTATTATGGACTTCATGTGTTTTTATTTTGGTCTAGTAAGATGGTGGTACAATATGTCAATCCTACTACGAGGATGGTTAAATATGGGTCTTTATTTTTATGTGTACATATTGTTCCACTATGGATTTTATTTTCTTATGTTGTTGTGCTATGGTATTCATGTGATTATGTTGTATTCTAGTAAGATGGTAGACAAAAGCCTTCTATTATCCTGATTTTAGAATGCTTATGGGGCTTGAAGGGAGGCAGAGTGGTAAAGCCTTACCTTAGTTATGGTCTATCAAACATTATTGTAGGGGTTGGAGGTTCCAAAAAACCTTGATATAGGTATTGATATCAAATAATATTATTAATATATTGGATTGATCATGTAGTGTTGGAATAATAATGATTATACCTATCTACTATATTAGTAGAATAACTATATGGCTCGACCTTTGAGTAATTTTTGGTTATTTATTAAACTATGAAATATATGTAAAAAGAGTTTTTCTAAAATATGGGTTGTGAACACAATATGATTTTATGCTTGCATAGTGTATGGGATAAAGACAAGCATGATTTTAATGGTTGGTTAAATGAAGTAAATTGAAGCATGTATAACTTATTTTAAGATTGATTTTTTCAATAATTAAATGGATGGAATATAATCTATTAAAGTATATGCATATTGTTCAATGATTATAAAAAGGAAATATTTTTTGGAAGAATAATTTGAAAAATTTATATTAACAAAGATCATTTACAAGTTGGGATGAGACTTCTCCCAACCTTAGTCGGTGAGAACACCTATTTACAACATTAAAAGGAGATCTAAATTTGAGCTAAAAATCCTAAACTATATGTCTACAATGGATGTACAAATTAGCTAAACACTGGATTTGCTCATCAACCTGCCTAATCCTCTCATCCTCAATAGCCATGCCACTATGTCATTAAACCCCTACCTCCTTCTCAATACCCATATTAGCGAGGAAGTATGCCACTTTATTTAGAGCTCTACTCATATAAATTGAAATAACATCATCTAATTCCCTCCATAATTCCTTAATTTGGGTGACAAGAATCCTCAACCTTCATGTCTCCAAAGCAAAGTTCCTCATGCAATCTAGAGATCCTACCAAGATTTGAGAATTTAATTCTATGATTATCCAATTATAACCTTATATTACCTTTGAGATAGATGGCTAAGGCTTATGCTTAATTTTTCATGATCCTACCAAGCCCTTCAATTTCCAATAGAGCATTGTTTCAACATGATTTCTATAGACCACTCCAATTCTAGCTCTACCTAGATTACCTTTTGCAACTCTATCAATATTAATTTTAATCCAAACTTTTGGGGGTGGTTTCTAACTAGATTTTTCCTACCCATCTTATACTTTGTATTCCTTATCCATCATCTTTATATCATCTTTATTTTCCTCTTTAGCATACAATACCACAATTTCCATGACTTTGCTCCAAATGACCTACCATATGCCATCCAAGGATGAAAAGGTTTCTCTAAAAAATCTACCATTTCTCTCCAACCACACTTGCCACCAAATGAAATTTAATCTAATATTCCACATGATATGAAGATAATCAAATTTAAATCTACCTCTCTTCTATATTTCCTAAATATTAATTCGATTTAAATCACCATTGGCTCAAATTTTATAAGCTAAAAACTATCACTCCCAGATCTAATGCATGAATGGGAACTCAAACATCAAGTTATCAGATGTTTCCTCACTCTTGTAGCATAAAAAATATTAATATGGACCAAAAATTCCCCTATTCCTCAAATTATCAAAAGTAAAAATTACATTGTGCATGAACTGCTAGGTAGAGAAGTTTAATTTCAACCAACCCTTGGACTGCTAAATATTTCTCCAATCCTCAATTTTATATGCATGAGGAGGAGGTTTTAGAAGGATATTATCATACCTATCCTTAACTATGTAGACTCCAAGTCTCCCAAAGCACCAATATAATTTATCATCCTCATCTCTACCTATGAGAAATCTTTCTACCAATATTTTAGTCATGATGGGTGTCAATTTGAAGGGATTGGAATTGGCCACTCATCCAACTTCTTAAGAAGCTTAAACCTATAATCCACCAATTGACTTGTGTTGAAATAACTTTCAATATGGATGCAACCCTTGCTTTCCATGGATGTTTTTACCGGTTGCATGTCTAGAAATTCAACAATGATAAGTGGGTATTGATCCTATACGTCTATCCAAAATCATACCTTATTCCCTATCCCCACTTTCCACAATAATTTTTATTTCACTACCTAAGATCCTAACTTTGGAGGCTACCACACTAAGGACCCATTACCATCCAAAGGAAAAATACTCACCTCATTTGGGATCACCTTTCCCAAATATTTACTAATTAAAACTCTACTAAATAAAGAAGTTGGCTGGGAGATCCACCTCCAGTAAATATTTTTAGACAAAGCTTTATTATTTAACTCTTTTATCCTTAGTACCAAACCTTCATTTATCTTGGTATGGCTTACTTTCTATTAACCTACTAAGGTCCTTTTTATCTATCCTTTTACTCCTCCCCACAAATATTTTCTAGCCATCTTGACCAACTCTTCCCATATGGTATGTGGGGTAGCAAGGCTAGAAAATTTATAAATTTGCATGGACTGAATGACTAACTATAAAATATATATTCTACCCCTAAAGGTTAACCATTTTGAGACCAATTATTGATTCTTTCTTTGATACGGTCTAAAATATTCCTCTAGATATCTATCTTTAGTTTTTTAAATGCAAAGGGACCCAAATATACCACTATAAGAGAAGTGATTGTGAATCCCAAGATCTCTAAAATTATTTTCTAAAGCCTTTGATCAAGATTGAAGAATACCACTTTGGATTTTTATCATTTATGACTTGTTTTGTGGCCCTAAGGTAAATATTAAGAGTTTCTATAATAATTATTATTTCCCTAAAATTGGCTACTCCCACCAATCTTGTGTCATTCACAAACTTTAGGTGATTCAAACCCTCCTCACCCACATTGATACATGTTATAAAATCTTGTTGTATTCTTCTCAATATAAATCTACCCAAGCCTTCAGCCAATATGAGAAAAATATAAGGGGAAAAAGGATTTCCCAAATGAAATATTTGAGTGGCTCCAAACAGTTATGAGGAAAGGCCTTTGATTAACACTGAGTATGTCAAAGTAGAAACACAAATCATGACCCATTCTATCCAATCCTAAGAGAAATCAAAGGCTACCATCATCCTTCACAATAATATCCACTCCATCCTATCATAAGCCTTTGACGTATCCAACTTTATGAGTATTCCTCTATTGCCATATTTTTACATTGAGTGGATTACCTTCTGATATAGAACCACACCATCCAATATTTGTCTACCCTCTACAAAACCCCCTTTCTTCAAGGAGATAATTCTCTTTAGGAGAGATTTTAGCCACTCAACCATTACCTTTGTAATTATTTTTATATATGACATTACATAAGGCAATAGGTCTATAATCTACAATATGCACCCCCTCATCCCCTTTCAAAACTAAGGCAATGAACGTATGGTTTAATGTTTAAGCATTCTTTTACTGCCTCTAAAATCCACTATAATAACCATTATATCCTCCTCCAAGTTATACCATAATTTCTAAAAAAAATCAATTGAAAATCCATCTAGACCTAGCATTTTTCCCGTACTTATTCCAAAGACTACTTTTTGTAGGTCCTCTCTTTTAATGGATTTAAGTAGGGCCCAATTTTCTTTTTTTAGAGATAATAGAGGATATGATAGCAAGAATTTATTTTTGAGCCTCTTCGTATTTCACCATACTTTCCCTAAACAATTTAGCCAAATAATCCATTGAATGGAAATGCATACCTAGAATAGTATAAAATGAGTTCTCATTCTCATCCTAAAGAGCTTCCATCTTGTTCATTTATCTCCTAGTACAAGAAAACCAATGGAAAAAATTGGTGTTTCTATCACCTTCTAATAACCAAGTGGTTATCACTCCCAATTTATACTATATCTCCTCTTGGTTGTCAATATACTCAACCGCTTTACGTAATGCATCATCCTCTTCTTTGAGTTTCTCTATAATTATTCCTACCTTGAAGTGTTTTTGCACTCCATCTCATTTGGCCACCAATGGAGCTATTTGGACCTAGAATTTCATCTTGTTAGCTCACCTTCATTATTTCAAGTTGATCCTTAACATAATGAAGTTTCTTGTGGAATCTAAACATTGTTATCTTGTATGTCAAGTGTCCCTGTTCCAACCAGTGTGGGATTTTATTTTGAAGTTCTTTTTTTGTAACCAAAATTTTCAAATATAAATGGTGTGTGATGTTGCCCTATATTGATCCCCATTTCCAATAGAATGGAGAAGTGATCCAAAAATAGACCTTATAAAATCTAAAATTTTAGATTCCATTTCACAAATGCCTCCTCTAAAATCAAAAAATGGTCTAACTTCACCTTCCTATTATGTGTCTACCTCCTCTTATTAGTCCAAGTATAGTTGGTTCTAGGACATTTAATATCTACCAAGTGTAATTCATGGACTTGGGCAATCATAAGCCAATCCACTGGATCCAAAATTACGGTTCCCCCATACTAATATCTAGATGGTAATTTAGAATTAAAATACCCAACAATAATCTAGTCTAACTTCTCCATCAAGACTCATATTATGCACCGCTTTCCATTGATGAATCTGACCATCTAGTTTTTGAGCCCCATAAAAATTTGTGATTAAAACCTACTCATTTATTATAATGTTCCTAAAATGTGATGTGAGGACACCCCTCCAAGCTATATGTTCTATTTCCATCCATTCAAGAGATTTCCAAAAGGTAATTATCCACTTGAGACCCCTTAGGAAGCCACTTCCATATGACCAACACCCCTCCAAAGTCTATTTATTATTTTACACATAAGATCCAATGATATTTTTGTCTCCTAGATAAGCAAAATAAAATGTTTTTCTTTTTTCTAAGAATATTTGAATAACATATTGATGGGTTCTATTGTTTTTTTTTGAAAAATTTGAAAAAACTTGTATTAAAACAAAGATTAGTTACAATTGGGAGTAAACACATCCCAGCCGAGAACAAAGAAACATGATTACAAGGCACGAAAATGTGACACTTTCCACCGTAGACCGCAAAAAGTCAACAAGGCGTGAAAACGCGACATGTCACGAAATCGTGACATGTCGTGATATCGCGGCAATCAAACCATCCTTGGCCGTGCCAGAGCAACAAGTCACGAAATCACGACATGTCGCGATATCGTGACAGCCTGTCCCCGTGGTGCCTATTCACCAAAAGTGTCACAAAATCGTGACGGCTTTTCCCCTTGGCGCCCAATCACCAAAAGTGTCGTGATATCGCGACGAGTTTTCCCAATGGCGCCTATTCTCCAAAAGTGTCGCAATATCGCGACGAGTTTTCCCCTTGGCGCCCATTCTTCAAAAGTGTCACGATATCACGATGACTTTTCCAGATGGCGCCTATTCTCCAAAAGTGTCGTGAAATCACGACGAGTTTTCCCCTCGGTGCCCATTCTTCAAAAGTGTCACGATATCGCGATGAGTTTTCCACTTGGCGCCCATTCTTCAAAAGTGTCGCGATATCGTGACAATTTTTCCCCATGGCGCCTATTCGCCAAAAATGTCGCGATATCACGACGAGTTTTCCCCTTGGTGCCCATTCTTCAAAAGTGTCGTGATATCGCGACGAGTTATCCCCTTGGTGCCCATTCTTCAAAAGTGTCGCGATATCGTGACGACTTTTCCCCTTGGTGCCAATTCTCCAAAAATGTCGTGATATCATGACAACTTTTCCCCTTGGTGCCCAGTCTCCAAAAGTGTCCTGAAATCATGACGACTTTTCCCCTTGGCGCTCATTCTCCAAAAGTGTCATGATATCGCGACGTCTTTTCCCCAAGGCGCCAATTCTCCAAAAGTGTCACGATATCGCGACGATTTTTCCCTTTGGCGCCCATTCTTCAAAAGTGTCATGAAATCACGATGGCTTTTCCCCTTGGCTCCTATTCTCCAAAAGTGTCGCGATATCACGACGATTATCCCCCTTGGCACCCATTCTCCAAAAGTGTCATGAAATCGCGATAGCTTCCAACCAAAGGCCGCGACGGTGCAATAGGTTGCGAAATCGCGATAGCTTCCCTCCAAAGGCCGCGACGGTGCAACAGGTCATGAAATCGTGACAGCTTCTCTCCAAGGGCCGCGACGGCACGACATGTCAAATGGGTTCTATTGTTTCAACCCATAATATTTCATGATTGTATAATTATTGGTTACCTTGAGACTAGTAAGAGTCTATTGGCCTCACCAATCCCATGGTGATCAATTTATCTTCTTGAATTTCTATCAATTTATTATTTGATTTTCTATCCATTCCTTGAGAGCTAATATTCTTTGATCTCTTCTCCACCTGGCTTATCCCTAGAGTTGTATTTTATATGTTATTTTATGTCACACCCATGATGACAACCTTTATTATCAATTGCTCCTTGTTATGCATTATCAATTCCCCTTCAATATCTAATTGTGGTAACTCACTACATTCTCTTACCTGCTCTAGGATAGGAGGATTTGAAATAGGGGCTTGAATATGGTTGTCAATATTTTCATTATTCCTATTCACTCCTCCCATGAATTGTTCTTCTTCCTGGTCCACTAATGTCTTGAAAATCTTATACCTATTTGAGGTTTTGAGCTGGATTTTATCTTTACCATATTTTTTGTTTTATCTTCTTCTTTTGGGATATTCAAAATGATATCTCTATGCTTCCCCACCCTAAGAAATGTTGGTTGTTTCTTTATTGATAATTGACTTACCCTCCTTAGGAATATTTGATATTCCTAGAGGAGCCTCCATTTTTATGTTCATATTATTTGGGAAGGACTAGGAAAAATGCCCATATTTGTGGTAAAATCTACACCTAAAGGGCAAAGCCTGATAATATAGTTGTAAAATCCAAGATGATACAACAATTTCAAGTTCCACCTCTTCCAGTAAAGGCTGGTTGAGATCCATTTCCATACATAATCTAGCATAAATAGTTGTGTTTCCTTCCATTGTATCTCTATAAATACCCAAATATCTTCTAAGGTAATTATCAATAATTTCTAATACCTTCTCACTCTATAAATCCATTGGAAGTGCATACAAATGGATCCAAACTGGTACACTAGTGGGTTCAATTTAGGGATTAAATCCAACTCTTCGAGGTTGAACAAATAATACTACTGAACCATGATTCCTATTTTTTGATTAAAAAGCCCTATTTCTTTTAGTAAGTGAGAAAAAACTAACAATAAAATATCCATTACTAATAAACCACAAAGAATACTCACCAAGAAGCTCCCAATTTTGCCAAACCCACAAATGCAAAATATTTAGGATAGGGTAAATACCCATGAATTTATAGATCAGATCATGATTGGCTCTATATAAGATTATTTCTTCTACCATCCTTTTGTAAATGATAATCTTTGGCCTTGAATCTGACTATGGAGAGCATCCATTGATTCTAATATTTTTCTAACAGTCGTAAAGAGCATTTTTAGTGCAATTTTTTTATGCTTCTTCAATCTCTACTGGAGATGTTTGCTTCAAAAATATGCAAATGAACTTTATCTTTCTAAAAGAGGATTTAGAGGTATTCCCATTGGGACCTCTTGGGGTAGCACTCTTGTCTTCAATTTTGTAGCAACCAGAAAGTACTTCATCTACTTGATGCCCTAGTTTTCCTTCTTTTCTCAAATTTTCTATAAAAAGAAAAGTTATCTTGACTCTTTGTATATTTTGCAACTCAACCTATGAATAAATGAAATAGGAAAGGTTCATTTATGTACTTTGTGTATTATGTTCAAAAATTATGAAGATGCTAACTATTAATTTCCTTAAATTTGTTTAAGTGGGAAAAGAAAAAATAAATAAAGGGTTCATGCAATTATCTTGTATATATTTTTAGTATTTGTGAAAAATGTTATTTCAATTCATGAATTGAATAGGGATAATTGGGTTTAAATTCATATTGTAGAAAAATAAAAATAGAAATTGTTGTTGGCCTTAAAATCTAGCCTAAACCTATAATTACTCCAATTTGTTGGTGATAATAGTTATATGCCTTAATGCTCAATGAGGTGATATAATCCAAAAATGAATGATGACTAGGGAGTGGAAATTCACCTATGTGATCATACATCATATTAAAATTTGAACCTATTTAGATTTAAAATCACCATATTGGAGCAAATTTATCTTCTATAATATGGCTTGTAACTCCTTGTTAATTTTATCTATAGATAAATGAAGCATAATCTTTAGGAGTTTTTTACATGGTGATTATCCATCCTCCTTGGTGAAATTGTCATTTTTTGTTGAATCTAAATCTCTTCCACTAAAGTGACAAGGCAAATTGAGTTATAGTGTTTTTCAACCCATTTCCTCCATTAAATTTTGATGATGTTAGTGATGAGAATTAATCTACTTGACTAAGTTCATACCCAAGTTTGGTAATTATGCATCATCCAAGTAAACTTGTCACTTAAGCATCCAAACTTTGATCACCAACTTTTGACCTTTGGCCTTTAGTGCTTTGACCTATAGACTTTGGATCATTGGTGATATTAGTAATGATGGATTTTCGACTTAACTAAATCTCATGCTCTAATTTGGAACTTGGGTATTATCCAAATAAATGTGTCACTTTTGTTTTGTTAGAATTCCACTTTTTCCTTTTAACCTTTGGTATTTTGATCATCAAAATTTGAATTCTAGACAATCATACCATTAATTAGAAGAATTATCCCCATCTTTAATAGAACTAGATATATTTATAATTGTCTTTTTGAGTAGCATTATTCTAATATTTGGTGATTTGAACCCTTGGATAGGTAAATTGATGAAACTTGTTCTTAATTTAGTATTTTCTATCTCTTTCACATGTTACTTATGTTATAGAATAGATCTACTTATGCCAAACATTATGGAGTGACTTACTATTAGCAAGTTTGGACTCTCTCCCATCTTAAAAATTCATAATAAAATTAATGTAGTAATGAGTTATTAAATGTGGTTAATGTTTTACCCTAGTGGAGAACTTGGAAATTGTCTAAACAACTCTACCACCTCAATTTTTAATAGTTGGACTTTGAAGAAGAGTTGCATTAACCAAAACACATACAATCCACGGAAATAGAGAAAATGCAAAAGTTTTTTGATATTCCTTGTTGAGGATAATGGATCTTACAAAGACCAATACCATACAAATTTGAAATTCCCCCCCAAAAACCATGTTTCCCCTTTTCCTTCCTAGAAAAATCTATTTGAAATTTGAATTTCGAGGGCAAACTTCCTGAGGTCATAACTCATCGCTTGTTGCTCGAAACGACTATTGATGTATGTTTTCAGAAAGCTCTAAAATGGGTTTGTGGCCTAGTAATGTGGTAACGCATATTACCACCATATTTCAGCCCTTAAAAAGGCCTCCAAAATTGATCTCCAAGTTTTACTAGCAGTATTTTCACTAGTTTTGATAGGGTAGAAGACCTTAAAATTTACATATCTTCCAAACCGATCAGGATATTGGGATGATTATTTTAGCGTTGAGTCTATTTATCCATCCTATAAAAAACTAAGCAAAATTTAGAACAAAATGAAACAAATACAAATTTGGGTTATGCAATAGCACTCTTACACCATTGGATGCTCCTACATCAGACACCCAGGGTAAATTGAGAAGTTACCTTCACTTATCTGATGTTGGAGGAAAACCTAGGCGGTCAACCTTTATCTTCAACAACCAATATGAATCTTCAATAGGCTTGCCCTTCCACTTAACCAAATATTTTTCATACTGCATGTGCAAGTATCTAGGATTTCTTCTATATTTTCCTTCTTTGGAGTAGATGTTGGAATATCCCAAATTTTTGTTACTGGTCCATCATCATTGTCCCCTTCATGATATTATTCCAAATCATAAATGTTGAACACAAATAATATGCTAAGTCCACTTGGTAGTTCTACTTCATATGCATTTCCTGAATCCTGTTTCTTTATGATCCTGCATGGTCCAAACATCTTCATCTTTAGCTTGTTATAAGTTTTAGTAGGGAACCTTTCTTTTCTCAGGTGAACCATAACTTCATATCCCACTTGGAATTCCTTAAATGACCACTTTTGGTCTTCCCTTATCTTGTACTGAGTGTTCATCTTAGTAATATGTTGCTTCACTTATTCATGTAAGCTCTTCAGGTGCTCTACACAGTCCTTAGCCTCAACACTATTCTTTTCCATCTGTCCATCCTCCTCAACTCAGAAGCATTTCTTAGGATGCTCCCATATACAATATAGAATGGGGATTTATTAGTACTCCTATTTATAGAATTATTGTACGCAAATTATGCCTATGGTAAACCAAATCTCATCCCTTGGATTTATCTCCCACTAAGCATCTCAACTGGTTACCCAAAATTCTATTCACCACCTTTGTTTGTCCATCAGTCTGAGGGTGATATGCAAAAATTAATTTCAAATATGTCTTCAATTTCTTCCATAAGGTCCTTGATAAATACCCAATAAACTTGGTATCCCTATCTAAAATGATACTCTTTGGTATACCATGTAGTCGTACCACCTCTTTGAAAAAAAACCCTGCAACATGAACTACATCATTAGGTGGAAGGGAATAAAATGTGCCATATTTGAAACATGTCAACCACCACAAATATGGATTCATTCCCCCTCTATGTTCTTGGTAGTCCAAGAACAAAATCCATGCTGATGTCTTCCCATGGTTTCTCTGGTACAGGTAATGGCTAATATAATCTAGTGTTCTGCGTCACACCCTTGGTCCTCTGGCATACTCTACAACTTTGTACAAATCTCTTCACATATTTCTATAACTGTGGTCAATAGTAATTCTAACTAACTAGGGTAATGTTCTTATCCTAACCAAAGTGTCTAGCCAACCCTCCACTATGCTTTTCCTTGACCATATTTTCTCTCATTAACCTCATTGGGATGTAAAATTGGTTTTCTCTAAACAAAATTCCACCTTAGATTAGAAAATCCAACCATCTAGTTTTGTACAAAGTAATAGGTTCCAAGAAAGCTCTCCAAGCCTCTACAAAATATGGATATTCAGGGTACAAAATCTTAAGTTTGTCAAACCCTACAACCTCCACCTTCATTTCTATCAACAAGTTCTGCCTTCTACTCAAGGTATCTACAACTCTATTTGACTTCCCACTCCTATGCTTTAACACAAAGGTATAACTCTGTAAAAACTCAACCCATTTTAAGTATCTCTAATTTAATTTTCCTTGACTATTAATATATTGTAAGTTCTGATGATCAATATATATAACAAAATCTTTTGGCAACAAATAGTGTCTCCACTTCTTCAAAGCCTAAACTATAGCATAAAAATTTTGATCATAGACAAAATACTTTTTCCTAGCCTCGTTAATATTCTCACTAAATTAGGCAACATGCTTACCTTCTTGACTCAATATAGCTCCTATGGCACTACCACTACAATCATAATATACCTGAAATACCTTATCAAAATTTGGAAGTGCCAAAATAGGTTGCTCTATGAATTTCTTACTCAACATATGAAAACTCCTATTTACACCTGAAGTCCACTTAAATTCCTTCTTATACCCTTCCATTGTCCCTATTAGGGGTGCACAAATACTACTAAATTTCCTAATAAATTTTTTGTAAAAATTGGCTAGACCATGGAATGATCTTACCTCTGTAATGCTCCTTGGAGTAGGCCATTTAATGATAGCCCTCACTTTTTCTAGGTCCATTTTAAGACCTTCATCTGATATGACAAAACCTAGGTACACCAACTCCTTCACAAAATTACACTTCTTCAAATTAATTAGAAACTGCTCCTCCTTCAACTTCTCAAAAACTCATCAAATATGCAATAGATGCTCCTCCAAAGTCTTGCTAAAAATTAAAATGTCATCTAAATAGACAATGAAAATTTTTCCTAGAAACTCCTTCAATACCTCATTCATAAGCTGCATGAATGTGCTTTATGCATTGGATAGCCCAAATGACATGACCAACTACACATACAAATCCTCTCTGGTCTTGAATGTTGTCTTCCACTCATCTACTTATCTGATACGAATATGATGGTACCTAGTATTCAGATCAATATTTTTGAAGTACTTGGATCCACTCAAAAAATTCATAATGTCATCCATCCTTGGAAATGGAAATCTGTATTTGATGGTGATCTTGTTAATAGCTCAAGAATTTGTACACATTCTCCATTCCCCATCCTTATTTGGTGCTAGTACTACAGGTACTACACTTGGGATCAAAATATCTCGAATTAATCCCTTTTTTAGTAGATCTTAGACTTGTCTATTTAGCTCCTCACTTTCTACAAGATTCATTCTATGGGCTACCTTATTGGGTAAACTAGCTCCCAGTACCAATTCTATGTGGTGACTGATCTTCCTTATTGGTGGTAAACCCTCAGGTACATTATTTGATATAAAATTTGGGAATGTTTCTAATAGATCTAAGACTTTTGTTGGGATATATTTGCATTGTTCTTCCTTAAATCTTGGTATTAATGCATAGCACATATTCTCATGCCTCAGACCATCCAAAAACTTTTTACCATCAACTAAAAATATTCTAGCACTTCTACATACCTTTTCATCCACCTCCTTTATGAGTTTCAGCTTATGGCACACTCCATATTTTGTTAGGAAGTAAGTGTTGGCATACCCATCATGTATTGCATGTCGATCAAACTACCATGGCCTTCCCAATAGCAAATGACAACCATCCATGGGTAGAATTTCATACAAGACCTCATCACGATAACTTCCAATATTAAATTTTACTAAACACTGCTCACTGACCAAATCCCTATGGTCCTTTTGTAACCACACAATCCGATATGGATGTGGGTGCCTCCTTCTCTCTACTATAACTTGGTAACCATCCCTTATGAAACTAGGTTATCAATGCTACCATTATCAATGATAACATTATACACCTTACCTACACATTTACATCTTGTGCAGAATAGACTCTTCCTCTGATCTGGATATTTCTTCTCATTCATTAAGGCTCTCCTTATGAATAGAACTTTCTCTCTTTCTATTTATTTATAATATTCAAATTTTAGCACCTTCATCCATAATAGTTTTGACAGGGTAGAAGACCTTAAAATTTACATATCTTCCAAACCGCTCAGGATATTGGGATGATTCTTTTAGCGTTGAGTCTATTTATCCATCCTATAAACAACTAAGCAAAATTTAGAACAAAATGAAACAAATACAAATTTTGGTTATGCAATAGCACTCTTACACCATTGGATGCTCCTACATCAGACACCCAGGGTAAATTGAGAAGTGACCTTCACTTCTTTGATGTTGGAGGAAAACCTAGGTAGTCAACCTTTATCTTCAACAACCAATATTAATATTCAATAGGCTTGCCCTTCCACTTAACCAAATATTTTTCATACTGCATGTGCAAGTATCTAGGATTTCTTCTATATTTTCCTTCTTTGGAGTAGATGTTGGAATATCCCAAATTTTTGTTACTGGTCCATCATCATTGTCCCCTTCATGATATTCTTCCAAATCATAAATGTTGAACACAAAGGATATGCTAATTCCACTTGGTAGTTCTACTTCATATGCATTTCATGAATCCTATTTCTTTATGATCCTGCATGGTCTAAACTTCTTCATCTTTAGCTTGTTATAAGTTTTAGCAGGGAACCTTTCTTTTCTCAGGTGAACCATAACTTCATATCCCACTTGGAATTCCTTAAATGACCACTTTTGGTCTTCCCTTATCTTGTACTGAGTTTTCATCTTAGTAATATGTTGCTTCACTTATTCATGTAAGCTCTTCAGGTGCTCTACAAAGTCCTTAGCCTCAGCACTATTCTTTTCCATATGTCCATCCTCCTCAACTCAGAAGCATTTCTTAGGCTACTCCCATATACAATATAGAATGGGTATTTATTAGTACTCCTATTGATAGAATTGTTGTACGCAAATTATGCCTATGGTAAACCAAATATCATCCCTTGGATTTATATCCCACTAAGCATCTCAACTGGTTACCCAAAATTCTATTCACCACCTTTGTTTGTCCATCATTCAGAGGTTGATATGCAAAACTGAATTTCAAATATGTCTTCAATTTCTTCCATAAGGTCCTTGATAAATACCCAATAAACTTGGTATCCCTATCTAAAATGATACTCTTTGGTATACCATGTAGTCGTGCCACCTCTTTGAAAAAAAACCCTGCAACATGAACTACATCATTAGTTTTATGGCAGGGAATAAAATGTGCCATATTTGAAACATGTCAACCACCACAAATATGGATTCATTCCCCCTCTGTGTCCTTGGTAGTCCAAGAACAAAATCCATGCTGATGTCTTCCCATGGTTTCTCTGGTACAGGTAAATGCTAATATAATCCAGTGTTCTGCATCACACCCTTGGCCCTCTGGCATACTCTATAACTTTGTACAAATCTCTTCACATATTTCTATAACTATGGTCATTAGTAATTCTCACTAACTAGGGTAATGTTCTTATCCTAACCAAAGTGTCCATCCAACCCTCCACTGTGCTTCTCCTTGACCATATTCTCTCTCATTAAACTCATTGGAATGTAAAATTGGTTTCCTCTGAACAAAATTCCACCTTGCATTAGAAAATCCAACCATCTAGTTTTGTACAAAGTAATAGGTGCCAAGAAATCTCTCCAAGCCTCTACAAAATATGGATGTTCAGGGTACAAAATCTTAAGTTCGTCAAACCCTACAACCTCCACCTTCATTTCTATCAACAAGTTATGCCTTCTACTCAAGGTATCTACAACTCTGTTTGACTTCCCACTCCCAAGGTATCTACAACTCTGTTTGACTTCCCACTCCTATGCTTTAACACAAAGGTATAACTCTGTAAAAACTCAACCCATTTTAAGTATCTCTAATTTAATTTTCCTTGACTATTAATATATTGTAAGGTCTGATGATCAGTATATATAACAAACTCTTTTGGCAACAAATAGTGTCTCCACTTCTTCAAAGCCTGAACTATAGCATAAAAATTTTGATCATAGACAAAATACTTTTTCCTAGCCTTGTTAATATTCTCACTAAATTAGACATGCTTACCTTCTTGACTCAATATAGCTCCTATGGCACTACCACTACAATCATAATATACCTGAAATACCTTATCAAAATTTGGAAGTGCCAAAATAGGTTGCTCTATGAATTTCTTATTCAACATATCAAAACTCCTATCTGTGCCTGAAGTCCACTTAAATTCCTTCTTATCCCTTTTCATTGTCCCTATTAGGGGTGCACAAATACTACTAAATTTCCTAATAATTTTTTTGTAAAAACTGGCTAGACCATGGAATGATCTTACCTCTGTAATGCTCCTTGGAGTAGGCCATTCAATGATAGCCCTCACTTTTTCTAGGTCCATTTTAAGACCTTCATCTGATATGACAAAACCTAGGTACACCAACTCCTTCACAAAATTACACTTCTTCAAATTAATTAGAAACTGCTCCTCCTTCAACTTCTCAAAAACTCATCAAATATGCAATAGATGCTCCTCCAAAGTCTTGCTAAAAATTAAAATGTCATCTAAATAGACAATGAAAATTTTTCCTAGAAACTCCTTCAATACCTCATTCATAAGCTACATGAATGTGCTTGGTGCATTGGTTAGCCCAAATGGCATGACCAACCACTCATACAAACCCTCTCTGGTCTTGAATGTTATCTTCCACTCATCTCCTTATCTGATATGAATATGATGGTACCCAGTATTCAGATCAATATTTTTGAAGTACTTGGATCCACTCAAAAAATCCATAATGTCATCCATCCTTGGAAATGGAAATTTGTATTTGATGGTGATCTTGTTAATAGCTCAAGAATTTGTACACATTCTCCATTCCCCATCCTTATTTGGTGCTAGTACTACAGGTACTGCACTTGGGATCAAAATATCTTGAATTAATCCCTTTTTTAGTAGCTCTTAGACTTGTCTATTTAGCTCCTCACTTTCTACAAGATTCATTCTATGGGCTACCTTATTGGGTAAACTAGCTCCCAGTACCAAGTCTATGTGGTGACTGATCTTCCTTATTGGTGGTAAACCCTCAAGTACATTATTTGATATAAAATCTGGGAATGTTTCTAACAGATCTGAGACTTTCGTTGGGATATATTTGCATTTTTCTTCCTTAACTCTCGGTATTAATGCATAGCACATATGCTCATTCCTCAGACCATCCAAAAACTTTCTACCATCAACTAAAAATATTCTAGCACTTCTACATACCTTTTCGTCCACCTCATTTACAAGTTTCAGCTTGTGGCGCACTCCATATTTTGTTAGGAAGTAAGTGTTGGCATACCCATCATGTATTGCATGTCGATAAAACTACCATGGCCTTCCCAATAGCAAATGGCAACCATCCATGGGTAGAATTTCATACAAGACCTCATCACGATAACTTCCAATATTAAATTTTACTAAACACTGCTCACTGACCAAATCCCTATGGTCCTTTTGCAACCACACAATACGATATGGATGTGGGTGCCTCCTTCTCTCTATTGTAACTTTGTAACCATACCTTATGAAACTAGGTTATCAATGCTACCATTATCAATGATAACATTATACACCTTACCTACACATTTACATCATGTGTGGAATAGACTCTTCCTCTAATTTGGATATTTCTTCTCATTCAGCAAGGCTCTCCTTATGACTAGAACTTTCTATCTTTCTACTTATTTATAATATTCAAATTTTAGCACCTTCATCCATAATAGTAGCTTTGGTATTACCTTTAGACCTCTTATTTATTTCCCCTTTTTGATGTGGGCACTCGTATGCTCGATGTCCTTCTTTCCCACATTGGAAACAGGTTCCACAAAATCCTCCTCTTATAGGCCATCGTATACCTTCCTCTTCCTATTTTGTAGCCATTATTCTACTCATGGGGGTGATAAGAATTCTTCCCCTCCTGGTACTAACTATTGCTTGCTTCCCCTATCTTCTTTTGGTCCTCAATTCATCCTCTATTTGTTCTCCTGCTATTTCTTCCACCACGACCTCTTCCTCTCTATTTGATTTCAAATATCCTGTTCATATTCTCTTCTACCTTCAAGGCATACTTGTAAGCATCTTCTATGGTGGTCATCCTAACTAGACTCATCTCTTCCTGAATACTTGCTCTTAAACCATTTATGTAACGAGATACCTTATCCTTGTTGGCCTCAAAAAGGCCTATTTTGATTAGAATCTTATAGAACTCCTTTGTGTATTATTTGATAGACTTGCTTGACTGCATAAAACCCTACATTTTCTTTAGTATATCCAACTCATAATCAGCTATAATTAACTACCTCTTCAACTTCTCCACCATCCGCTTCCACCTTGTTATCCTTTCCTTCCCTCTTTTGTTTCTATCAAACTGCACTCTCTTCCACCAAATACTAGCATGATCCTTCATCTTGGTCTTATTAAAATTGACCCTCTTAGGATCTTCAACCTCCTCATACTGAAATTATTCTTCCATTTCATTTATCTAGTCGATCAACTCTTCTGGGTTAATATTTCTAGAATACATTGAAACCTCCATATTTGATCTCTTCACAATCTAGGATATAGCTCTATATAACCTAGATTGCATAGGATCCACTGCCTCTTCTTATTCCTCGAACTGGACCTCTTCTTATTCAACTTCATCTTCACTCCCATATTCTCTTCTTGGCTCAAACCCTCTACATAGCTCCTCTTGCAGAGCTTGAACTTACCTCTACAAACATCTAAAATCCTCTTCTTGCACCATAGCATTTCTCCCACCACCACAATTTCTTCATGGAGGCATTTTCTCATGTTTATCATAAAACCTAACCACAAATCCTTGTGTAAACTACCTCACATTCGGTGATCTATTTATACACTCAGGAACCTAGCTCTAATACCACTTGAAGCAAAGTTGCATTAATCAAAATACATACAATCCACAAAAAATAAAAAAAATACAAAAGTTTTCTAATATTCCTTGTTGAGGAGAATGGAGCTTACAGATACCAATACCATACAAATTTGAAATTCCCCCTCAAATGCCATGTTTCCTCTTTTCCCACCTAGAACAATCTATTTGAAATTTGAATTTTAAGGGTAAACTTCCCAAGGTCATAACTCATCGCTCGTTGCTCAAAATGACTATTGGTGCATGTTTTTGGATATCTCTCAAAGGGCTTTATGGCTTGGTAACATGTTAACACATATTATCACCATATTTCAGCCCTTAAAATGCTTCTAAGACCTCCAAAATTGATCTCCAAGTTTTACTAGCAATATTTTCACTAATTTTGATAGGGTAGAAGACCTTAAAATTTACATATATCCCAAACCGCTCAGGATATTGGGATGATTCTTTCAGTGTTGGGTCTATTTATCCATCCTATAAAAAACTAAGCAAAATTTAGAACAAAATAACACAAATAAAAATTTGGGTGATGCAAGATCACTCTTACACCGCTGGATGCTCCTACATTAGACTTCAACCCTTTTCTTTAGACATTCATCCTAAATGATCATATGATTATCTAAAATGAGAATAACTTCGTACATAAGTTTTAAGTTTTGAATAATGGAAATTTTTAATTTTGAAGGGTATTGAAGGTCCTAATAAAATTAATTGTTAGGATAATTATTTGGGTGGATCTAGCCAAGTTGATGTATAGACCTCTTTTCCTTAGCAAACCCATGAGTTCTTGAAATTTAAATGTTGGATCTCAAATTATGGATATTTGAACTTCTACACTCACACTTTAGAGATTTTATCCTTTAGCTTTGAACCTCATAACTTGAGCCATAACGTTTATGTCTTAGAATATGAGCCTTAGATTTTGAGTCTTTGGACTTTTTGAATTCATATAAAATTATACATATGATGTTGAATTTGGATTGGTTTTAGGTTCCCAAGCTAAAAAATTTGGTAGCATCATGTTTGATACACATGTACCTTAATCTCTTCACTTGGATCTTGGAAACCCAAATGTAAAACTTAGGATAATTATGCATTTCCCTTTAGTGGCATTAGCTCACCCGAAGTTTGAAACTGAGAAGCTTTAGGTAGTGTGAAGGATCCAATTATTATTGGTGGTCAACTTTATTGACAAAAATAATTTAATATAAGTGCCTACCATTGATATACCTCCAAAATAATCGAATTTGACTAAATGATTCCTTTTCTAAGTACAATTATTCTTGTTGAATCAACCATACCTTTTAGTAATTTTGTATTCATATGAATAAGTATTAATTATTTAGGTGTTGTTGGTGTCCAAGTTCAAAAATTAATTAAAAACCAAATGATGCTTTTCTTAAGAGAATATTAGCTTCACATAAATAAACCTTGAAGAAACTTTGGCCTCATTAATAAATTATCTTGAAGAGTCTTTTTTATAGCAAATCAAAATCTCCAATTGTGCTATAGAGATATATTGTGAAAGGAATTATAGAAGACTCTATAAAATATATTGACTCTATATTTTATATACTAAACATGTTAAAACTATATTATTCTAGGTATAAATCTTACCCTACTATTAGCATAATCATTGATCATCCTCTTCCAAAATTAAAATTAGTAATTGCAATTATCCTTTGTGTCAATATTGTGTATTGTCAAGAGGTAGAATTGCTAAGCATAAGGTCTTGAACTTACATAATTATATTTTTATTGTATTTCTTTATTAATAATATGTTTATCCCATTTTGCATCTTGTTTGGTTTGTTGTTTATCCCACTTATATCATAAGCACAAAAAGCATAATTTGCTTACTTTCTTGAGAAGAAAAAGAAATATATGTTATTTTTAGAAATCATAATGACTAAAAGTAATATGTTATACTTCTAAATTTAGAATTCCTAAAGGGATAATGCCACACTTTTGAAATATTAGGATGTCTTAAATTTAGATTTTTTCTAATATTATTTTTTATTGGTCTCCATTTTTAGAGTGTGTACAAAAGCACCTTATTCAAAAGAGAACCTCCATAGGATTCCTCTATTTTAGACAAACCTCTCAATTCCAAGTATTTGTTGCTACTAGTAACTATGGATGGATGCAAGTCACAACCAGAGTTTACACCACCATCAAAAGATAATTGATCCTAGCCATGACAACTAGAAGTTGAGAATAATAAAATTAAATGGTTTAAATTTCAACTCATGTAATAAATAGTTTTGTCCTTAGTTTTTACCTTTTAGCCAAGACATTTGTATCATTCATTGTTAATTTTCTAGCTTTCTAGCAAAAAGAAGCTTGTAACATGATATATATTAAATAGAACAATATAATATGGATTTTGAGTCCATAGTTGAGGTATCTAAATTAGTTACAATTAAATATACCATTTGGGTATATTTTAAATTTCCCCTTCTAAAATCATCTTTGAGTTGAAAAAGAACTTCCAGTCGTCTCTAGTTAAGAGTTCTAACTAGAAGACCAAGGGAGGTAGACATCGGTGAATCCATTAAGGTGACTTTGTGCTCTGGTTTCATTCGGTAATAGATTTGGGTGGGTTTATCCAATTTCAAACTCAAATTCAATTTTAATCATTGGGTTGTTTATTGCTACCTTTATTTTAAATTTGATTTGAATTCATGTACCTTTAATGCTAAATTTATGCCTTTCTCCATCTCATTTAGGGTTTTCTTTTTTGTAATTGTTTGATCTCATCTCAGCTCCTTATGTTTATTGTTGTTTTGGTGGATATCCTTAGTGGTTGGGTTATTTTTAGCTCCTTTTTGTAAAAGGTTTGGGATCCCTTTTAAAATCCCTTTTTATCTAATAAAAAAAATTCCCCTTCAAAATGTTGATAACTAGCATTGGGAAAATAAACTAGCAACATTACAACTTTTAGTACAAAGTAATTACTAAAAATTAAAACATTAAGAGGTTTTTATTTTTTTGAACTAATTTGTGGCTTTTATTATCAAGTTAGTTTATGATTTTGTTCTAGTAAGCAGTTTTTCATATTGGGTTAGAATTAATGATGTTATAAGAATTGTAATGATTTAAAACACTAGTCATAGTCACCAAGAAGAACCTTCTTTTTATTGGGACACAAACTAATTCTAATTACCTTTTTATTGTTATGCTAGTATACCAATATTTTCCACTTATGGTTGTGCATAAATATCCACTCACTTGGAGAACTATTTAATTTCTTCTAGACAGTTAAAGTAGTATTCATTATGAACTATTTAATTTAATATTTTCATGCTTTCTAGAGGAGAATTATTAGAGTTATAGAAATTCTTGAAAATATCTAGTTACTCTTTAGTTGACTAGTTCCTACTCTAATTGAATCATGAAATATATATTGTATCCCAATATTATTTTGAAATATTAACATGGGATTAAAAAAATTAAAATAACCATAAGGATCTTGATTATTCTTATTCAAATAATTCATAATTTATATTATTATTATGTTTTAGTTGTATCTTCTTGTTCTCTATAGGTATTTGGTAGTTAGGATTATATATGAAGGTTTTGAAGTTTTGATTAGAATTAAAACTTGTGAATTATGTTATCATTTTAAATTTTTGGCTTTATGTTTACAACAAGGATAATATAGTTAATATTAGAGTTGTTATATGAGTGGTTGTTTTAAATGTTGTTATGGACTAAGGATTTACATCTCTACTATGATGTGATTAGAATAAAAAGGAAAAAAATAATTAGGTCTATTTTAATATCTATACATGTGGATAATAAATTAAATGTAATACTAACAACTTACTTATTGGCTTTTAGTCAATGTTAATATACAAGGACAAAGGACATATTTGAGGCTTGAATACAACTTTATCTATGTTTAATCCTATATAATCATAGGTGACATAAACATGGGGAGTGCATCTAACATTAGGTCTTGATTACAAGGGAGTACATCTAAAATTGGGTCTCCATTATAATAATTGCTCTACCTTACCAATAGACAATGACATGTTGGACTAAAGAAGAACTAGTTTTATTCTTATAGGTAAATATTAGCTCTAAAATTCATGGTATATTTCTATTTCCTAGGTAAACTAGGATCTTAATTAATAAAATTATTTGCATTATGAAAACTCCTTTTTGTTAGGATATTTCTATTTTAAGATATATTATTTTTAATGAAGTTATATCGATGTGAAGGATTGTATGAATTTTTTTTTGAAGTGGAAATATGATAATGATGTGAATATTAAAAATATGCTAATAAGATATTTGAAACTATTGCTTTCATAAGTTAAAAAATAATAATACTTAAATTATGCTCTCACAAGCAATACTATTCCCCAAATTCATCACCTTAGAATGATTTTATGTATAAGAAATTAAATGCCTTAATAATATTGAATTTCTTTGTAATGTTTGGGCATAAATAGTTTGTTAATATACACTTTCAAGACATAAGCATCGAGGTCAATCCTCAATGTATTCCTAAATTAAATATTTAAAATCTATTTTTGATTCCAATTCATTAAAAATTTGATGGGAAAATAACTATACCAATCGATGACAAAGAATGGTCAAGTCTTGGGACCAATATCCTATAGAAAAAATAAATTCATGCATAGAAAATTGGGTACAATGTATTTTTATTCATGGTTTAAACAAGTGTACCTAATATGGATTTTTGAGAATGCTTTAGCACATTGCTCTTTGGTGTGAATCACCTTATCCAATGATCTATATATTTTCATCCATGGTAGCCCTAGGGCCTTAATATTTTGAATCTTAGCCCTATTGCCAAATATAATAATCTTCTAAACATTATCCTTATACTTAATAGTAATAGAAACATGTAGCATGGAATCTAAAATATTATATGTTTGTGTGTATGCATGTGTATGGTGAGAAATAAGTCGGTGTAAAATTAGAATTTAGCACTCATCAATATTTGATAGTAGTAATCCATACCATATAGACTCATAGTAGACCTCTGAAGTAGGTGACCTACACCAAACTGGTCATTAGACCATAGTCTTCCCCTTTCTCATTCTCCTTGTAAGAGGTTTGATGAGTCATTTATATACTTGTCAAATTTAGGGTTCTAAGCTTTGAAGGTGCCTACACTATATATGTAAATAGTATGTTAAAATTGATATAAAGTTACCTAAACTCAATTACATGAGTGTATCCTATATTTGAAGCTATAAAACACACTCAAGGATATTTGCTACAGTCCTTACAATCATCAAGTATTAGAGCAATTGACCTCCCTATTAAGGGATATTTTCATAATTTTCCTCATTTATAAAGGAATAAATATTCTCACCCTAGTCTAACCATTCCTAGGATGACTTGTGAAAGCTATGAATAAGCTCCTTCAACTAGAAAAGTAACACACTAGGATCTTATCCATGATTGATGATTCTCTCTAGTAGACCAAATTTACCAAACCACAATTAAGATCCTTCATAGCAAACCTTCTATGTATAGAAAACATAACACACAAGGATATTATCCATGGTCTTGATGGTAATTTTTAATAAAAAAACTCAACTAAACTACAATTGATATTCTCCTAAGGAAACTACTAAGACAAGGAAGTAATACATCATGACTTCTAATAAGTCCTTAAAAATAATAATTTTAAAAGGAAAAATACTTGTAGTTATAATTATGTACTCTAAACTACATTTTTACAACTTAAAATAAATGAACACACACCTAAGCTATTAAGAATGAATAAATATCACTAGAGTGCTTCCAATAGTAGTCTCTTGTTCTTGTGGCATTGAGGGGTGATCCCTTAAGCTATTCTATGAAAGAGCAATCAACTAACAAAAATGTGTTGGAGTATATTACATTATTTAGTACATGCTAATGTACCCCAATGGGATATTCATGGTACATTTGTAAATAATAGATCAGGGTTGAGTCATAGTTTAGAGTGTGATTTATATTTCCCCTTTTATGTAAGAGTGAATGTGCATGAAATGCACAAGTATCATGTAAATTTGTAAAATACAGGAAATGCACTAGTGTCATGTGAGTTAGAGTGCAATTGTAAGGTTATTCTATGTCCATAAGTGTCTTATATGTAATATTCCAAATATATAATGTAAATATGTGCACAAGTATTTTAAATTAGAGAGTGCAAATAGAAGTGTAAGATTCATGTATAGGTGTGCATATGTTATAGAGTCAAGTGTTCATCAAGTATGCAAGTGGCAAGTAGATAAGCCAAGAGTCATGAGACTTGGCATATGGAGAGCAATAGTCTAGTACTTGAAGAGTCATATCACTATGGCTATATTATGGAGACAATGCTCCATAGACAGAGATATCAAATACAATTTATATATCTTATTGTCTAATTGTAAGAGAAAGAGTATTAATAAAGCTTGTATATATTTTGAGAAATTAATATTGTAAGTTGTTATTCATGCATAATACATGAATTATTCAGGCTATTTACATTTATATTTTAGTATATTATTGAATTTTATTTTATTTATTATAAACCTTGATATACATATTATTTTTCTCGTATTATTATCATCTTGACCTTGTTATTATTATATTGTGGCTATTTCATATTTGGGACCTATGTGATATAACCTATGATATTTTGTGGTAGTATAAGGCTTAAAAATCCATGAGTGATATCAGAGATACCACCAGAATCTGTTCAACTTGATAGAGTTTTTTAGCTACCATTATTAATTAATTTTATCTAGTTTGATAAAGTTGATTAATATTTTATCCACTTTGAATATAGTGAGCCTCAGACTTCCTTTTTAAAGGTCGTATTGAGTAGAAAAGCTAGAGTCATTCCACGGTTAAAGAATAACCAATGAAGACTAGGACTCAGCTATATTTATAGAAAGTTAAATATTTAGGGATATATATCCCTTGACATTGATTATATCCAACTCAGAAGAAATTTGAATATTTAGGGACATAGATATCCCTTGACATTGATTTTTAAGATAATAGCCAACTCAGAAGAAATTTGAAGATTTAGAGAGATTCAAAGTCACCTTGATAATATATTGTAAGAGAAGTATATTTAAGATTTAATATTTAAGATTTTGAATTACAAAGAAATCAGAAAATTTTGAGAAGCTTCTTGTAGAATATAGAGAATATTTTCAACTTCTAAGTGTAGAGATAAGAAAGTAGAGAAAAGAATATTACATTAGAAAGAAGAAATAAAGATCATCAAATTTAAAATCTATAGTATATTGAGAAGCATTCAAGCTTCCTAAGATGAAGAAAGCAGTAGAAAGGAAGAAGATAGATATATCAATATATGATATATCAGTCTTGAAGAAAGATAAAGAAGCACACAACTTACTTTATACATTGGATTAGAATCTACATTTTTTGAAGAGTTACAAGGTATTTAAAAGATTTAGATGACAAAGTTATTGACCTTGATACCAGAAGAAGATTCAAGCCACAAATATATTGACCTTTACATATTAAAAAGATTCATGTCATAGATATATTGACCTTGATACCATAACGAGAATCAGGTCACAATAAGTATTGACCTTGAAATTTCCCTAAGAAGATAATATTGAATAAAAGAGATCATTAACATAAAGAAAGAGATAGAAATTAAAAGAGAAGAAGTATAAAGTTGTAAAGTTATTTCGGATCAGTATTCAAAGAAGAAGGAAACATTTATATTGTAAAAAATATACATTACAAAGGAAAGAGCAATCAATATATATATGAAAAAGAAAGTGAATGTGCAATTCAGATTTACAACATAAGAGTAACACAAAATGAAGTATTTAGAATAGGAACGTACAAGCTCACAATTCCATAAATATTTCATAGAGAATATCAAAGGCATCATAGAAAATAGCAAATATGTCATCGAGAATAATAAAGGTGAAAGCATAACAAATAATAGAAAGGGTACCATTGAAGAATAAGGAAATACATCACAAAGAATAGCAAAGGTGTTGTAGGGATTAGCATAGTATTCAGTAAAGCATTTGGCTACAATAGTGAAAAGAAAAAGCAACATTAGGTATTGCATCAAGTGTAAGCTTCAAGAGTGTAGGCAGTCTTATTTGAAATGATGAAACTACAAGAACAAAATCCATATTAGTACAAGCTAGCATTGAAAATGAGTAAAGAAAAAGCCAAAGAAGCTAAGAATACTTTACAACAAAGCTAACATAGAGAACAAGCATAGTGGAATGCAAAATAGTGTGCTAACAAAGAGGATAAGCATAGTGAAAGAGAAGCAAGCCTACAATGCAAAAGTAGAAGAGCCTGGAAGTTGAAACAATGAGCTATTAAGGAAGATAAATCCAACAAGCAAGTAAGGAAGGAGAAATTTTTACTCATTGCAGTAGTTAGCAATAACAAGGAGGTCGATTAGAACCAAAGAATGTTGAAAAAGGCAATTCACCAGATGTAATGCTTTAAGTGTTACATTTTAGAAGGAAGTGAAATGTTATGTTTCTACATGTAAAAATCCACATTGCAAGTGCTTTGTGTAGCTATAAAGAGATTCACATGAGCAAAGAATCAAAGGTGCAATAGAACAAAAAAGTAGAGACATGTGCGGATGAGTCAAAGAAAATAAGAAAGGAACAGAGGTGCAATGGTACAATGAAGTAGAGACATGAACGGATGATTCAAAGTGAATAATAAAGGAGGATTTGTAAGGTCAATATAATATTTAGGGTTTTTAGATTTATAAGGTTTATTTTAGATAAGGTTTGAAGTTTAATTAAGTTTGACTTAGGAGTTATAAGGGTTAGATAAAGTTATTTTTAAGTATTTGAGTTTTATAAGTTTGGAGTGATAAGTTATTTAAAGTTTTAAATTTTTGTAAGTTTGGAGTGATAAGGAATTCAACTAGTTTATTTGATTGAAAGTTTTTTTATAAGGTTTTTTAAGTTTGAAGAATTTTTTAAATTTAGTTTTTTAATTTTTGAGAAAATTAAAATTGAATTTTTGCAAATTTAAATATTTGGGAGGTAAAAGGTTTTCAACATCAAAGGATTAGGAAAAACAAAAAATTGTAAATTTCATATTATTTTCTAAACTAGGGAGTCATAAGGTTTACTACTTTATAGGAATTAAATTAGTGAATTTGAATTAATAAACCTATGAGTTAGAATATTGTCAACTTCAAAGGAATCAAGTTGTAAACTTTGATTAATATGAATAACAATATGAAGTCCATAATTGCACCTGGGGGTGCAACGTGTTGGTTTGGGCTTTGGCTCTTCTTCGGGAGGTCCAAGGTTCAAACCGTGGTGTGGGTGAGTGTGTGAGGGGGTGTGTGTGTGTCTCCCTGGTGGAGTTGTTGTAACAGGTTGGGGGATTCCTAGTCAAAACCCCATATCTTAATATTACCAAAAAAAAAAATATGGAGTCCATAATTAAAAAGGAAAAGGTAGATATCATAAAATTTGGGATTAAGAATTTGATTGAAAAATCTGAAGGAAAGTTAGATATGGTATTACAATTCATCTATAGAGAAGCCATAGATGAAAATTTTGAGATATTTGAATACTATTTACATGCAAGACTTGTTGAAGCAATTGATGATGGAAAGGATAATATTATGATACCTCTAGATATTGGTAGCATAATGTATATGGCATTGCTTTCACTTAAGCTTTATAAATATGAAAATGTGAAACAAAAAGAGTTGATTGAAACTCTTAAGAAGAAAGTGGAAATTGATGAATCATTTCTAGAAACAATATTTCATTCTTCATGTAGTATTGACATTCCAAGTTCATCTAATTCAAAAAATTATTATGATGCTTTAAGTGAATGTTTAGAAGTTACTACATAGGAAAAGAAGGATTCAAATGATTCTAAGGTCAGAAACAAAGGAAATATTCTTATGCATGAATCTTATGACAATGAGAGAGTTCAATTGATTTGTGATTCAAAAGATTCAAATTCTAAATACAAATATGAACTCAAAGCAAAAATCACGCTAGAACAAGAACATATTGAAGACAAAGACAAAGAATATTATTGAAGACTAAAGTATTTGTTGGCAATTTTGGGTACCTTGGGTACATTGCCTTTGCTCAAGTATAGTAGTTGTCATTGATGTCAAAGAAGTTCTTGAAGTAATTTGATTTGTTGTCAAGGAATTTGTTCTGTTGAAGATTATCCAGAGCATGATCAGTAAGTTTCCAAGAAGTCCTTAGTAGCCCAGTTGCAAAAGATCAAGAAAAAGACAAGTAAGAAAAAGTATGCAGGCGGCTGGAAAAACTGTCACGATTTCGCGACATGTTTGAGGAAAGAGAGAGTGCTGGCAAAACTGTCACGATTTCGCGACATGTTTGAGGAGAGAGAAAGTTTTGGCAAAACTATCACGATTTCGCGACATGTTGGAAGACAAAGACGTAGCTGGAAAAACTATCGCGATTTCGTGACATGTTGGCAGAGAAGCAGAGCAAAATGGAAAGTGTCACGATTTCGTGACATGTCGCATTTTTGCGTCTCAAAAAGTGCAGGAAGGCAGAGAAAGAAAAGTGTCACGATTTCGTGACACATTGCCAGGAAAGTTGTTCGGACGAGAAAGTGTCACGATTTCGCGACATGTTGCAGGAGAGAGAGTTCGAAAGGAAAAGTGTCATGATTTCGCGACATGCTGCAGAAGACAAAGTGAGGACTGTTGCGACTTCGTGACAAGCTGCAAAAATCAAAGTAAGGACTGTCGTGATTTCGTGACATGCTAAAAAGCTTGAAGAAAGAACTGTCACGATTTCGTGACATGCAGCAAAAGGAAGAGTCTGAAACAAAAAGTGTCGTGATTTCGCGACAGGCTACAAAGAAGTTGTACGGATGCAGAAAGTGTCACGATTTCATGACAGGTTGAGATGGCAGCAGTAAGTTGCAAAAAGTGTCACGATTTCATGACAGGTTGAAGAGAAAGCTTGCGAATGCAGAAAGTGTCATGATTTCACGATAGGTTGAGTTGGCAGCGTTCAGTTGGAGAAAGTGTCGTGATTTCATGACAGAAACTGGAAGCAGGTCTTCTATAGGAGAAGTGTCATGATTTCGCGATAGAAGTAGAGAGGAAGGCTTTGTAGACAAAAGCGTCACGATTTCGTGACATGTTCTAGTTTCGTGGGCATATGGTAGAAAAGAGCTTAAGGCAGCGAAAGCATCGCGATTTCGTGACATGTTCTGTTTTCACTGGTGCAAGCCGAGAAAAGGTTGAAGAAGCAAGAAGGGTCATGATTTCATGACAGAGTTGCAGTTGACATCAGCGAAGTAGATGTGTCATGATTTCATGACAAAAGCAGAGAAGAAGGCCATGAAGGAAAAAGGGTCGCGATTTCACGACAGAGTTGCAGATGACATCAGCAAAAGTCAGATGTGTCACGATTTCATGACAAGGACGAAGTCAAGGCTGACAAAGGCAAAAAGTGTCATGATTTCATGACAGCAAGCAATAGAAGGTGTACGACAGGCAAAGGTGTCGCGATATCGCGACATGTTGAAGTTTCACGCCAGAAGCTATAGGGAGGCAGTGAAGCCGACAGAGTTAAATCTGGGCCGACGCAGCGTAGGGTTTTGCAGCCGACGTGGTTGAAGGGTAAATAGCCGACTAAGACCAAGGTTTTAATCTTGAGATTATGTGTATAAAAGGAGGGCTGCTTGAAGAGTTTGGCAATCGATCAAGTGTGCGTTCAAAGTGCGATTTGTGCAGATAGAGTGCAGGGAGAAGTTCGATCACAGAGGTGCATAAGTGGAAGTCTGATCGACTGTTGTGTTTGCATAGAGTGTGCGACGACTGTGCTACTATGTTTGTACAGAGTGTGCGACAACTATGCTACAGTGTTTGAGCAGAGAGTGCGAAGACTGTGCTATTGTGTTTGCACTAAATGTGCGAAGACTGTGCTACTGTGTTTTTGGCAGAAGTGCATAAGTTGATCGAGTGCTATTGTGTTTGCACAGACAGTGAAAAGTTGGTTTCGACCAAGTGCGGTTGTAACAAAAAAGAATAGAGGAAGAGGAAAGATTTGTGCTAGACCGAAGGACTGTGTTTGGTGCGAATTTGAGGAACGGCTTTGCAGTGATAGAGTTGAGGACAGAGATCTCCAGCCAGAGCAGGGAAGACAGGTGTCTTCTGTGGATAGAGTTCCACTTGCTAAGGGCAGAGGAGGTAGAGGTCCTCTAGAGGATCACCACTAAGAGCAGAGCTAGGGGAAGGTGTCTCCTTTGGGTTGGTGCCCATAAACTTTGTAATTGGGAAGGTTTCCCAAAGAACTGTGATATAACTTTTAGATAAAAGTTTTATCCGTGGAGTAGCCCACATTGGGTGAACCACGTAAATTGTTGTGTCACTTTGTGGATGGTGTGTTGTGCATTGCTTTGATTACTACTGTTATTACTGCTATCTATACACTGCATTATACTATTTTGAAAGTTGATTTTAAAGCAAATTGAAAAAGTGGTCTTATACTGTTCACCCCCCCTCTCAGTATAAGCTTGTGTTCTTCAATTGGTATCAGAGCGGGTTCCTTCGGAAAGGTTTAACAGCCGAAAGGAAGAACTGGTTAAGAACACAATGGATTTTTTAGGTGGCAATGCAGCACCTATTCTTGATGGATCAGATTTTGGTCTGTGGAGTGCAAGAATGAGAGTTTATCTAATGGCACTTGGTAATGAGGTATGGGAAGTGATTGAAGACGAATACACTATTCCTGAACATGGTCCTTATACCAAAGAAGATAGGCTCATGCTTCACAACAATTCAAAAGCCATGAATGCAATCCTGAGAGGCTTACGAAAATTAGATCTCACCAAAGTTATTCACTGCAAGACAGCTAGTGAAATGTGGAAACAATTGCAGGTGGTTCATACAGGTGATGCAAATGTTCGAAAGGCCAAATTGAGACATTTTAAAGGTATGTTTGAACAACTCAAAATGAATGATGATGAAAATATTAGTGACTACATGCTTCGTATGGATGAGGTTGTTAACTCCATGAAAGACCTAGGTCTTGAGCTTGCTGAAAATGATGTGTGTGATAAGATTTTAAGATCCCTTCCTAATAGATTTAGTGAAAAGATTTTTGCTATTGAGGAAGCTAAAGATTTAGATAAATTGAAAAAGGATGAGCTCCATAGTATTCTTGCAAGCATTTGAGCTGAGAACTCAAGTGAAAGTTGATGTCAAGAAAGAGGCAGCTTTCAAAGTTACCAAGAAATCAAAGGGCAAACAGATTCAAGAGAGTGATGAGTCTTCTAGTGATGAAGAGGCATATTACAGCAAGAAAGGCAAGTTCTCTAGAAAACACAAAAGCAAGAAAAACATAAGGTGTTTCAACTGTGGAAAGTTTGGTCATTATGCTACTGACTGTACTATTTCAAAGAATGAAAGTGATGAAGATATACAGGATGTTAAGAGCAAGGATTCTGAAAAGCACAAGTATTACAGAAAGAACAAAGATGAGCACAACAATCAAGGAAAGAGGCATTCACACAAGAACAAGAAGAGCCTCTACCTGGACAAAGCAAGTAAGTGTTCTAGCAGTGATAGTGAAAGTTCTTCTAGTGATAATGAAAATGAGATGTTGTTCATTTCAGAAAAGGAGGAAGAACCGAAACATAAATTCATTGTCATGAAATGTTTTAGATGTGGAAATTTTGGGCACCTTGAGGATAATTGCACAAATAATGAATTGGTTGCTAGTATGTATGAGGATGCTTCAGAAAATGATAAGGAAGATGCATGTATGGTTTTTGAAAAGGGTAGCACCTCTAGTGATAAGAAATCTGAAAAAGGCCTTGATAATTCAAAATGCAATCAAATAGAGGATCTTGAATGTGAACTTACTAATGCTCTTAGTGTTTTGAAAAAGGAAAGAAAGAAGAATGCTAGACTCAAGGATAAGTTAGATGAATGTTGTATGGAGAGAGATGAACTCATAGAAAGTCTTGACATCTCTATGGCTAAGACACAAGAACTCAAGAATGAGTTAGAATCTAAGATGCTTGAGTATAGTGAATTAGAACAGAAAATGGCTGCCTTGAAAGAGGAAAATAAAGATTACAAGGATAAGTTGTACAGGTTTCAAGAAAGCTCCAAAAAGGTTAAATCTCTTATCAAAGGTCAAAGAAAAACAATAGATAAAACGGGTCTTGGTTTTGTCAAGCCACACAAGGAACAGATTGGGGAATCCAGTAAGAAATTTCAAAATGAGGAGAGTTCTGATGAAGAGAGTTTTTCAAAAAAAGAGTCCGTAAGTGATAGATGCGTAGAAACAGAAAATAGAATTCTGAATGCGAAGAAGAAGTTTTCGGGACCCAAAAGGTTGATTAAAAGAATATTTTACGGCAGATGTTTTGCGTGTCACAGATTTGGTCACACGGCTGTACATTGCATGTCTCAAATGAAGAAGGTTAACAACAATTTCAGAAGTGCTAATTTCTTCCAAGGGTACTGCTACTCTTGTAATCAGTTTGGGCATAAGGCATTTGTCTGCAAGGCTAATAACAGGTTCACGGTTAGTTATAACAGGCGGATTCAAAGAACAGATATGTCTAAAAGAAATTACAGTGTTACTTGTTATAAATGCAACAATGCAGGTCACACAGCTAGACAGTGCAGAACTGAACTGCCAAAGTACAGGAACAGGAAAAGTAATATGAACAGGTCCGTGGATCAAGGCGTGGACAAAAATAGGGATGAGAACAAGAACAAGAAAAGTGACAAAAACAAAAATATGGACAAAGAGTTCAAGAGAAGGCCCGACAAAGAAATTGTAGACACTGATGATGATGAGTGCCTAATGGGAGTTTTACTCCCACCCCTATTTTAATCACCTCATCAGGAGGTGGGGGAGGGACTAAGCTAAGAAGCTCATTCTTAGTCCCGAGCCCCAAAGGTGACCCTTTGCCATTGATGACAAAGGGGGAGAGATTTGAGTATGGGGGAGAAATATGAGTAAGGGGGAGAGCTTCAAGTCAGGGGGAGCAAAACTTCAAAGAAATATTCTCAGTAGTCAGCTCAGATTGCTTTCAGTTTTGGCTCTTGAAGATGTGCTTTTAGAAAAGGTTTGCCATCAATGACAAAGGGGGAGATTGTTGGCAATTTTGGGTACCTTGGGTACATTGCCTTTGCTCAAGTATAGTAGTTGTCATTGATGTCAAAGAAGTTCTTGAAGTAATTTGATTTGTTGTCAAGGAATTTGTTCTGTTGAAGATTATCCAGAGCATGATCAGTAAGTTTCCAAGAAGTCCTTAGTAGCCCAGTTGCAAAAGATCAAGAAAAAGACAAGTAAGAAAAAGTATGCAGGTGGCTGGAAAAACTGTCACGATTTCGCGACATGTTTGAGGAAAGAGAGAGTGCTGGCAAAACTGTCATGATTTCGTGACATGTTTGAGGAGAGAGAAAGTTCTAGCAAAACTGTCACGATTTCGTGACATGTTGGAAGACAGAGAAAAACTGTCATGATTTTGCGACATGTTGGAAGACAGAGACGTAGCTGGAAAAACTGTCGCGATTTCGTGACATGTTGGCAGAGAAGCAGAGCAAAATGGAAAGTGTCACGATTTCATGACATGTCGCATTTTCGCATCTCGAAAAGTGCAGGAAGGCAGAGAAAGAAAAGTGTCACGATTTCGTGACACATTGCCAGGAAAGTTGTTCGGACGAGAAAGTGTCGCGATTTCGTGACATGTTGCAGGAGAGAGAGTCCGAAAGGAAAAGTGTCACGATTTCACGACATGCTGTAGAAGACAAAGTGAGGACTGTTGCGACTTCATGACAAGCTACAAAAATCAAAGTAAGGACTGTCATGATTTTGTGACATGCTGAAAAGCTTGAAGAAAGAACTGTCGCGATTTCGCGACATGCAGCAAAAGGAAGAGTCTGAAACAAAAAGTGTCACGATTTCGCGACAGGCTACAAAGAAGTTGTACGGATGCAGAAAGTGTCACGATTTCATGACAGGTTGAGATGGCAGTAGTAAGTTGCAGAAAGTGTCACGATTTCACGACAGGTTGAAGAGAAAGCTTGCGAATGCAGAAAGTGTCACGATTTCGAAAAGGTTGAGTTGGCGGTTCAGTTGGAGAAAGTGTCACGATTTCATGATAGAAACTGGAAGCAGGTCTTCTATAGGAGAAGTGTCACGATTTCGTGATAGAAGCAGAGAGGAAGGCTTTGTAGACAAAAGCATCATGATTTCGTGACATGTTCCAGTTTGTGGGCATATGGCAGAAAAGAGCTTAAGGCAACGAAAGCGTCGTGATTTCGTGACATGTTCCGTTTTTGCTGGTGCAAGCCGAGAAAAGGTTGAAGAAGCAAGAAGGGTCACGATTTCATGACAGAGTTGCAGTTGACGTCAGCAGAAGCAGATGTGTCACGATTTCATGACAAAAGTAGAGAAGAAGGCCATGAAGGAAAAAGGGTCACGATTTCATGACAGAGTTGCAGATGACGTCAGCAAAAGTCAGATGTGTCACGATTTCATGACAAGGACGAAGTCAAGGCTGACAAAGGCAAAAAGTGTCACGATTTCGCGACAGCAAGCAATAGAAGGTGTACGACAGGCAAAGGTGTCGCGATATCACGACATGTTGAAGTTTCATGCCAGAAGCTACAAGGAGGCAGTGAAGCCGACAGAGTTAAATCTGGGCCGACGCAGCGTAGGGTTTTGCAGCCGACGTGGTTGAAGGGTAAACAGCCGACTAAGACCAAGGTTTTAATCTTGAGATTGTGTGTATAAAAGGAGGGTTGCTTGAAGAGTTTGGAATCGATCAAGTGTGCGTTCGAAGTGCGATTTGCGTAGATAGTGTGCGGGGAGAAGTTCGATCGTAGAGGTGCATAAGTGGAAGTCTGATCGACTATTGTGTTTGCGTAGAGTGTGCAATGACTATGCTACTATGTTTGTGCAAAGTGTGTGACAACTATGCTACAGTGTTTGAGCAGAGAGTGCGAAGACTGTGCTGCTGTGTTTGCGCTGAATGTGCGAAGACTGTGCTACTATGTTTTTGGTAGAAGTGCATAAGTTGATCGAGTGTTGTTGTGTTTGCATAGACAGTGAAAAGTTGGTTTTGACCAAGTGCGGTTGTAACAAAAAAGAACAGAGGAAGAGGACAGATTTGTGCTAGACCGAAGGACTGTGTTTGGTGCGAATTTGAGGAACGGCTTTGCAGTGATAGAGTTGAGGACAAAGATCTCCAGCCAGAGCAGGGAAGACAGGTGTCTTCTGTGGATAGAGTTCCACTTGCTAAGGGCAGAGGAGGTAGAGGTCCTCTAGAGGATCACCACTAAGAGCAGAGCTAGGGGAAGGTGTCTCCTTTGGGTTGGTGCCCATAAACTTTGTAATTGGGAAGGTTTCCCAAAGAACTGTGATATAACTTTTAGATAAAAGTTTTATCCGTGGAGTAGCCCACATTGGGTGAACCACATAAATTGTTGTGTCGCTTTGTGGATGGTGTGTTGTGCATTGCTTTGATTTCTGTTGTTATTACTGCTATCTATACACTGCATTATACTATTTTGAAAGTTGATTTTAAAGCAAATTGAAAAAGTGGTCTTATACTGTTCACCCCCCCTCTCAGTATAAGCTTGTGTTCTTCAGTATTAAATAATCAAATAATATAATACAAGGGGGTGTTGGATTATATTACATTATTTGGTACATGCTAATGTACCCCCATGGTACCTTCATGGTACATTTGTAAATAATATATTAGGGTTGAGTCATAGTTTAGAGTGTGATTTATATTTTCCTTTTTATGTAAGTGTGAATGTGTAGGAAATGCACAAGTACCATGTAAAGTTTTAATTTGTAGGAAATGCATAAGTGTCATGTGAGTTAGAGTTCAAGTGTGTAGAGGGTTTGATGAGGAAAAACTACTCTGCTAGGGTTTGATGAAGAAAATCTGCTCTACGGGGATGGCAGCAACTTTCGAAGGTCTAAAAAATTGGAGGAATATCGTTATGGCATCGGGTCTGACATAGAGAGTGCATGCTCATGATGTTTTTTCATCTGAAAATGACTAGAAGGAATAGGATTTTCCAATGCATGTTGGGAACCACTTGTTAAAGAACAATGGATGTTTGGAACGATGTGAAGCCAGGCCAGTTCTA